>JBAIZL010000007.1:30356946-30719446 GCA_036971475.1 Prosapia bicincta
CACACACACACACACACACACACACACACACACACACACACACACACACACACACACACACACACACACACACACACACACACACACACACACACACACACACACACACACACACACACACACACACACACACACACACACACACACACACACACACACACACACACACACACACACACACACACACACACACACACACACACACACACACACACACACACACACACACACACACACACACACACACACACACACACACACACACACACACACACACACACACACACACACACACACACACACACACACACACACACACACACACACACACACACACACACACACACACACACACACACACACACACACACACACACACACACACACACACACACACACACACACACACACACACACACACACACACACACACACACACACACACACACACACACACACACACACACACACACACACACACACACACACACACACACACACACACGCACGCACGCACGCACGCACGCACACAAACACACACCAGCCAGTTCAGTTGACGCTCGACAATGAAGATACTATCAATCTTCGAAAGTTAACTCTCATAAATACCAAGTAAAATTCTTGTTTAAGTACATATAGTGAACACATATATATATATATATATATATATATATATATATATATATATATATATTATAATTATTACAACAAATAATGTTTACTAAATATTTCCAACTGGAATATGTGTTACTCTTGCATTATTATTATACTCAAAATGTAGGTAGTTTCTTCTCTAAAATGTAAAGTTGAGCTATTGCGTAGGACCTAATTACAGAAAATAATTAAATTTATTAGATTACATTTGTCACCCTCACAGATGAATTGTTTATTTCTTGGATGTTCGAAAGTCTTTCCAAAGCAAAGTGACGAAATGCTTAAATTTGATTTACTTAGAGCATATATTCTGCCGGTAGTAACAGTCGGGTCATCCTTTCTAAGGACGCACTTAATACATCAATCAGTTTATTATGAACAAGGGAACTTTAGAAGGTAGGAAAAGTCCTTCCCACTCTACAAGCTAGCCACCAATTAATTCTTCAGTAACAAATCCTGACATATCTTGTTGCAACTAGAAATCCAGAAGGTCAAGGGTGAAAATTATTTTTGAACTGGTTAATTTCATATGGATTGAGGCATGTGTCTGTTGGCCCTCCTAATATAACCACCCCCACCATATGGCCTTCAACAAGTAGCAATAGGGGGTGCTTTACCGTGTGCAGTGGACACAGTCGACGGCATTGCAGTGAAACGAAATCGATTCTGTCAGTGCTTCGACTTAAATATCAACCGGTTGTATTACTTAATTCAATTAAAAATGCAACAGTTTAAAAGACTCGTTCGGGCATGCAAGTCGGGAGAGGCATCTCTATAACGCTTTCTAATTGAAGAACATACGTTTTACCTGCAGCCTAACTTGTTTTCATTTAACGTCAACACAATGACAAACTACAACATGTGCTTTCAATTCGAACTGTCGGCAAGTACTGTGTTACACAACCTCTACGGTGACACGAGCCACACATGCATCCCTTAATACAGAGCATAGTGAAGCTCAGTTCCTTGAATCCTGTCTGGATGCCGTCCTGTCTCTTATTTCAAGGCGCCAAACAAATATTCCACTATAAAAGTATGGAAAGATTTTTTTTTTTATTATTTAGAATTGAATAATATTTTAGTAGGGTTAGTTCAAGTAGGGAAGTCACGTCTATAATTAAGAGTGTTCTCACAGAAATTAGGAGAATGAACAAACGTCTGTGTAGTGGAGAGTCCCCACGTCGCTTCTTCAGTGTCGTTGCATGTTCGCCTTCATCTCTGTCGTTTTGTCTTCACCTTCTTCGTTGTCGTTGCATGTTCGCCTTCTTCAGTGTCGTTGCATGTTCGCCTTCTTCAGTGTCGTTGCATGTTCGCCTTCTTCAGTGTCGTTGCATGTTCGCCTTCTTCAGTGTCGTTGCATGTTCGCCTTCTTAGTTGTCGTTTTGTCTTCACCTTCTTCGTTGTCGTTGCATGTTCGCCTTCTTCAGTGTCGTTGCATGTTCGCCTTCTTAGTTGTCGTTTTGTCTTCACCTTCTTCGTTGTCGTTGCAAGTTTGCCTTCTTAGTTGCCGTTTTGTCTTCACCTTCTTCGTTGTCGTTGCATGTTTGCCTTCTTAGTTGTCGTTTTGTCTTCACCTTCTTCGTTGTCGTTGCAAGTTTGCCTTCTTAGTTGTCGTTTTGTCTTCACCTTCTTCGTTGTCGTTGCAAGTTTGCCTTCTTCGTTGTCGTTTTGTCTTCACCTTCTTCGTTGTCGTTGCAAGTTTGCCTTCTTAGTTGTCGTTTTGTCTTCACCTTCTTCGTTGTCGTTGCAAGTTTGCCTTCTTAGTTTTCGTTTTGTCTTCACCTTCTTCGTTGTCGTTGCAAGTTTGCCTTCTTAGTTGTCGTTTTGTCTTCACCTTCTTCGTTGTCGTTGCAAGTTTGCCTTCTTAGTTGTCGTTTTGTCTTCACCTTCTTCGTTGTCGTTGCAAGTTTGCCTTCTTAGTTGTCGTTTTGTCTTCACCTTCTTCGTTGTCGTTGCAAGTTTGCCTTCTTCAGTGTCGTTGCATGTTCGCCTTCTTAGTTGTCGTTTTGTCTTCACCTTCTTCGTTGTCGTTGCATGTTCGCCTTCTTCAGTGTCGTTGCATGTTCGCCTTCTTCAGTGTCGTTGCATGTTCGCCTTCTTGGTTGTCGTTTTGTCTTCACCTTCTTCGTTGTCGTTGCAAGTTTGCCTTCTTAGTTGTCGTTTTGTCTTCACCTTCTTCGTTGTCGTTGCAAGTTCGCCTTCTTAGTTGTCGTTTTGTCTTCACCTTCTTCGTTGTCGTTGCATGTTCGCCTTCTTAGTTGTCGTTTTGTCTTCTCCTTCTTCGTTGTCGTTGCATGTTCGCCTTCTTAGTTGCCGTTTTGTCTTCACCTTCTTCGTTGTCGTTGCATGTTCGCCTTCTCAGTTGTCGTTTTGTCTTCACCTTCTTCGTTGTCGTTGCAAGTTTGCCTTCTTAGTTGCCGTTTTGTCTTCACCTTCTTCGTTGTCGTTGCATGTTCGCCTTCTTAGTTGTCGTTTTGTCTTCACCTTCTTCGTTGTCGTTGCATGTTCGCCTTCTTCATTGTCATTGCAGGTTCACCTTCTTCGTTGTCGTTTTGTCTTCACCTTCTTCGTTGTCGTTGCATGTTTGCCTTCTTAGTTGCCGTTTTGTCTTCACCTTCTTCGTTGTCGTTGCATGTTCGCCTTCTTAGTTGCCGTTTTGTCTTCACCTTCTTCGTTGTCGTTGCATGTTCGCCTTCTTAGTTGTCGTTTTGTCTTCACCTTCTTCGTTGTCGTTGCAAGTTCGCCTTCTTAGTTGTCGTTTTGTCTTCACCTTCTTCGTTGTCGTTGCATGTTCGCCTTCTTAGTTGTCGTTTTGTCTTCTCCTTCTTCGTTGTCGTTGCATGTTCGCCTTCTTAGTTGCCGTTTTGTCTTCACCTTCTTCGTTGTCGTTGCATGTTCGCCTTCTCAGTTGTCGTTTTGTCTTCACCTTCTTCGTTGTCGTTGCAAGTTTGCCTTCTTAGTTGCCGTTTTGTCTTCACCTTCTTCGTTGTCGTTGCAAGTTTGCCTTCTTAGTTGCCGTTTTGTCTTCACCTTCTTCGTTGTCGTTGCATGTTCACCTTCTTCATTGTCATTGCAGGTTCACCTTCTTCGCTGCCGTTCTATGTACGCCTCTTCAACGTCGTTTCTACACCAACGTAAGGGGATTCTACAGGGACGGAAATAACTTGGCCTTTCTGCATCAAAGTAAAGGGATTCTACAGCGACGGAAATAACTTGGCCTTTCAGCACCAACGTAAGGGGATTCTACAGGGACGGAAATAACTTGGCCTTTCTGCACCAACGTAAGGAGATTCTACAGCGACTGAAATAACTTGGCGTTTTTACATCGACGGATATAACTTGATGTTCCTACACCAACTTAAAGCGATCCTATAGCGACGGAAGTAACTTGGCCTTTCTGCACCAACGTAAGGGGATTCTACAGGGACGGAAATAACTTGGCCTTTCTGCACCAACGTAAGGAGATTCTACAGCGACTGAAATAACTTGGCGTTTTTACATCGACGGATATAACTTGATGTTCCTACACCAACTTAAAGCGATCCTATAGCGACGGAAGTAACTTGGCCTTTCTGCACCAACGTAAGGGGATTCTACAGGGACGGAAATAACTTGGCCTTTCTGCACCAACGTAAGGGGATTCTACAGGGACGGAAATAACTTGGCGTTTTTACATCGACGGATATAACTTGATGTTCCTACACCAACTTAAAGCGATCCTATAGCGACGGAAGTAACTTGGCCTTTCTGCACCAACGTAAGGGGATTCTACAGGGACGGAAATAACTTGGCCTTTCTGCACCAACGTAAGGGGATTCTACAGGGACGGAAATAACTTGGCCTTTCTGCACCAACGTAAGGGGATTCTACAGGGACGGAAATAACTTGGCCTTTCTGCACCAACGTAAGGGGATTCTACAGGGACGGAAATAACTTGGCCTTTCTGCATCAAAGTAAAGGGATTCTACAGCGACGGAAATAACTTGGCGTTTTTACATCGACGGATATAACTTGATGTTCCTACACCAACTTAAAGCGATCCTATAGCGACGGAAGTAACTTGGCCTTTCTGCACCAACGTAAGGGGATTCTACAGGGACGGAAATAACTTGGCGTTTTTACATCGACGGATATAACTTGATGTTCCTACACCAACTTAAAGCGATCCTATAGCGACGGAAGTAACTTGGCCTTTCTGCACCAACGTAAGGGGATTCTACAGGGACGGAAATAACTTGGCCTTTCTGCACCAACGTAAGGAGATTCTACAGCGACTGAAATAACTTGGCGTTTTTACATCGACGGATATAACTTGATGTTCCTACACCAACTTAAAGCGATCCTATAGCGACGGAAGTAACTTGGCCTTTCTGCACCAACGTAAGGGGATTCTACAGGGACGGAAATAACTTGGCCTTTCTGCACCAACGTAAGGAGATTCTACAGCGACTGAAATAACTTGGCGTTTTTACATCGACGGATATAACTTGATGTTCCTACACCAACTTAAAGCGATCCTATAGCGACGGAAGTAACTTGGCCTTTCTGCACCAACGTAAGGGGATTCTACAGGGACGGAAATAACTTGGCCTTTCTGCACCAACGTAAGGAGATTCTACAGGGACGGAAATAACTTGGCGTTTTTACATCGACGGATATAACTTGATTTTCCTACACCAACTTAAAGCGATCCTATAGCGACGGAAGTAACTTGGCCTTTCTGCACCAACGTAAGGGGATTCTACAGGGACGGAAATAACTTGGCCTTTCTGCACCAACGTAAGGGGATTCTACAGGGACGGAAATAACTTGGCCTTTCTGCACCAACGTAAGGGGATTCTACAGGGACGGAAATAACTTGGCCTTTCTGCACCAACGTAAGGGGATTCTACAGGGACGGAAATAACTTGGCCTTTCTGCATCAAAGTAAAGGGATTCTACAGCGACGGAAATAACTTGGCGTTTTTACATCGACGGATATAACTTGATGTTCCTACACCAACTTAAAGCGATCCTATAGCGACGGAAGTAACTTGGCCTTTCTGCACCAACGTAAGGGGATTCTACAGGGACGGAAATAACTTGGCCTTTCTGCACCAACGTAAGGGGATTCTACAGGGACGGAAATAACTTGGCGTTTTTACATCGACGGATATAACTTGATGTTCCTACACCAACTTAAAGCGATCCTATAGCGACGGAAGTAACTTGGCCTTTCTGCACCAACGTAAGGGGATTCTACAGGGACGGAAATAACTTGGCCTTTCTGCACCAACGTAAGGGGATTCTACAGGGACGGAAATAACTTGGCCTTTCTGCACCAACGTAAGGGGATTCTACAGGGACGGAAATAACTTGGCCTTTCTGCACCAACGTAAGGGGATTCTACAGGGACGGAAATAACTTGGCCTTTCTGCATCAAAGTAAAGGGATTCTACAGCGACGGAAATAACTTGGCGTTTTTACATCGACGGATATAACTTGATGTTCCTACACCAACTTAAAGCGATCCTATAGCGACGGAAGTAACTTGGGCTTTCTGCACCAACGTAAGGGGATTCTACAGCGACTGAAATAACTTGGCGTTTTTACATCGACGGATATAACTTGATGTTCCTACACCAACTTAAAGCGATCCTATAGCGACGGAAGTAACTTGGCCTTTCTGCACCAACGTAAGGGGATTCTACAGGGACGGAAATAACTTGGCCTTTCTGCACCAACGTAAGGGGATTCTACAGGGACGGAAATAACTTGGCCTTTCTGCACCAACGTAAGGGGATTCTACATGGACGGAAATAACTTGGCGTTTTTACATCGACGGATATAACTTGATTTTCCTACACCAACTTAAAGCGATCCTATAGCGACGGAAGTAACTTGGCCTTTCTGCACCAACGTAAGGGGATTCTACAGGGACGGAAATAACTTGGCCTTTCTGCACCAACGTAAGGGGATTCTACAGGGACGGAAATAACTTGGCGTTTTTACATCGACGGATATAACTTGATGTTCCTACACCAACTTAAAGCGATCCTATAGCGACGGAAGTAACTTGGCCTTTCTGCACCAACGTAAGGGGATTCTACAGCGACGAAAATAACTAGGCCTTTCTGCACTAACGTAAAGGGATTCTACAGGGACGGAAATAACTTGGCCTTTCTGCACCAACGTAAGTGGATTCTACAGTGACAGAAATAACTTGGCCTTTCTGTACCAACGTAAGGGGATTCTACAGGGACGGAAATAACTTTGCGTTTCTACACCAACCTAAGTGTAGAGATCTGTCGGTACAAGTTGCGTACATCAATGCTTGACCACTTGGTCAGGGTAACAATAATCAGCCCTATTACTTATTTGGAGTTGTTCAGTCGTCGAGGCTCCGCTTTATAGCGCTGGTCCTAGAAGACGTCGAAATAATATTTGTTCTACAGAAAACATTACAAATATCTAGCCTTACAAAAATCTGCGTTACATTAAAAAAAAAACGATTCACAAACTCTGCTAATAATGTTGTAATCTAAAGGCACTCGTATAGAAGGAGCGCCCATGCCTCCGTTATCTGCAGCGGTTTTTTTTATCTATGTAGGCCTATTCGAGTTGCAACATTGATATTTTTGTCAATAGGCCTAGACCTGTCATACGCAAAGCTCGCGTGTAGAGTCAGGACCTCATTGGTACTAATCTATGCTCAAGTGACATCCAATCCCTTATGGCCGGAAATATTGCTTAACGGTTCCTAATAGATCCAGTTAGCTTATTCCTCTCTATAACTTCATCACTGTCTCCTTTCTTCTGGAATTGAGACATCCAATGGAAATAAACGTACTATTCTTTTACCCTTATAATCGTTATATCATAGTTAAATTGGGAGGGGTTAGTTCATCTGTTTCAACATCTGTCTGGAGTTCGACTCTCTCATCTCTTATGAGTGTTCTTGTCAAATGAGGCTTCTGTTAGTCTTGTGCTCACATAACTGCTCCTCACAACATAGTCAGAAATCCCTCGATACAATTCGAGGCTCAATATTTCCAACATGCTTCGTCAGCCTCATTTGGGTAGCAAGCAGCTCATTGTGGAGGGCAAGCCGTATCCTGTGGAGAATGAGCAGCTCCCTGTGTGGTCAAGCAGCACATTGTGAAGGGCAAGCCGTATCCTGTGGAGAATGAGCAGCTCCCTGTGTGGCCAAGCAGCACATTCTGGAGGGCAAGCCGTATCCTGTGGAGAATGAGCAGCTCCCTGTGTGGTCAAGCAGCACATTGTGGAGGGCAAGCCGTATCCTGTGGAGAATGAGCAGCTCCCTGTGTGGCCAAGCAGCACATTCTGGAGGGCAAGCCGTATCCTGTGGAGAATGAGCAGCTCCCTGTGTGGCCAAGCAGCACATTCTGGAGGGCAAGCCGTATCCTGTGGAGAATGAGCAGCTCCCTGTGTGGCCAAGCAGCACATTGTGGAGGGCAAGCCGATTCCTGTGAAGAATGAGCAAAGCCCTGTGTGACCAAGCAGTTTCCTGTGGAGAATGATCAGCTCCCTGTGTGACCAAGGAGCTTCCTGTTGAGAATGAGCAGCTCCCTGTGTGGCCAATCAGCTTCCTATTGGGGGCAAGCAGCTCATTGTAGAGGGCAAGCCGCTTCCTGTGGAGAATGAGCAGCTCCTTGTGTGACGAAACAGCTTCCTGTGGAGAATGAGCAAAGCCCTGTGTGACCAAGCAGCTTCCTGTGGAGAAAGATCAGCTCCCTGTGTGGCCAAGCAGCACATAGTGGAGGGCAAGCCGTATCCTGTGGAGAATGAGCAACTCCCTGTGTGGCCAAGCAGCATATTGTGGAGGGCAAGCCGTACCCTGTGGAGAATGAGCAGCTCCCTGTGTGGCCAAGAAGCACATTGTGGAGGGCAAGCCGCTTCCTGTGGAGAATGAGCAAAGCCCTGTGTGATCAAGCAGCTTCCTGTGGAGAATGATCAGCTCCCTGTGTGACCAAGGAGCTTCCTGTGGAGAATGAGCTGCTCCTTGTGTGACGAAGCAGCTTCCTGTGGAGAATGAGCAGCGCCCTGTGTGGCCAATCAGCTCCCTATTGGGGGCAAGCAGCTCATTGTGGAGGGCAGACAGCTTTCTGTGGAGAATGAGCAGCTCCCTGTGTGCCCAAGCAGCTTCATGTGGAGAATCAGCAGAGTCCTGTGTGGCCAATCAGCTGTCTCAGTGGGATAGGTTAGAGTAGCTTCCTGGTGGGGGGGGGAGCAGCTGTCTGAGGGGATAGGTTAGAGCAGCTTCCTGGTGGGGAGGAAGCAGCTGTCTGAGGGGGACGGGTTAGAGCAGCTTCCTGTTGGGGGAAAACAAGCTGTCTGAGGGGGGTGGGTTAGAGCAGCTTCCTGTGGGGGTAAGCAGCTTCCTGTGGGGGGCAAGCAACTGTCTGAGGGGGACGGGTTAGAGCAGCTTCCTGTGGGGGTAAGCAGCTTCCTGTGGGGGTAAGCAGCTTCCTGTGGGGGGCAAGCAACTGTCTGAGGGGGACGAGTTAGAGCAGCTTCCTGGGGGGGGGGCAAGCAGATATCTGATCGGGACGAGTTAGCGCAGCTTCCTGTGGGGGGCAAGCAGCTGTCTGAGGGGGACGGGTTAGAGAAGCTTTCTGTTGTGGGGCAAGCAGTTGATCGACGTTAGTTCCCAAAGACAGATAGTGTCTTGTATATTGTCTCAACCATTTTCGCAGCGCAATAGTCATTTAATATGTCATGATGTCAGAAATAAAATCGCGTTTTTATATTAACTTGGCCGGGCTTCAACACTTGATCAGCAATAGTGTCGCCATCAGTTGTTTTCGGTTTACCCACGATCTGTAATGTTATTAATATCTCAAGCCTGTTTCAAATTCTATAGCTAGTGCTAAGATAAATAACTTTTTTTTGTTATTTCAAAAAAATGTTATAATAATACGAATGTGAATTTTAATCGTTTACCTAATTTTGAACAATTTTATTAAATAAAGAATATGTTAATTTTTTATTTTAAATTTAAGATTGAAGTTGAGTTTGGAATAGCAACATTTTGTTTTTACAATCGCGGCTCATTGGCTTTATATGTACGCCGGCACTGGGTACTAGTAGCTCTGTGAGGGGCGTAGTGGCTTTATAATATGTACGCCAGCACTGGGTACTAGTAGCTCTGTGAGGGACGTAGTGGATTTATAATATGTACGCAAGCACTGGGTACTAGTAGCTCTGTGAGGGGCGTAGTGGCTTTATAATATGTGCGGCAGCACTGGGTACTAGTAGCTCTGTGAGGGACGTAGTGACTTTATAATATGTACGGCAGCACTGGGTACTAGTAGCTCTGTGAGGGACGTAGTGGCTTTATAATACGTGCGGCAGCACTGGGTACTAGTAGCTCTGTGAGGGACGTAGTGGCTTTATAATATGTGCGGCAGCACTGGGTACTAGTAGCTCTGTGAGGGGCGTAGTGGCTTTATAATATGTACGCCAGCACTGGGTACTAGTAGCTCTGTGAGGGACGAAGTGGATTTATAATATGTACGGCAGCACTGGGTACTAGTAGCTCTGTGAGGGGCGTAGTGGCTTTATAATATGTACGCCAGCACTGGGTACTAGTAGCTCTGTGAGGGGCGTAGTGGCTTTATAATATGTGCGGCAGCACTGGGTACTAGTAGCTCTGTGAGGGACGTAGTGACTTTATAATATGTACGGCAGCACTGGGTACTAGTAGCTCTGTGAGGGACGTAGTGACTTTATAATATGTACGGCAGCACTGGGTACTAGTAGCTCTGTGAGGGACGTAGTGGCTTTATAATATGTACGCCAGCACTGGGTACTAGTAGCTCTGTGAGGGACGTAGTGGCTTTATAATATGTGCGGCAGCACTGGGTACTAGTAGCTCTGTGAGGGACGTAGTGGCTTTATAATATGTGCGGCAGCACTGGGTACTAGTAGCTCTGTGAGGGATTAGTGGCTTCGCACGTACACACACACACACACACACCTCCGTGTGCAGGTGCTTATTGCGGCCATGCCATGCCATTGGGAGTGATGCTCACCAAAGTGTTTACAGGAACTCTTTGTGGCAATTATACGCGGACTTTACGAGACATTTTATATGAAAGCAATCTCGACACTAAAGTGCTTGAATATTCTAATGTATATTGAAATTGATGTGAGATTTTCTTCAAAACTGGCGAATTTAAAATAAGGCTTTTAGCCGATAAAAGATTAAAAATAAAGTTTATAGCTCTGCTGATACTACAGGTTTCACTCGCCGCAAATCTGGTGTTGCATAATACAGATATGTTTTTCCTGTAGTTTGTGTGAAGCGCGATGGAAGGAGGGGCGACGCTGGCTCGTGGTGGGGACGAGAGATACCCGTAGCTGTCAACATTCTTGGAGTTGTAGCTCGGCTATTTCCATTTCCAACGGCAGACTAATTTTAGTGTCGGAAGTGTGCACTTGACTCTCTGTGTTCGCGAGTGTTTCTTGTTTCCAGCTGAACTAATGGTGGCTTAGTTGTTAAATTCTAGATGTTTTGTAGGTTTTAAGTATTCAAGTGTCTACTCATAAGTGTTTGACTTGACCGGTTCGCTTGGCCACGGGCTGTGCGTAAGCAGGACAGTTCCAAGGGAAATTTGTCTCAAATTGAAATAGTCCCGACCAATTCACATTACTGCCGTGAGTTGACATTTGTGACGCAACACACCCACCAATACACTCGAGTTTCGTACAACTTCTATGCCGCAAATAATGACTTACATTTTAAATAAATAAAACCTCCTAATCACAAAAACGTATTTAAATCTCAACGTGCATTTCCATTGAAGCAATCAGAGGAAATTATTACAAGAATAACGTTCTTGTCCCAGTAGTTACAACAATCGTTACAATAACAGTTATTCTGTAATAATCTCCTCTGAAGATGATTGCTTTGCAATCGAAATGTGTATAAGCATTTAGATGAAAATTTTTTGAGGTTGAAAGGTTTTATTTATAATTTTACACCACATTTCCTTCAATCTATTAATTTTGCATATTAAATCTTGTATAAGGAGTATATATCGTATATTCAAGCAACGTCCCGAATCAGTTGCATTCGTGGTTATATTTAGGCAAAGTACAACGAGGCATTTTTAAGGCTTCATAACTAGCTTTTGAGATATCAGGTTATGTAAACCGAATAATTATTTCTAATTAAGGCAAAAGTAGCCACTTGTGTGATAACCTAGTTGTTACAATGCCAAACGGCATTTACTTCACAAAACCCTCAGAAATGCGGAAAAATAATAAATCTGGCGCTGGAGCACCAAAAATTTATAAAAGAGTTCTTTTAATATATAATAACGTTTTCTCATATTAGATCCAGCACTAGTTTATAACATAGCCAGCGTGTCCGTGCAGGCTAGATCTTCTTCCGTGTCGAGGCCACTTCATTCAATACGATCATCCTAACCTGGTACTTCGTCTCAATATCCTAACAAGGTGGTTTTTCCCTAAAAATCAGCATGATTTTATAATTTGTGTTTTGAAGTTACTTTTAACTTCTTACAAATGTTTGATTCGTCACCACTCAAGTTTTTATTATGTTTTCCTTGTTCATGTAGGTTTCGAGACACCCCTATAGATTGGCTTCAGACTTCCTAGACATGAGCTGGTTACTAAGTCGTGTACATTTCCACAAAGTAACTCCTTATACGATTTAGACGTCCCCTATAGATTGGCTTCAGACTTCCTAGACATGAGCTGGTTACTAAGTCGTGTACATTTCCACAAAGTAACTCCTTATACAACTTAGACGTCCCCTATAGATTACTTCAGACTTCCTAGACATGAGCTGGTTACTAAGTCGTTTACATTTCCACAAAGTAACTCCTTATACGATTTAGACGTCCCCTATATATTGCTTCAGACTTCCTAGACATGAGCTGGTTACTAAGTCGTTTACATTTCCACAAAGTAACTCCTTATACGATTTAGACGTCCCCTATAGATTGCTTCAGACTTCCTAGACACGAGCTGGTTACTAAGTCGTTTACATTTCCACAAAGTAACTCCTTATACGATTTAGACGTCCCCTATAGATTGGCTTCAGACTTCCTAGACATGAGCTGGTTACTAAGTCGTGTACATTTCCACAAAGTAACTCCTTATACGATTTAGACGTCCCCTATAGATTGGCTTCAGACTTCCTAGACATGAGCTGGTTACTAAGTCGTGTACATTTCCACAAAGTAACTCCTTATACAACTTAGACGTCCCCTATAGATTACTTCAGACTTCCTAGACATGAGCTGGTTACTAAGTCGTTTACATTTCCACAAAGTAACTCCTTATACGATTTAGACGTCCCCTATATATTGCTTCAGACTTCCTAGACATGAGCTGGTTACTAAGTCGTTTACATTTCCACAAAGTAACTCCTTATACGATTTAGACGTCCCCTATAGATTGCTTCAGACTTCCTAGACACGAGCTGGTTACTAAGTCGTTTACATTTCCACAAAGTAACTCCTTATACGATTTAGACGTCCCCTATAGATTGCTTCAGACTTCCTAGACATGAGCTGGTTACTAAGTCGTTTACATTTCCACAAAGTAACTCCTTATACGATTTAGACGTCCCCTATAGATTGCTTCAGACTTCCTAGACATGAGCTGGTTACTAAGTCGTGTACATTCCACAAAGTAACTCCTTATACGACTTAGACGTCCCCTATAGATTGCTTCAGACTTCCTAGACATGAGCTGGTTACTAAGTCGTGTACATTTCCACAAAGTAACTCCTTATACGATTTAGACGTCCCCTATAGATTGCTTCAGACTTCCTAGACATGAGCTGGTTACTAAGTCGTTTACATTTCCACAAAGTAACTCCTTATACGATTTAGACGTCCCCTATAGATTGCTTCAGACTTCCTAGACATGAGCTGGTTACTAAGTCGTGTACATTTCCACAAAGTAACTCCTTATACGATTTAGACGTCCCCTATAGATTGCTTCAGACTTCCTAGACATGAGCTGGTTACTAAGTCGTTTACATTTCCACAAAGTAACTCCTTATACGATTTAGACGTCCCCTATAGATTGCTTCAGACTTCCTAGACATGAGCTGGTTACTAAGTCGTTTACATTTCCACAAAGTAACTCCTTATACGATTTAGACGTCCCCTATAGATTGCTTCAGACTTCCTAGACATGAGCTGGTTACTAAGTCGTTTACATTTCCACAAAGTAACTCCTTATACGATTTAGACGTCCCCTATAGATTGCTTCAGACTTCCTAGACATGAGCTGGTTACTAAGTCGTTTACATTTCCACAAAGTAACTCCTTATACGATTTAGACGTCCCCTATAGATTGCTTCAGACTTCCTAGACATGAGCTGGTTACTAAGTCGTTTACATTTCCACAAAGTAACTCCTTATACGATTTAGACGTCCCCTATAGATTGCTTCAGACCTCCTAGACATGAGCTGGTTACTAAGTCGTTTACATTTCCACAAAGTAACTCCTTATACGATTTAGACGACCCCTATAGATTGCTTCAGACTTCCTAGACATGAGCTGGTTACTAAGTCGTTTACATTTCCACAAAGTAACTCCTTATACGATTTAGACGTCCCCTATAGATTGCTTCAGACCTCCTAGACATGAGCTGGTTACTAAGTCGTTTACATTTCCACAAAGTAACTCCTTATACGACTTAGACGCCCCCTATAGATTGCTTCAGACTTCCTAGACATGAGCTGGTTACTAAGTCGTTTACATTTCCACAAAGTAACTCCTTATACGATTTAGACGTCCCCTGTAGATTGCTTCAGACTTCCTAGACATGAGCTGGTTACTAAGTCGTGTACATTCCACAAAGTAACTCCTTATACGACTTAGACGTCCCCTATAGATTGCTTCAGACTTCCTAGACATGAGCTGGTTACTAAGTCGTGTACATTTCCACAAAGTAACTCCTTATACGATTTAGACGTCCCCTATAGATTGCTTCAGACTTCCTAGACATGAGCTGGTTACTAAGTCGTTTACATTTCCACAAAGTAACTGCTTATACGATTTAGACGTCCCCTATAGATTGCTTCAGACTTCCTAGACATGAGCTGGTTACTAAGTCGTGTACATTTCCACATAGTAACTCCTTATACGAATTAAACGTCCCCTATAGATTGCTTCAGACCTCCTAGACATGAGCTGGTTTCTAAGTCGTTTACATTTCCACAAAGTAACTCCTTATACGATTTAGACGTCCCCTATAGATTGCTTCAGACTTCCTAGACATGAGCTGGTTACTAAGTCGTTTACATTTCCACAAAGTAACTCCTTATACGATTTAGACGTCCCCTATAGATTGCTTCAGACTTCCTTGACATGAGCTGGTTACTAAGTCGTTTACATTTCCACAAAGTAACTCCTTATACGATTTAGACGTCCCCTATAGATTGCTTCAGACTTCCTAGACATGAGCTGGTTACTAAGTCGTTTACATTTCCACAAAGTAACTCCTTATACGATTTAGACGTCCCCTATAGATTGCTTCAGACTTCCTAGACATGAGCTGGTTACTAAGTCGTTTACATTTCCACAAAGTAACTCCTTATACGACTTAGACGTCCCCTATAGATTGCTTCAGACTTCCTAGACATGAGCTGGTTACTAAGTCGTGTACATTTCCACATAGTAACTCCTTATACGACTTAAACGCCCCCTATAGATTGCTTCATTCCTAGACATGAGCTGCTTACTAAGTCGTGTACACTCCACAAAGTAACTCCTTATACAACTTAGACGTCCCCTATAGATTGCTTCATTCCTAGACATGAGCTGCTTACTAAGTCGTGTACACTCCACAAAGTAACTCCTTCTAAGACTTAGACGTCCCCTATAGATTGCTTCAGACCTCCTAGACATGAGCTGGTTACTAAGTCGTGTACATTCCACAAAGTAACTCCTTATAAGACTTAGACGTCCCCTATAGATTGCTTCAGACTTCCTAGACATGAGCTGGTTACTAAGTCATGTACATTTCCACAAAGTAACTCCTTATACGACTTAGACGCCCCCCTATAGATTGCTTCAGACTTCCTTGACATGAGCTGGTTACTAAGTCGTGTACATTCCACAAAGTAACTCCTTATACGATTTAGACGTCCCCTATAGATTGCTTCAGACTTCCTAGACATGAGCTGGTTACTAAGTCGTTTACATTTCCACAAAGTAACTCCTTATACGATTTAGACGTCCCCTATAGATTGCTTCAGACTTCCTAGACATGAGCTGGTTACTAAGTCGTGTACATTCCACAAAGTAAGTCCTTATACGATTTAGACGTCCCCTATAGATTGCTTCAGACTTCCGAGACATGAGCTGGTTACTAAGTCGTGTACATTCCACAAAGTAACTCCTTATACGACTTAGACGTCCCCTATAGATTGCTTCAGACTTCCTAGACATGAGCTGGTTACTAAGTCGTGTACATTCCACAAAGTAACTCCTTATACGATTTAGACGTCCCCTATAGATTGCTTCAGACTTCCTAGACATGAGCTGGTTACTAAGTCGTGTACATTCCACAAAGTAACTCCTTATACGACTTAGACGTCCCCTATAGATTGCTTCAGACTTCCTAGACATGAGCTGGTTACTAAGTCGTTTACATTTCGACAAAGTAACTCTTTATACGACTTAGACGACCCCTATAGATTGCTTCAGACTTCCTAGACATGAGCTGGTTACTAAGTCGTTTACATTTCCACAAAGTAACTCCTTATACGACTTAGACGACCCCTATAGATTGCTTCAGACTTCATAGACATGAGCTGGTTACTAAGTCGTTTACATTTCCACAAAGTAACTCCTTATACGACTTAGACGACCCCTATAGATTGCTTCAGACTTCCTAGACATGAGCTGGTTACTAAGTCGTTTACATTTCCACAAAGTAACTCCTTATACGACTTAGACGACCCCTATAGATTGCTTCAGACTTCCTAGACATGAGCTGGTTACTAAGTCGTTTACATTTCCACAAAGTAACTCCTTATACGACTTAGACGATCCCTATAGATTGCTTCAGACTTCCTAGACATGAGCTGGTTACTAAGTCGTTTACATTTCCACAAAGTAACTCCTTATACGACTTAGACGACCCCTATAGATTGCTTCAGACTTCCTAGACATGAGCTGGTTACTAAGTCGTGTACATTTTAGTAGCAACACTTAATGCGATATTTCTATAATAAGGGAATAAATACTTCTAAATAAACCTATTACATTTAACTCTGGAAAAACCATCCCCATATACAACTTAAGTAGCAACACTTAATGCGATATTTCTATAATAAGGGAATAAATACTTCTAAATAAACTTATTACATTTAACTCTGGAAGAACCATCCCCATATACAACTTAAGTAGCAACACTTAATGCGATATTTCTATAATAGAGGAATAAATACTTCTAAATAAACCTATTACATTTAACTCTGGAAAAACCATCCCCA
The DNA here is from genome assembly GCA_036971475.1 of Prosapia bicincta. Classification (NCBI taxonomy): domain Eukaryota; kingdom Metazoa; phylum Arthropoda; class Insecta; order Hemiptera; family Cercopidae; genus Prosapia; species Prosapia bicincta. The sequence continues at coordinate 30,374,091 of JBAIZL010000007.1, forward strand.
TATACAACTTAAGTAGCAACACTTAATGCGATATTTCTATAATAAGGGAATAAATACTTCTAAATAAACTTATTACATTTAACTCTGGAAGAACCATCCCCATATACAACTTAAGTAGCAACACTTAATGCGATATTTCTATAATAAGGGAATAAATACTTGTAAATAAACCTATTACATTTAACTGTGGAAGAACCATCCCCATATACAACTTAAGTAGCAACACTTAATGCGATATTTCTATAATAAGGGAATAAATACTTGTAAATAAACCTATTACATTTAACTGTGGAAGAACCATCCCCATATACAACTTAAGTAGCAACACTTAATGTGATATTTCTATAATAAGGGAATAAATACTTGTAAATAAACCTATTACATTTAACTCTGGAAGAACCATCCCCAATACAACTTAAGTAGCAACACTTAATGCGATATTTCTATAATAAGGGAATAAATACTTCTAAATAAACCTATTACATTTAACTCTGGAAGAACCATCCCTATATACAACTTAAGTAGCAACACTTAATGCGATATTTCTATAATAAGGGAATAAATACTTCTAAATAAACCTATTACATATAACTCTGGAAGAACCATCCCCATATACAACTTAAGTAGCAACACTTAATGAGATATTTCTATAATAAGGGAATAAATACCTCTAAATAAACCTATTACATTTAACTCTGGAAGAACCATCCCCATATACAACTTAAGTAGCAACACTTAATGCGATATTTCTATAATAAGGGAATAAATACCTCTAAATAAACCTATTACATTTAACTCTGGAAGAATCATCCCCATATACAACTTTTAAGTAACAACACTTAATGCGATATTTCTATAATAAGGGAATAAATACCTCTAAATAAACCTATTACATTTAAGTCTGGAAGAACCATCCCCATATACAACTTATAAGTAACAACACTTAATGCGATATTTCTATAATAAGGGAATAAATACTTCTAAATAAACCTATTACATTTAACTCTGGAAGAACCATCCCTATATACAACTTAAGTAGCAACACTTAATGCGATATTTCTATAATAAGGGAATAAATACCTCTAAATAAACCTATTACATTTAACTCTGGAAGAATCATCCCCATATACAACTTTTAAGTAACAACACTTAATGCGATATTTCTATAATAAGGGAATAAATACCTCTAAATAAACCTATTACATTTAAGTCTGGAAGAACCATCCCCATATACAACTTATAAGTAACAACACTTAATGCGATATTTCTATAATAAGGGAATAAATACTTCTAAATAAACCTATTACATTTAACTCTGGAAGAACCATCCCCATATACAACTTAAGTAGCAACACTTAATGCGATATTTCTATAATAAGGGAATAAATACTTCTAAATAAACCTATTACATTTAACTCTGGAAGAACCATCCCCATATACAACTTAAGTAGCAACACTTAATGCGATATTTCTATAATAAGGGAATAAATACTTCTAAATAAACCTATTACATTTAACTGTGGAAGAACCATCCCCATATACAACTTAAGTAGCAACACTTAATGCGATATTTCTATAATAAGGGAATAAATACTTCTAAATAAACCTATTACATTTAACTCTGGAAGAACCATCCCCATATAGAACTTAAGTAGCAACACTTAATGCGATATTTCTATAATAAGGGAATAAATACTTCTAAATAAACCTATTACATTTAACTCTGGAAGAACCATCCCCATATACAACTTAAGTAGCAACACTTAATGCGATATTTCTATAATAAGGGAATAAATACTTCTAAATAAACCTATTACATTTAACTGTGGAAGAACCATCCCCATATACAACTTAAGTAGCAACACTTAATGCGATATTTCTATAATAAGGGAATAAATACTTCTAAATAAACCTATTACATTTAACTCTGGAAGAACCATCCCCATATACAACTTAAGTAGCAACACTTAATGCGATATTTCTATAATAAGGGAATAAATACTTCTAAATAAACCTATTACATTTAACTGTGGAAGAACCATCCCCATATACAACTTAAGTAGCAACACTTAATGCGATATTTCTATAATAAGGGAATAAATACCTCTAAATAAACCTATTACATTTAACTCTGGAAGAACCATCCCCATATAGAACTTTTAAGTAGCAACACTTAATGCGATATTTCTATAATAAGGGAAAATACTTCTAAATAAACCTATTACATTTAACTCTGGAAGAACCATCCCCATATACAACTTAAGTAGCAACACTTAATGCGATATTTCTATAATAAGGGAATAAATACTTCTAAATAAACCTATTACATTTAACTCTGGAAGAACCATCCCTATATAGAACTTTTAAGTAGCAACACTTAATGCGATATTTCTATAATAAGGGAATAAATACTTCTAAATAAACCTATTACATTTAACTCTGGAAGAACCATCCCCATATACAACTTAAGTAGCAACACTTAATGCGATATTTCTATAATAAGGGAATAAATACTTCTAAATAAACCTATTACATTTAACTCTGGAAGAACCATCCCCATATACAACTTAAGTAGCAACACTTAATGCGATATTTCTATAATAAGGGAATAAATACTTCTAAATAAACCTATTACAATTTAACTGTGGAAGAACCATCCCCATATACAACTTAAGTAGCAACACTTCATGCGATATTTCTATAATAATTGAATAAATACTTCTAATTAAACCTATTACATTTAACTCTGGAAGAACCATCCCCATATACAACTTAAGTAGCAACACTTAATGCGATATTTCTATAATAAGGGAATAAATACTTCTAAATAAACCTATTACATATAACTCTGGAAGAACCATCCCCATATACAACTTAAGTAGCAACACTTAATGCGATATTTCTATAATAAGGGAATAATTACTTCTAAATAAACCTATTACATATAACTCTGGAAGAACCATCCCCATATACAACTTAAGTAGCAACACTTAATGCGATATTTCTATAATAAGGGAATAAATACTTCTAAATAAACCTATTACATATAACTCTGGAAGAACCATCCCCATATACAACTTAAGTAGCAACACTTAATGCGATATTTCTATAATTAGGGAATAAATACTTCTAAATAAACCTATTACATATAACTCTGGAAGAACCATCCCCATATACAACTTAAGTAGCAACACTTAATGCGATATTTCTATAATAAGGGAATAAATACTTCTAAATAAACCTATTACATTTAACTCTGGAAGAACCATCCCCATATACAACTTAAGTAGCAACACTTAATGCGATATTTCTATAATAAGGGAATAAATACCTCTAAATAAACCTATTACATTTAACTCTGGAAGAACCATCCCCATATACAACTTAAGTAGCAACACTTAATGCGATATTTCTATAATAAGGGAATAAATACCTCTAAATAAACCTATTACATTTAACTCTGGAAGAACCATCCCCAATACAACTTAAGTAGCAACACTTAATGCGATATTTCTATAATAAGGGAATAAATACTTCTAAATAAACCTATTACATATAACTCTGGAAGAACCATCCCCAATACAACTTAAGTAGCAACACTTAATGCGATATTTCTATAATAAGGGAATAAATACTTCTAAATAAACCTATTACATTTAACTCTGGAAGAACCATCCCCATATACAACTTAAGTAGCAACACTTAATGCGATATTTCTATAATAAGGGAATAAATACTTCTAAATAAACCTATTACATATAACTCTGGAAGAACCATCCCCATATACAACTTAAGTAGCAACACTTAATGCGATATTTCTATAATAAGGGAATAATTACTTCTAAATAAACCTATTACATATAACTCTGGAAGAACCATCCCCATATACAACTTAAGTAGCAACACTTAATGCGATATTTCTATAATAAGGGAATAAATACTTCTAAATAAACCTATTACATATAACTCTGGAAGAACCATCCCCATATACAACTTAAGTAGCAACACTTAATGCGATATTTCTATAATAAGGGAATAAATACTTCTAAATAAACCTATTACATATAACTCTGGAAGAACCATCCCCATATACAACTTAAGTAGCAACACTTAATGCGATATTTCTATAATAAGGGAATAAATACTTCTAAATAAACCTATTACATATAACTCTGGAAGAACCATCCCCATATACAACTTAAGTAGCAACACTTAATGCGATATTTCTATAATAAGGGAATAAATACTTCTAAATAAACCTATTACATATAACTCTGGAAGAACCATCCCCATATACAACTTAAGTAGCAACACTTAATGTGATATTTCTATAATAAGGGAATAAATACTTGTAAATAAACCTATTACATTTAACTCTGGAAGAACCATCCCCAATACAACTTAAGTAGCAACACTTAATGCGATATTTCTATAATAAGGGAATAAATACTTCTAAATAAACCTATTACATTTAACTCTGGAAGAACCATCCCTATATACAACTTAAGTAGCAACACTTAATGCGATATTTCTATAATAAGGGAATAAATACTTCTAAATAAACCTATTACATATAACTCTGGAAGAACCATCCCCATATACAACTTAAGTAGCAACACTTAATGAGATATTTCTATAATAAGGGAATAAATACCTCTAAATAAACCTATTACATTTAACTCTGGAAGAATCATCCCCATATACAACTTTTAAGTAACAACACTTAATGCGATATTTCTATAATAAGGGAATAAATACCTCTAAATAAACCTATTACATTTAAGTCTGGAAGAACCATCCCCATATACAACTTATAAGTAACAACACTTAATGCGATATTTCTATAATAAGGGAATAAATACTTCTAAATAAACCTATTACATTTAACTCTGGAAGAACCATCCCCATATACAACTTAAGTAGCAACACTTAATGCGATATTTCTATAATAAGGGAATAAATACTTCTAAATAAACCTATTACATTTAACTCTGGAAGAACCATCCCCATATACAACTTAAGTAGCAACACTTAATGCGATATTTCTATAATAAGGGAATAAATACTTCTAAATAAACCTATTACATTTAACTCTGGAAGAACCATCCCCATATACAACTTAAGTAGCAACACTTAATGCGATATTTCTATAATAAGGGAATAAATACTTCTAAATAAACCTATTACATTTAACTGTGGAAGAACCATCCCCATATACAACTTAAGTAGCAACACTTAATGCGATATTTCTATAATAAGGGAATAAATACTTCTAAATAAACCTATTACATTTAACTCTGGAAGAACCATCCCCATATACAACTTAAGTAGCAACACTTAATGCGATATTTCTATAATAAGGGAATAAATACTTCTAAATAAACCTATTACATTTAACTGTGGAAGAACCATCCCCATATACAACTTAAGTAGCAACACTTAATGCGATATTTCTATAATAAGGGAATAAATACTTCTAAATAAACCTATTACATTTAACTCTGGAAGAACCATCCCCATATACAACTTAAGTAGCAACACTTAATGCGATATTTCTATAATAAGGGAATAAATACTTCTAAATAAACCTATTACATTTAACTGTGGAAGAACCATCCCCATATACAACTTAAGTAGCAACACTTAATGCGATATTTCTATAATAAGGGAATAAATACCTCTAAATAAACCTATTACATTTAACTCTGGAAGAACCATCCCCATATAGAACTTTTAAGTAGCAACACTTAATGCGATATTTCTATAATAAGGGAAAATACTTCTAAATAAACCTATTACATTTAACTCTGGAAGAACCATCCCCATATACAACTTAAGTAGCAACACTTAATGCGATATTTCTATAATAAGGGAATAAATACTTCTAAATAAACCTATTACATTTAACTCTGGAAGAACCATCCCTATATAGAACTTTTAAGTAGCAACACTTAAAGCGATATTTCTATAATAAGGGAATAAATACTTCTAAATAAACCTATTACATTTAACTCTGGAAGAACCATCCCCATATACAACTTAAGTAGCAACACTTAATGCGATATTTCTATAATAAGGGAATAAATACTTCTAAATAAACCTATTACATTTAACTCTGGAAGAACCATCCCCATATACAACTTAAGTAGCAACACTTAATGCGATATTTCTATAATAAGGGAATAAATACTTCTAAATAAACCTATTACAATTTAACTGTGGAAGAACCATCCCCATATACAACTTAAGTAGCAACACTTCATGCGATATTTCTATAATAATTGAATAAATACTTCTAATTAAACCTATTATATTTAACTCTGGAAGAACCATCCCCATATACAACTTAAGTAGCAACACTTAATGCGATATTTCTATAATAAGGGAATAAATACTTCTAAATAAACCTATTACATATAACTCTGGAAGAACCATCCCCATATACAACTTAAGTAGCAACACTTAATGCGATATTTCTATAATAAGGGAATAATTACTTCTAAATAAACCTATTACATATAACTCTGGAAGAACCATCCCCATATACAACTTAAGTAGCAACACTTAATGCGATATTTCTATAATAAGGGAATAAATACTTCTAAATAAACCTATTACATATAACTCTGGAAGAACCATCCCCATATACAACTTAAGTAGCAACACTTAATGCGATATTTCTATAATTAGGGAATAAATACTTCTAAATAAACCTATTACATATAACTCTGGAAGAACCATCCCCATATACAACTTAAGTAGCAACACTTAATGCGATATTTCTATAATAAGGGAATAAATACTTCTAAATAAACCTATTACATTTAACTCTGGAAGAACCATCCCCATATACAACTTAAGTAGCAACACTTAATGCGATATTTCTATAATAAGGGAATAAATACCTCTAAATAAACCTATTACATTTAACTCTGGAAGAACCATCCCCATATACAACTTAAGTAGCAACACTTAATGCGATATTTCTATAATAAGGGAATAAATACCTCTAAATAAATCTATTACATTTAACTCTGGAAGAACCATCCCCAATACAACTTAAGTAGCAACACTTAATGCGATATTTCTATAATAAGGGAATAAATACCTCTAAATAAACCTATTACATTTAACTCTGGAAGAACCATCCCCATATACAACTTAAGTAGCAACACTTAATGCGATATTTCTATAATAAGGGAATAAATACCTCTAAATAAATCTATTACATTTAACTCTGGAAGAACCATCCCCAATACAACTTAAGTAGCAACACTTAATGCGATATTTCTATAATAAGGGAATAAATACTTCTAAATAAACCTATTACATATAACTCTGGAAGAACCATCCCCATATACAACTTAAGTAGCAACACTTAATGCGATATTTCTATAATTAGGGAATAAATACTTCTAAATAAACCTATTACATATAACTCTGGAAGAACCATCCCCATATACAACTTAAGTAGCAACACTTAATGCGATATTTCTATAATAAGGGAATAAATACTTCTAAATAAACCTATTACATTTAACTCTGGAAGAACCATCCCCATATACAACTTAAGTAGCAACACTTAATGCGATATTTCTATAATAAGGGAATAAATACCTCTAAATAAACCTATTACATTTAACTCTGGAAGAACCATCCCCATATACAACTTAAGTAGCAACACTTAATGCGATATTTCTATAATAAGGGAATAAATACCTCTAAATAAATCTATTACATTTAACTCTGGAAGAACCATCCCCAATACAACTTAAGTAGCAACACTTAATGCGATATTTCTATAATAAGGGAATAAATACTTCTAAATAAACCTATTACATATAACTCTGGAAGAACCATCCCCAATACAACTTAAGTAGCAACACTTAATGCGATATTTCTATAATAAGGGAATAAATACTTCTAAATAAACCTATTACATTTAACTCTGGAAGAACCATCCCCATATACAACTTAAGTAGCAACACTTAATGCGATATTTCTATAATAAGGGAATAAATACTTCTAAATAAACCTATTACATATAACTCTGGAAGAACCATCCCCATATACAACTTAAGTAGCAACACTTAATGCGATATTTCTATAATAAGGGAATAATTACTTCTAAATAAACCTATTACATATAACTCTGGAAGAACCATCCCCATATACAACTTAAGTAGCAACACTTAATGCGATATTTCTATAATAAGGGAATAAATACTTCTAAATAAACCTATTACATATAACTCTGGAAGAACCATCCCCATATACAACTTAAGTAGCAACACTTAATGCGATATTTCTATAATAAGGGAATAAATACTTCTAAATAAACCTATTACATATAACTCTGGAAGAACCATCCCCATATACAACTTAAGTAGCAACACTTAATGCGATATTTCTATAATAAGGGAATAAATACTTCTAAATAAACCTATTACATTTAACTCTGGAAGAACCATCCCCATATACAACTTAAGTAGCAACACTTAATGCGATATTTCTATAATAAGGGAATAAATACTTCTAAATAAACCTATTACATATAACTCTGGAAGAACCATCCCCATATACAACTTAAGTAGCAACACTTAATGCGATATTTCTATAATAAGGGAATAATTACTTCTAAATAAACCTATTACATATAACTCTGGAAGAACCATCCCCATATACAACTTAAGTAGCAACACTTAATGCGATATTTCTATAATAAGGGAATAAATACTTCTAAATAAACCTATTACATATAACTCTGGAAGAACCATCCCCATATACAACTTAAGTAGCAACACTTAATGCGATATTTCTATAATAAGGGAATAAATACTTCTAAATAAACCTATTACATTTAACTCTGGAAGAACCATCCCCATATACAACTTAAGTAGCAACACTTAATGCGATATTTCTATAATAAGGGAATAAATACTTCTAAATAAACCTATTACATTTAACTCTGGAAGAACCATCCCCATATACAACTTAAGTAGCAACACTTAATGCGATATTTCTATAATAAGGGAATAAATACTTCTAAATAAACCTATTACATTTAACTCTGGAAGAACCATCCCCATATACAACTTAAGTAGCAACACTTAATGCGATATTTCTATAATAAGGGAATAAATACCTCTAAATAAACCTATTACATTTAACTCTGGAAGAACCATCCCCATATACAACTTAAGTAGCAACACTTAATGCGATATTTCTATAATAAGGGAATAAATACCTCTAAATAAACCTATTACATTTAACTCTGGAAGAACCATCCCCAATACAACTTAAGTAGCAACACTTAATGCGATATTTCTATAATAAGGGAATAAATACTTCTAAATAAACCTATTACATATAACTCTGGAAGAACCATCCCCAATACAACTTAAGTAGCAACACTTAATGCGATATTTCTATAATAAGGGAATAAATACTTCTAAATAAACCTATTACATATAACTCTGGAAGAACCATCCCCATATACAACTTAAGTAGCAACACTTAATGAGATATTTCTATAATAAGGGAATAAATTACTTCTAAATAAACCTATTACATTTAACTCTGGAAGAACCATCCCCATATACAACTTAAGTAGCAACACTTAATGCGATATTTCTATAATAAGGGAATAAATACTTCTAAATAAACCTATTACATTTAACTGTGGAAGAACCATCCCCATATACAACTTAAGTAGCAACGCTTAATGCGATATTTCTATAATAAGGGAATAAATACTTCTAAATAAACCTATTAGATTTAACTCTGGAAGAACCATCCCCATATACAACTCTTAAGTAGCAACACTTAATGCGATATTTCTATAATAAGGGAATAAATACTTCTAAATAAACCTATTACATTTAACTCTCGAAGAACCATCCCCATATACAACTTAAGTAGCAACACTTAATGCGATATTTCTATAATAAGGGAATAAATACTTCTAAATAAACCTATTAGATTTAACTCTGGAAGAACCATCCCCATATACAACTCTTAAGTAGCAACACTTAATGCGATATTTCTATAATAAGGGAATAAATACTTCTAAATAAACCTATTACATTTACGTCTGGAAGAACCATCCCCATATACAACTTAAGTAGCAACACTTAATGCGATATTTCTATAATAAGGGAATAAATACTTCTAAATAAATCTATTACATTTAACTCTGGAAGAACCATCCCCATATACAACTTAAGTAGCAACACTTGATGCGATATTTCTATAATAAGGGAATAAATACCTCTAAATAAACCTATTACATATAACTCTGGAAGAACCATCCCCATATACAACTTAAGTAGCAACACTTAATGCGATATTTCTATAATAAGGGAATAAATACTTCTAAATAAATCTATTACATTTAACTCTGGAAGAACCATCCCCATATACAACTTAAGTAGCAACACTTAATGCGATATTTCTATAATAAGGGAATAAATACTTCTAAATAAACCTATTATATTTAACTCTGGAAGAACCATCCCCATATACAACTTAAGTAGCAACACTTAATGCGATATTTCTATAATAAGGGAATAAACACTTCTAAATAAACCTATTATATTTAACTCTGGAAGATCCATCCCCATATACAACTTAAGTAGCAACACTTAATGCGATATTTCTATAATAAGGGAATAAATACTTCTAAATAAACCTATTACATTTAACTCTGGAAGAACCATCCCCATATAGAACTTTTAAGTAGCAACACTTAATGCGACATTTCTATAATAAGGGAATAAATACTTCTAAATAACCTATTACATTTAACTGTGGAAGAACCATCCCCATATACAACTTAAGTAGCAACACTTAATGCGATATTTCTATAATAAGGGAATAAATACTTCTAAATAAACCTATTACATATAACTCTGGAAGAACCATCCCCAATACAACTTAAGTAGCAACACTTAATGCGATATTTCTATAATAAGGGAATAAATACTTCTAAATAAACCTATTACATATAACTCTGGAAGAACCATCCCCATATACAACTTAAGTAGCAACACTTAATGCGATATTTCTATAATAAGGGAATAAATACTTCTAAATAAACCTATTACATTTAACTCTGGAAGAACCATCCCCATATACAACTTAAGTAGCAACACTTAATGCGATATTTCTATAATAAGGGAATAAATACTTCTAAATAAAGCTATTACATTTAACTCTGGAAGAACCATCCCCATATACAACTTAAGTAGCAACACTTAATGCGATATTTCTATAATAAGGGAATAAATACTTCTAAATAAACCTATTACATTTACGTCTGGAAGAACCATCCCCATATACAACTTAAGTAGCAACATTTAATGCGATATTTCTAACGTTAATAGTTTTATTTGTTTATTTTTGCAACTATAAATAAATAACTGCACACAAACTCACAACATAACGTACTTTATTGTCATACGCGTTTCAATGACTTGCTCTTGTGTGACTATCATCAGTGACACTACTACAAATAACTGTAAATTTGTTGTAGTGTCACTGATGACGATGACATAAGTTATTGAAACACTTATGACAAATAGGTATATTGTTTTGTGAGTTCGTGTGCAGTTATTTATTTATTTACACCCTAAACTCACAAACCAGCTCAATTAGTTTATATTTTTTTAAACTAGGAAAAGTATTTGACTTTTTATTATTAAACATTCTCTAATGAGACTGTAAACATTCATTATACTTTTACAAAAGCATCGCCAAAACGTAACGACTTGAAGCAACCGTGGAGTATTGTTTTATTGTAAATAAATAAAATCTCAATCACAGAAACGTTTAATTTAAATTATTACGATCATTTCGATTGCAAATCCATCATCTTCAGGTGATTGCAAAGACGTTGTTCTTGTAATAGTTTTCTCTGGAGGTAATTGCTTTGCAATCGAATGCACATTAAATAAATGAAAGGTTTTTTTGGTTAAGAGGTATTACTTAATTATAATACCGCAAAACAATTGAATTCCATCAAGGTTCTATTTTTAATAAATATTGAAACGTTTGTTTGGTGGGCGAAACTCAATATACATTAAAGATAACATATATATGTATATATATATATATATATATATATATATATATATATATATATATATAATAACCTAAGTTATTTAAAATATAACTTTTCCTTTAGGTTATATATTTTCTTACCTTAACACTCTTTTGTCTCACCGCCAGGTTTCTAATTAATTAACACAAATATCAATTTTAACATCACTTGCATTTATTAATGACACTTAATTAATACACATTATATCCATTTACCTTAATACTATTTAGTGACAAGATTGATTCCTTAACTAATATTACAATTACAAAAACAAAGGTGGACTTTTGAGGCTTAAGGTTATTACAATAAAGTTTAATAATGACAGTATTAATTTCTCTTTCTCTGGGGCGGTTATTATGGATCTTTTTATAAATTAAAACGTGGGGGAAAACTAGATTATTATTTTATACTAAAAGATTTAATGTTTTGAATTTACTGTTTATAAAGCTCTGTTGGCGAATTTTAATGTAAAAAAGAAAGTAATTATTGTTTGTTGGTTTCCTTGAATCTTGACCGTTGATACTGCTTCACTGCATTTTCACATAACTAACTTATTTTTCCTAATTATTGAATAAATTATTTACGTCGCACTTTTTTAAATTATACAAATACAAAAAATTACATTCCCCTAATTCTATTAACAAATTTTACCCCTTATTAACATTGTTGACACTTAGTCTCCCCAATATGTCTAACCTCCTCTGAAGTTCTTCCAAGACCCTCGATTATTTACTTTTTCAACCACGCATCACCTCTCCCCCCTTACGTATTTTAGTTAATTTGGTTATTCCCATACTCATCTACAAAGAGCTTCCCCTAACGGTAAAGTGTTATTATAACCCCTGTTGTTATTTTGGTCCTTGGAAAGTCCTATCTTAAATTAGTTGGACCCTTCTTTTGTTAAAGATTCTTTAGCCCCTTCATGACTACACTCGAAATAGAATAATGATCATGTACTTTGCACGTAATTTTAGAAACTAATCTAGTCGCTTGCAAAATATTTCTTTCGTCTGTTTTTTTGTTGTTGATATAAACTGAATTTATTCTTTAGCCTCATACGTTATGTTATATATATATATATATATATATATATATATATATATATATAATTTATTAACTTTCTCTCGTTTAGCCAACAATTGCATTATTTTAAAATAGAAAAAACATAAGCAAAGATAATGATTTCAGTTTAAAAGTTTTACTGTTGGTCATACTGTCAGTGATGTTATAAAATGAATCCTAAAGTAACTGCAGGAAAAGCTTTATATATTTACTCATAATAATTGTCTGTAATAAAACCGTGAGTTTAAGGCTTAGCATTGAGAAACTTCCCCTCCCCTATGTTATTTAAAAGTACGCGCCGTACATTAGGTTGCTTAGGTTTGCGCATTTGGCGTAATTTTCACTTGTTTACAATGTATTTAAATGGTGCGCAAGGCGGCCTTGAGGATTCCGCAACGCACAGCCCGCGGTCTCGAACGCATCAATGTACGTCTGTATTGTGTACGCAGGTGGACTTGGCCGTTGATTTCACTAGGAATCCGTATCTAAGGAATATAGATAGTGTAGCAATAGTGGAATCAACCTCTTCGAAGATGAAGACGGAACCCACGAACTCACAAACAACAAAGTTCATTCTTAGTGAGCAACAGAACAATCAACAGACGGACGTGAAAAAACAAAAAGTGTTTGAAGAAGAAACTACGAAGAAAGGTAAAAAACGAGAAGAACAAGCTAAAAAGGGCAAGAATACAGACGCGATAGAAACAGAGAATGAGCAATATAGATCGAACGAGAAGACTAAAAAAAATAACGCAAAGCTTATTAGTAAAGGTTAGAATTTATTTATTTTTATACATTTCTTTAATGTAGCTTAGTTGTTTATCCCTTACTTACCAGGATTCCACTGTGTGTGTGTCTCCCTCAAGTCTGATATAATATCACTTGGGAGTCACAGAGCCCTTCTATATATTTACTCTTATGCAAACTGATCCAGTTTTGATTAAAATCTCTAAATTCATTTCTAACATAATACATTAGATTGCAGAATTTGTATTTGCCGACTGTTCGTAATTTCTTCCTTCAAAAAATTTTCTAAATAACTTATCCCCTTGGCTAATTATTAGGGAAATTGCCTTATTGCACCTTACACGCTTCCATTCCTGATGCAGATATCTATGCCTTCAGTTATTTACTGCGTGTGGTCCCTATTTATAACCGTACCTTGGTTAGTTATATGACGTTCGCGCACCCGAGCGCGCGCTCACACATCACACACACACACACACACACACACACACACACACACACACACACACACACACACACACACACACACACTCTCTCTCTCTCTTACGCGTACACACACACACACACACCTTAATGAACAGGCAGCTGAAACTATAAAAGCTAGGAGGTTAGAGATGTAATTGCTTATGTTATATTACGCAAGTGCGCGGCAAGACGTTGCAGTGTTTTAAAGGAACAAATCGTAATGTTTCTATAAAATACACCTCCCATACAAATGTTCAGTGCCTAGCCATATAGTGGAAACATTAATTTGCTACGTCCTTTCTACAAAGGAAATGATTAAGTTATTAACAAACCAACAGGTATATTCCCAACTTTAAACATTTCTCTGGACTTCAATGTCCTGAATAACTCGCTGATTTAATGATCATCACACACTAAAAACAGTTGCATCTAGAAACTTGGAGCTTTGCAGACTGTAAGAATGCATTTAGCAAACATTTTATTTCAACAAGTGGCTTAATAATGACTAGCTAAAAAAGATTTTGTAGTTTGGAAAAGAAATATTCAGAGACCATAATATAAAAAGCCGCTCATTATAGATTTATAGATTATAAAAAATGGCTATTGTCACTTTTGTCATATATTTTATTACTATCAGACGGTAGAGTAAAATACTAAAACAATATATTTGTTATAGAAATTTAAAATGAGTTAAGTTTAATCAATGTAAAAAAAATAAACAATAATAATAAAATTTGTGATATAAATGTTTAATCATTAACGGTGGTATTATTCTATGCGTGGACAATTAATACATCAGTGTTCCGCTGTGAATCGGTGTTTATAGAAAGCCCGTCACCGCTGTGAAATACGGGTGCACAATCTGGCAACACTTGGGGACGCTTTTACTTTTTAGCAAGTCGTAGAATGCCTATATATGCACAAGTTTTGACTACCATCTTATTTGTCCGTTCCTCCACCCACTTATTGAACATAATACATGAAGTATGTGTTCGCCGCAGAGTGCACAATCTGGCAACACTTAGGGACACTTTTATTTAAGTCGTAAGATGCCAATATATACACAAGTTTTGACTACCATCTTATTTGTCCGTTCCTCCACCCACTTATTGAACATAATACATGAAGTATGTGTTTGCCGCAGAATGCACAATCTGGCAACACTTAGGGACACTTTTATTTAAGTCGTAAGATGCCAATATATACACAAGTTTTGACTACCATCTTATTTGTCCGTTCCTCCACCCACTTATTGAACATAATACATGAAGTATGTGTTTGCCGCAGAGTGCACAATCTGGCAACACTTAGGGACACTTTTATTTAAGTCGTAAGATGCCAATATATACACAAGTTTTGACTACCATCTTATTTGTCCGTTCCTCCACCCACTTATTGTAAAACATAATACATGAAGTATGTGTTCGCCGCAGAGTGCACAATCTGGCAACACTTAGGGACACTTTTATTTAAGTCGTAAGATGCCAATATATACACAAGTTTTGACTACCATCTTATTTGTCCGTTCCTCCACCCACTTATTGTAAAACATAATACATGAAGTATGTGTTCGCCGCAGAGTGCACAATCTGGCAACACTTAGGGACACTTTTATTTAAGTCGTAAGATGCCAATATATACACAAGTTTTGACTACCATCTTATTTGTCCGTTCCTCCACCCACTTATTGTAAAACATAATACATGAAGTATGTGTTTGCCGCAGAGTGCACAATCTGGCAACACTTAGGGACACTTTTATTTAAGTCGTAAGATGCCAATATATACACAAGTTTTGACTACCATCTTATTTGTCCGTTCCTCCACCCACTTATTGTAAAACATAATACATGAAGTATGTGTTCGCCGCAGAGTGCACAATCTGGCAACACTTAGGGACACTTTTATTTAAGTAGTAAGATGCCAATATATACACAAGTTTTGACTACCATCTTATTTGTCCGTTCCTCCACCCACTTATTGAACATAATACATGAAGTATGTGTTCGCCGCAGAGTGCACAATCTGGCAACACTTAGGGACACTTTTATTTAAGTCGTAAGATGCCAATATATACACAAGTTTTGACTACCATCTTATTTGTCCGTTCCTCCACCCACTTATTGAACATAATACATGAAGTATGTGTTTGCCGCAGAGTGCACAATCTGGCAACACTTAGGGACACTTTTATTTAAGTCGTAAGATGCCAATATATACACAAGTTTTGACTACCATCTTATTTGTCCGTTCCTCCACCCACTTATTGTAAAACATAATACATGAAGTATGTGTTCGCCGCAGAGTGCACAATCTGGCAACACTTAGGGACACTTTTATTTAAGTCGTAAGATGCCAATATATACACAAGTTTTGACTACCATCTTATTTGTCCGTTCCTCCACCCACTTATTGAACATAATACATGAAGTATGTGTTCGCCGCAGAGTGCACAATCTGGCAACACTTAGGGACACTTTTATTTAAGTCGTAAGATGCCAATATATACACAAGTTTTGACTACCATCTTATTTGTCCGTTCCTCCACCCACTTATTGTAAAACATAATACATGAAGTATGTGTTCGCCGCAGAGTGCACAATCTGGCAACACTTAGGGACACTTTTATTTAAGTCGTAAGATGCCAATATATACACAAGTTTTGACTACCATCTTATTTGTCCGTTCCTCCACCCACTTATTGTAAAACATAATACATGAAGTATGTGTTCGCCGCAGAGTGCACAATCTGGCAACACTTAGGGACACTTTTATTTAAGTCGTAAGATGCCAATATATACACAAGTTTTGACTACCATCTTATTTGTCCGTTCCTCCACCCACTTATTGTAAAACATAATACATGAAGTATGTGTTCGCCGCAGAGTGCACAATCTGGCAACACTTAGGGACACTTTTATTTAAGTCGTAAGATGCCAATATATACACAAGTTTTGACTACCATCTTATTTGTCCGTTCCTCCACCCACTTATTGTAAAACATAATACATGAAGTATGTGTTCGCCGCAGAGTGCACAATCTGGCAACACTAGGAGGCAGTTTTATTTAAGTCGTAAAATGGCTGTAACTGCATAAGTTCAGATAACCATACGTATTTGTTCGTTTCTTCACCCACCTATAGAATTGTATTAGCTGTGATTGTTCAATAATTATGTGCTATAGAGAAAAATAAGTTATGGAAATATAGCAACTGACAGAGCTATTTTGGTCTTGCAAAAAAACAAGTCTTTTAAAATATTTAAGATCAGGAAATGCCAGTTATAAGAAACAAAGTTTGGGCTCTATGGAGAATGGCTTCTAGGCCAAAATGTTTTGCCTCGGTTAAGCGAGAGTGAAAGACAAGTGTTTTGAGGAAATAATATCCTATATGAGTATCCAGGCTTGAAAAGGAAGGGAACAGGAAACGGAGGTTTGCAGCACGTGTTTACTTTAAAGGTTGCCAGGACTAGAGTGTAGGTCATGTACAGTACTCAGAATAGGGTGTACCGAAATCTTCTTCCTTTCAGTGAGTTATAGTAAAGGTTGTCACTATCTAAACCCCAATGTAAAACCGACTACTTCAGTTCCTGCACTCAGGTGGCTGTAATCAGCCCAAACGCCATGGGGTGACTGTGGTGCAAGTATGCTAGACTTTACTGTAGGGCTAGGCGTAAGCTCACCACTCAGTTCCTGCACTCAGGTGGCTGTAATCAGCCCAAACGCCATGGGGTGGCTGTGGTGCAAGTATGCTAGACTTTACTGTAGGGCTAGGCGTAAGCTCACCACTCAGTTCCTGCACTCAGGTGGCTGTAATCAGCCCAAACGCCATAGGGTGGCTGTGGTGCAAGTATGCTAGACTTTACTGTAGGGCTAGGCGTAAGCTCACCACTTAGTTCCTGCACTCAGGTGGCTGTAATCAGCCCAAACGCCATGGGGTGGCTGTGGTGCAAGTATGCTAGACTTTACTGTAGGGCTAGGCGTAAGCTCACCACTCAGATCCTGTACTCAGGTGGCTATAATCAGCCCAAACGCCATGGGGTGGCTGTGGTGCAAGTATGCTAGACTTTACTGTAGGGCTAGGCGTAAGCTCACCACTCAGTTCCTGCACTCAGGTGGCTGTAATCAGCCCAAACGCCATGGGGTGGCTGTGGTGCAAGTATGCTAGACTTTACTGTAGGGCTAGGCGTAAGCTCACCACTTAGTTCCTGCACTCAGGTGGCTATAATCAGCCCAAACGCCATGGGGGTGGCTGTGGTGCAAGTATGCTAGACTTTACTGTAGGGCTAGGCGTAAGCTCACCACTCAGTTCCTGCACTCAGGTGGGTATAATCAGCCCAAACGCCATGGGGGTGGCTGTGGTGCAAGTATGCTAGACTTTACTGTAGGGCTAGGCGTAAGCTCACCACTCAGTTCCTGCACTCAGGTGGGTATAATCAGCCCAAACGCCATGGGGGTGGCTGTGGTGCAAGTATGCTAGACTTTACTGTAGGGCTAGGCGTAAGCTCACCACTCAGTTCCTGCACTCAGGTGGCTATAATCAGCCCAAACGCCATGGGGGTGGCTGTGGTGCAAGTATGCTAGACTTTACTGTAGGGCTAGGCGTAAGCTCACCACTCAGTTCCTGCACTCAGGTGGCTATAATCAGCCCAAACGCCATGGGGGTGGCTGTGGTGCAAGTATGCTAGACTTTACTGTAGGGCTAGGCGTAAGCTCACCACTCAGTTCCTGCACTCAGGTGGCTGTAATCAGCCCAAACGCCATGGGGTGACTGTGGTGCAAGTATGCTAGACTTTACTGTAGGGCTAGGCGTAAGCTCACCACTCAGTTCCTGCACTCAGGTGGCTGTAATCAGCCCAAACGCCATGGGGTGACTGTGGTGCAAGTATGCTAGACTTTACTGTAGGGCTAGGTGTAAGCTCACCACTCAGTTCCTGCACTCAGGTGGCTATAATCAGCCCAAACGCCATGGGGGTGGCTGTGGTGCAAGTATGCTAGACTTTACTGTAGGGCTAGGCGTAAGCTCACCACTCAGTTCCTGCACTCAGGTGGCTATAATCAGCCCAAACGCCATGGGGGTGGCTGTGGTGCAAGTATGCTAGACTTTACTGTAGGGCTAGGCGTAAGCTCACCACTCAGTTCCTGCACTCAGGTGGCTGTAATCAGCCCAAACGCCATGGGGTGACTGTGGTGCAAGTATGCTAGACTTTACTGTAGGGCTAGGCGTAAGCTCACCACTCAGTTCCTGCACTCAGGTGGCTGTAATCAGCCCAAACGCCATGGGGTGACTGTGGTGCAAGTATGCTAGACTTTACTGTAGGGCTAGGTGTAAGCTCACCACTCAGTTCCTGCACTCAGGTGGCTATAATCAGCCCAAACGCCATGGGGGTGGCTGTGGTGCAAGTATGCTAGACTTTACTGTAGGGCTAGGCGTAAGCTCACCACTCAGTTCCTGCACTCAGGTGGCTATAATCAGCCCAAACGCCATGGGGGTGGCTGTGGTGCAAGTATGCTAGACTTTACTGTAGGGCTAGGCGTAAGCTCACCACTCAGTTCCTGCACTCAGGTGGCTATAATCAGCCCAAACGCCATGGGGGTGGCTGTGGTGCAAGTATGCTAGACTTTACTGTAGGGCTAGGCGTAAGCTCACCACTCAGTTCCTGCACTCAGGTGGCTGTAATCAGCCCAAACGCCATGGGGTGACTGTGGTGCAAGTATGCTAGACTTTACTGTAGGGCTAGGCGTAAGCTCACCACTCAGTTCCTGCACTCAGGTGGGTATAATCAGCCCAAACGCCATGGGGTGGCTGTGGTGCAAGTATGCTAGACTTTACTGTAGGGCTAGGCGTAAGCTCACCACTCAGTTCCTGCACTCAGGTGGCTATAATCAGCCCAAACGCCATGGGGTGGCTGTGGTGCAAGTATGCTAGACTTTACTGTAGGGCTAGGCGTAAGCTAACCACTCAGTTCCTGCACTCAGGTGGCTGTATTCGCCCAAACGCCATGGGGTGGCTGTGGTGCAAGTATCTTAGACGTTACTGTAGGGCTAGGTGTAAGCTCACCGCTCAGTTTGGTCCAGGTAGGACAGTTATACATTCGTCACTCCACCCCACTAATAACATGCATAATGGGTTGAAGTGTAAATGAATTTTAAAAAAATAGTAATAAAGTTCGGGAACACAGCCTGCGTGCGTGTTTGAGATATCTACAGTCATGCATTCGAATCCACTTCCCTCACGAATCATACCTCAAAGTCGTGACTCCCGCCCGGGTGAATAGCGTCAGGCTCGAGGCGAGGGCTTATTGCCGCGACCCGTTGTATCAGTCTGCAAGAGTGTTGCGACCTAGGCCCCTGGGACGAGACGAACCCCAACAAGACACTGCGGTTCAGCCGCTTGTCTAGAACTTCTCGAAGCCAGCAGAACCTTCCGAACGGCCAGGTTTCCGTACCCCGTACCCCGTCCGAGTAGTGTAACCCACTCTGTGTTGGTTTTACCTGAGCGCCGAACCTTTGGGGGGCATAAACCCATCCCGTTTGACCTTGAGAGTTACCTATGATGGACAGTATACGTCATGTGGTTACAACTGTATCTGTACAATGGAAGAGCAGGGGAACGCCCGGGTGCTATCCTTCTCTCATGTCCGTGAATACAAGAAGTTAACAAATGAAATGTTAAGTTACCTGTACGCTTAGGGGATAATGGCAACTATTAGTTGGATAGGGCTATCTCTATATTCAGACGCGTGCATAGTAGATACACTGCACTCAGCGCCACAAAGTCCTGCAGGACGAACTAACGCTGGGAGGTTAAGATATTAGGGATCCAATCTGCTCAGGACAGACTGCGTAGTAGATACACTGCACTCAGCGCCACAAAGTCCTGCAGGACGAACTAACGCTGGGAGGTTAAGATATTAGGGATCCAATCTGCTCAGGACAGACTGCATAGTAGATACACTGCACTCCGCGCTACAAAGTCCTGCAGGACGAACTAACGCTGGGAGGTCAAGGCATATTAGGGGTCCAATTGGCTCAGGAGAGACATGTAAAAACAGATTTGTTTAACAACAAAATCAACGTTCAGTTCTTTGTTATAGGAAATATTCACATTTATTAGATATATTCTATTTGAATTAATCTTCAAGAAATTATTTCATTACGTTTTAAATTGTAGTTCAGTTTTGTCTTTGAGTAATTGTTTAAAGATTTTAATGACCTAGAAAGTATTTTATGATAAAGTTACTATTTGTTAATTGAAAAGAACATGTGAAAACTCTCTTGGAAAATTAAATTTTTGCCCAAGATTGTGCAACATGATAACATATCCTGTCACAGTGAAACAAATTTGATTTGAATATTGAGAAATATCTCTCTTTTGAGACAGTTAATTTTCTCAGTTTGTAATTTTTGAGCTGTAGAAAAGATTTGTATTAAAATTTCAACGAAGTATCCAAATGTCGTTTCTTGTAACATTTCTCCTTCCAGAACTGGGAAGGGGGAAGGTCTTGTAATTTCAAGTTTATTGACGTGTGTTCTAAGACGTTAAAATCTTCATCTGACAGGCGCTGTGGGCAAGATGTTAAAGGTGTTAAAAATTATGTAAATTTGGTATATTTATCAATATTTTGACAGTTAGTCAATCAATAGTTAATAGTAAACAACTATTAAATGCTCAATTGTAATTTTAAGAAAACATTCGATATTGTGTTTTTTTTAGTACTTTCCTGTATTAGGTTAAACAGCGTAGGCGTAATAGTAAACAACGATTAAATAGTTAATTTGTTGATTGTAGTTTAAAGAAAGCATTTGATAGTGTTTTTTCGTAGTACTTTCCTGCATTAGGTTAAACAGCGTAGGCGTAATAGTAAACAACGATTAAATAGTTAATTTGTTGATTGTAGTTTAAAGAAAGCATTTGATAGTGTTTTTTCGTATTACTTTCCTGTATTAGGTTAAACAGCGTAGGCGTAATAGTAAACAACGATTAAATAGTTAATTTGTTGATTGTAGTTTAAAGAAAGCATTTGATAGTGTTTTTTCGTAGTACTTTCCTGTATTAGGTTAAACAGCGTAGGCGTAATAGTAAACAACGATTAAATAGTTAATTTGTTGATTGTAATTTAAAGAAAGCATTTGATATTGTGTTTTTCGTAGTACTTTCCTGTATTAGTTTAAACATCGTAGGCGTAATAGTAAACAACAATTAAATAGTTAATTGTTGATTGTAATTTAAAGAAAGCATTTGATATTGTGTTTTTCGTAGTACTTTCCTGTATTAGTTTAAACATCGTATGCGTAATAGTAAACAACGATTAAATAGTTAATTGTTGATTGTAGTTTAAAGAAAGCATTTGATATTGTGTTTTTTCGTAGTACTTTCCTGTATTAGTTTAAACAGCGTAGGCGTAATAGTAAACAACAATTAAATAGTTAATTATTGATTGTAATTTAAAGAAAGCATTTGATATTGTGTTTTTTCGTAGTACTTTCCTCTATTAGTTTAAACAGCGTAGGCGTAATAGTAAACAACAATTAAATAGTTAATTGTTGATTGTAATTTAAAGAAAGCATTTGATATTGTGTTTTTTCGTAGTAGTTATCTATATTTCATTAAACGTTGTAGGAATAATTAATAATAAACAATTCAAAATGTGTATTAGATTATTTAAATATCTTTGTTTTAATCCTGGCTCCAGAAGTTATGAAATCGTTTTTAGTCTAGAATGAAAGTTGCATTTATATGTAGAATATAGACTGTGATGCAAGACTTGATGTGGCATTGAACAGTCTTTACACTTCACCAGATGATGTCATGTCTGTATTTGCAGGCTAGCCTACGCTTTCCCCTCTCATGCCCCTCTCTCCGTTCCAGTGAACCGCCTCGGCCTCATTATGCCCTCCCCACGTCCTCCCAAATATCCGTTCATAAAGTGTTTCAACTAAAGTTGCTTCCAATTAGGTCGTGTAATGGCATACTGCAGTTGTAAATTTACTGTTCTAGCTTGACCTTGACAACTAGCCTAAGCGGTTTCCAAGCTATACTGACCCCGGTACTTACGCATTGTACGGAAAGGATTTTCTGACCTGACTCCAAAAATGACTACATATTTACACAAAACACCCTCTATTTGACTCACTGTCAAATGATGAGCGGCCCTTGCTTTCTGCCTCCCAAAAGGAAGCGATACCTCGATGCCTCAAGTTCCTCCATTTAGCACTTCCCCACATCCGGTCAACACGTTAGGTATTTGCCCCCCAGTTGCTGGACCTACGAAGTGGTACTTGTGGTTAACCATTAAATGCGCATATCCTGCTTCCTCGAGTACCTCAGAACTATACCCCTTATAACAAGCGAAAGATTTGTTGATCCGGGCTCAATATGTTTTTTAATTTCAATGGTCAGGAGCATGCCTACATCATGGATGATTCCCTTATACCGCTGGGCCAGTGAAGGTCCATCTTTACATACCTTGCATCTCCGTCATCCTATCACTTTGATAGGACCATGTCTACATCATGGATGATTCTCCTATACCGCAGGGCTAGTGTAGTTCCATCTTTCCAGCCCCTGCACTTCTGTCGCTCTATCACTACGATAGGAGTATGCATACATCATGGATGATTCCGTTATACCGCTGGGCCAGTGTAGGTCCATCTTTACATCCCTTGCATCTCCGTCATCCTATCACTTCGATAGGAGCATGCCTACATCATGGATGATTCCGTTATACCGCTGGGCCAGTGTAGGTCCATCTTTACTTCCCTTGCATCTCCGTCATCCTATCACTTCGATAGGAGCATGCCTACATCATGGATGATTCCGTTATACCGCTGGGCCAGTGTAGGTCCATCTTTACATCCCTTGCATCTCCGTCATCCTATCACTTCGATAGGAGCATGCCTACATCATGGATGATTCCGTTATACCGCTGGGCCAGTGTAGGTCCATCTTTACATCCCTTGCATCTCCGTCATCCTATCACTTCGATAGGAGCATGCCTACATCATGGATGATTCAGTTATATCGCTGGGCCAGTGTAGGTCCATTTTTACATCCCTTGCATCTCCGTCATCCTATCACTTCGATAGGAGCATGCCTACATCATGGATGATTCCGTTATACCGCTGGGCCAGTGTAGGTCCAGCTTTACATCCCTTGCATCTCCGTCATCCTATCACTTCGATAGGAGCATGCCTACATCATGGATGATTCCGTTATACCGCTGGGCCAGTGTAGGTCCAGCTTTACATCCCTTGCATCTCCGTCATCCTATCACTTCGATAGGAGCATGCCTACATCATGGATGATTACGTTATACCGCTGGGCCAGTGTAGGTCCATCTTTACATCCCTTGCATCTCCGTCGCCTATCACTTCGATAGGAGCATGTCTACATCATAGATGAATCCCTTATACCTCTGGGCTAGTGTAGGTCCATCTTCCCATTTCCTGCACTTAAGTCGCCCTATCACTTCCATAGGAACATGCCTACATCATGGATGATTCTCCTATAACGCTGGGCTAGTGTAGGTCCATCTTTCCATCCCTTCTCTCTCGCTTCCCCACCGCGATGATAATGCTAACCTCTACAGGAGGAGAGCAGCTGTAAGCACATGACGCCAGTAATGGCAGGACTCCGGTTACTATTCAAACACAAGTTGGTTACAGCCATTATTAATTTCGTATAAACACTCGTAATCCGACAGTAAGGAGTGTCATGCTCCTCATCCGCAGTAACGCGGCTGGGTGTTCCTACTTCGTTTGCTTGTGATATTGTTCAAGAAGTACAGAATGATGAATGAAAAATTCCATCGATATTGGTTGAGTCTTAGTCATAATTATGATATTGTTCAAGAAGTACAGAATGATGAATGAGAAATTCCATCGATATTGGTTGAGACTTAGTCATAATTATGATATTGTTCAAGAAGTACAGAATGATGAATGAGAAATTCCATCGATATTGGTTGAGGCTTAGTCATAATTATGATATTGTTCAAGAAGTACAGAATGATGAATGAAAAATTCCATCGATATTGGTTGAGACTTAGTCATAATTATGATATTGTTGAAGAAGTACAGAATGATGAATGAGAAATTCCATCGATATTGGTTGAGGCTTAGTCATAATTATGATATTGTTCAAGAAGTACAGAATGATGAATGAAAAATTCCATCGATATTGGTTGAGACTTCGTCATAATTATGATATTGTTCAAGAAGTACAGAATGATGAATGAGAAATTCCATCGATATTGGTTGAGGCTTAGCCATTATTATGATATTGATCAAGAAGTACAGAATGATGAATGAGAAATTTCTCTCGATATTGTTGAGGCTTAGACATAATTACGATATTGTTCAAGAAGTACAGAATGATAAACATGAAATTTCTTTAAACTTTGGAGAGGATTAGCCATAATTATGATATTGTTCAAGAAGTACAGAATGATGAATGAGAAAATTCCATCGAAATTTGTTGAGGCTTAACCATAATTATGATATTGTTCAAGAAGTACAGAATGATGAATGAGAAATTTCTCTCGATATTGTTGAGGCTTAGACATAATTACGATATTGTTCAAGAAGTACAGAATGATGAATGAGAAATCTCTCTCGACATTGTTTAGGATTAGCCATAATTATGATATTGTTTAAGAAGTTCAGAATGATGAATGAAAAATTCCATCGATATTTGTTGAGGCTTAGTCATGATTATGATATTGATCAAGAAGTTCAGAATGATGAATGAGAAAATTCCATCGATATTTGTTGAGGCTTAACCATAATTATGATATTGTTCAAGAAGTACAGAATGATGAATGAGAAATTTCTCTCGATATTGTTGAGGCTTAGACATAATTACGATATTGTTCAAGAAGTACAGAATGATGAATGAGAAATCTCTCTCGACATTGTTTAGGATTAGCCATAATTATGATATTGATCAAGAAGTTCAGAATGATGAATGAGAAAATTCCATCGATATTTGTTGAGGCTTAGCCATAATTATGATATTGTTCAAGAAGTACAGAATGATAAACATGAAATTTCTCTCGATATTGTTGAGGCCTAGCCATAATTATGATATTGATCAAGAAGTACAGAATGATAAACGAGAAATTTCTTTAAACTTTGGAGAGGATTAGCCATAATTATGATATTGTTCAAGAAGTACAGAATGATAAACAAGAAATTTTTCTCGATATTGTTGAGGCTTAGTCATAATTATGATATTGTTCAAGAAGTACAGAATGATAAACGAGAAATTTCTCTCGATATTGTTGAGGCTTAGCCATAATTATGATATTGATCAAGAAGTACAGAATGATAAACGAGAAATTTCTTTAAACTTTGGAGAGGATTAGCCATAATTATGATATTGTTCAAGAAGTACAGAATGATAAACGAGAAATTTCTCTCGATATTGTTGAGGCTTAGCCATAATTATGATATTGATGAAGAAGTACAGAATGATAAACAAGAAATTTCTCTCGATATTGTTGAGGCTTAGCCATAATTATAATATTGTTCAAGAAGTACAGAATGATAAACGAGAAATTTCTCTCGATATTGTTGAGGCTTAGCCATAATTATGTTATTGATCAAGAAGTACAGAATGATAAACAAGAAATTTCTCTCGATATTGTTGAGGCTTAGCCATAATTATAATATTGTTCAAGAAGTACAGAATGATAAACAATACATTTCTTGTTATTTTTTAGGCTTAGTTAGATTGTAATATTGTCACGATCTAGAGAATGATGAGCAAGAAATCTCTTTCAATATTGGTGAGGCTTAGACATAATTATGATATTGTTCAAGAAGTAGAGAATGATGAACAATAAATCTTTTTCAATATTGGTGAGGCTTAGACTTATGATATTGTTCTCAAGAATTACAGTATACTGATACAGTGTAAAACCTATTAAAAATACTTTGCCTAACCATGAAACATTTTTTCTAGATAGGTTTATATAAAATATCTTAATAACTCATCAAGTGAATGTAGTCTTCTATTGAATTTTTCCTCGGTTAAGTTTTAAACGGGTTAAGTTAGACACATAAATTTTATGTTTGTTTTGTTCAAACATTAATATCGTGTTCTACATACTGGGGAGTTTTTGAGGAGTTTAACGGAAGTAAAATTAATCTGAATGTAAAAATAGTCCAGATTTGTTCAATCCCTCTCAATTGCTACTAATATATCTCGATTCCTACACATTAAAAAGGTCTTAGTCGTGGAATTAAGTTGAACTTCGAGATGCCTGATGCGCATTAAAACGTGACTTCTGGTTAGAATTGCATTTGTCATTGGGCTAACAATAGCTCACGTCGCGTGTAACTGAGAGGAAATGTTTGTAGGACGGACTGTAGCAGACATAATTTCCGTTCTAGCCGTGTGGAATTTTCCAGCTCCCCGCTCAGATGTCTTGCGGAATTTTTCCGCTGGCGGCTAGCTTGTTTTGTCTCTAGGCTGCAGCGTATTAAAGTTTAATTATAGTGTTTATTTATAGTTTTATTACAAACACTTGGGAGATAAACTGAACGTACGTTTGCACCCTTGAAACACGAGTGAAATAAAATATGAATCTCGGTAAACCTATTGGGGTTAAGGGAATAGCACTTCGACAGAGTTGCGACAATGTACTGTCAAACACTAAAACAACTAACCTGTACTTACTCTCCTATATCCGGACTGTTTTGGTAAATCTTGGGTTTTACTAGTAAATTTTAGGGTTTACCAACCTGTTGGTAATTGTAAGAATGTATAAATAAGAGATTTGCAGGATTTTACCATTACGGCAAGATAGGTTTTACCAATGCCAGCTAGTAAATGTCATGTAAAAGAGCATTTTCCTTGAGGGGTTTGCTTCTGTTTTGGCGTTGTGTAGCGTGTAATAGCTGCAGGCTGTAACAACATACTTTAGTTTTTGTAATGTAACCGTTCTTAATCTAATCTTGCTTAACCCACCAGCCTCCACTGACCCACCTTCTTGGCGTCCAGACGTGTTTTCTTTTACGCAAGGGGTAGGTCTATATGGAAAAGGGTCTATTTTTCAATGCAGCCATTCTTTAATGCTTTCATCAAAAAAACATTATTTTTAAAAACGTGTTTTTGTAGAACAAAATAATAAATATTGATTGAGATGAAATTGTAATATATTAACATGAATATTTTCTATTTGTCCCGACGTGGTATATATTTTTAATGGTGTGCGAGTTCGTGTGTGTGTAAATTTTACCTGTGTGGTTATTTTCAACGTATTCCCTACCAGAAACTCAATTTATACAATAAACCGTGTAAACAATGGCCGAACATTTATATATGCAAGGCAGACACATACAGATAACACGGCGCTGTGTAGGCAATTTAATATCATTTTACAACCTTACAGAATTACAGATTTGATTGAAGGACGGGGTCTCGCAGATGTCCACTTTTTGCGTACAGAGCAGGCATTTTGTGTTACAAGACAGTTCTCACAAAGTATTATAAAATATTGGCGAAGTGTCAACATATTTTGTAATTAAGAATGACGCAGTCTTTTCTCAGTCAACAGGATTGAATTGAACTACAAAAACGAACTGTATTTTACAAAGAAGAACTGTAGTTCATTTCCCTTAATAAATTAATAACGAAAAGCTCATCAATAATTTAAGCTATATAATATAATTAAACATAATAAAAACTATTACTAGTCTTGGATGACCGCCATCGTAACGGTCATGAGTTTGGTTCTGCTGCAGGCTGCTTAGCCCACCCTTGCTTGCACTGGATTCTAATTTCCCTGTTTATATTCAGGCAATCGTTTTCTACGAACTCATCAACGAATAACTAAATAGTTTATCGTGTTTTCGATATAAAGGTATTTACAGAATATATTTAAAAAAATAAAACACACTGAATTACATAAATGTTCTAAAAACTTAACCTTTATACGAAGGACATGATGTTATAGAATTTCAAACATCTCCCAGAATAAGAAGTGTTACATTATTAAAGTTGATAATGCCTAAATAAATAAGACACTTCAGTAGCAATTTGTCAGACCCTGTGCCTCCTTATTAAATATTCTGTCAAGTTGTTTCAATTTTGTGCTAAAGAAATAGCAAGCGAGCCATGTACAATAGCAACTACACATAGTAGTAAAAAGTATAATTCTTCTATTTGTTTGACCTAATTTCAAAATTATTATTTTTGTGTAAAATATGAAGTTACAATAAATGAGTAATTACTTTTTATACTCTCTCTCTCTCTCTCTCTCTCTCTATCTATATATATATATATATTTTAAAACAACACAGGTTATTCAAATACAAGAATATTTATTATTTTATATCCAAAGCTTTTCGTTGGCAAACAGTACCAACATCATCAGGAATGAAAATTACAATCATTGTAATTCCTGATGATGTTGGTACTGTTTGCCAACGAAAAGCTTTGGATATAAAATAATAAATATTCTTGTATTTGAATAACCTGTGTTGTTTTAAATTATTAAACAAGAAAACGTATTATATATATATATATATATATATATATATATATATATATAATATATAATATATAATATCATTAAATATATGATTAGTTAGTTATAGAAAAATTAGTTAAAGTATTTATTATTGCTTTTAATTATATATTTTTTATTTACATATATTTAAATATTTGAATGTTTGTAATTTTATGTTATAATATATATTATATATTTGAATATTATAATTTATTATTATAAAATAATATAATATTGTATATTTTATATTATGATATATAAATATAAATAGACAAAGGCTAGAGATAATTTATAAATACAACCTAACGTTTCCCCTCCTATCTGCTGTGCACCCTGTCTCTTCTCTTTATCCTTCCTCCCTGATTTCCCTTCTCGCAGTTTTAGTTCCTCTCTCTCTCTCTCTCTCTCTCTCTCTCTCTCTCTCTCTCACACACACACACACACACACACACACACACACACACACACACACACACACACACACACACACACACACACGCGCGCGCACACACACCTCTTTAAAAAAATGACCTGCTAGGTTAGCCAATTTTCTGGACTATGCTGTAATAGGAATAGACGATACAGAAAACAGATAACTGAGAAGGACTATAACAGGAAGCCAGTAGCCTACATTGCGCTGCAGCGTCCACCGTACAACGCAAACAAGTTATAGTATCGTCCATTGGGTTCGCATTATACGCTCTGCTTAGTCGGCATCCAAGAAGGCGTATTAACATGTTATATAATAGTATTTCCCTCTCACTACCGTAACAGATTGCCGACATAAATAATGGATGAATGCATATAAAAATATGTGTTTTATGGTTGCATAATGCGCGTGTGCCGGCAACAGTAGGTGAATGGAGGACCGGGTCATTAAACATTCATCCAGCGTTCTACCTTTCTCCCCATCTACACATCTTCCTGTTTCTAACACCGCAAACAAGATTCCGCTATTTTCTTATTTTAATTGTTTACAATTATTAATTGAAGCTTTGAATTGGCCACCTCTAACTAATTAAGAAACTCTACCGTCTCAATGTGTAGACCTAACCTAAGCTAAGTTGTGCGGAACGACATCGGAACAGATTTATGAGTAAAAGAGGCTTCATCCGCACACCGCCATAAACATACGCTTCTGGGTTCCTTTGAACTTCCATATTTTTCGCGTCTACAACTTAAAGTATGCTTACTTAGACTTCGGCGGCGTTCTGTCAATCTGTCACCAGTCAGGGATATGAATATATTGCCAGATAGGCTGATCCGGTATGTGTGTGTTGGGTTACTCTATCGGGGACCGTGGAAGGTACTTTCTTGTGGGGGAGGTGGCCTCCACTGCTCTCTAACTCTGCCAGTCCTCTCGTACTCGGAGTGAAGGAACTGCCGTGAAAGTTTGCGTTTATCCTTTCTAGGAGCTGAACCTTTACAAAGAATTCCTAACGCCTACGAAACCTTCCTTTTGTTTAAATGTATCCATTTAAACGATCTGTACGTGAAAAGTGAAACATTGTTTTTTCTAGTGGATTTCGGGTATGTTACGCACGCACACACTCCTAACAGCGGAGAAAGTTTACGTTTATACACGGGTATAGTTACAGTACAATACTTGGGCAGATTCGTTCCGATCCGAGGCTTGTTGCGAGATCTAACCAAGGCTAGGCAGACCTTGCCACAGTCACGCAAGTACATAATGTTTTGGTTAAACAACTCATTTTCTCACGCAGCAGAACGTAAACATAGATTACGGGGGCCAAACTACCGTGTTTGCGGTGAATTAATTGCGAACTCTTTGCATAATCTTTTGGGATTACTTCTGACTAAGAGTTGCAAAGAAAAATAAATACAAAATACATCAAATACTAATTCAACGGACATTAACCTATCCTAAAACAATTACTTAAATTCAGTATTATATGTGTAAGTGCGAGCGGACTCTCGTGGAACACTATTGTAGTACAGAAGCGACAAGAAATATTTGGCGAAATGATAACGGCTAGAATTTGGCCTCATTAATGTTGTATATTTCCAGTTAATTATTAAATATTTTAATTGGGATGTTTTTTATTTACGTCAGTTTTTACAGCGTAATAGCCTGTTATTTTAGGACTTCCGGTCACTGGCGGATACATTCGATACGGCTTGAATCCGGCCTTAAATTCTCCTATACGTTCTAATTAGAGTTCACAAACCTTTTGAAATTATATCTTGTACGATCTGCTGCTTGAGTAGAGACATATCTTGCAATTATTGTCTAGTTTGTTCTCTTGGTTTTGCGAAGAGTCACAATAATTTTGCAATTATACCCTGTACTATCTCCTGTTTTAAAAGACACATCCTGCAATTATTGTCTAGTTTGTTCTCTTGGTTTTGCGAAGAGTCACAATAATTTTGCAATTATACCCTGTACTATCTCCTGTTTTAAAAGACACATCCTGCAATTATTGTCTAGTTTGTTCTCTTGGTTTTGCGAAGAGTCACAATAATTTTGCAATTATACCCTGTACTATCTCCTGTTTTAAAAGACACATCCTGCAATTATTGTCTAGTTTGTTCTCTTGGTTTTGCGAAGAGTCACAATAATTTTGCAATTATACCCTGTACTATCTCCTGTTTTAGTAGACACATTTCCCCCTATCTTTGTCTAGATCATCCTTTTGGTTTTGCGAAGAGTCACAATAATTTTGCAATTATACCCTGTACTATCTCCTGTTTTAAAAGACACATCCTGCAATTATTGTCTAGTTTGTTCTCTTGGTTTTGCGAAGAGTCACAATAATTTTGCAATTATACTCTGTACTATCTCCTGTTTTAGTACACACTTCCCCCTATCTTTGTCTAGATCATCCTTTTGGTTTTGCGAAGAGTCACGATAATTTTGCAATTATACCCTGCACTATCTCCTGTTTTAGTAGACACATTTCCCCCTATCTTTGTCTAGATCATCCTTTTGGGTTTGCGAAGAGTCACAATAATTTTGCAATTATACCCTGCACTATCTCCTGTTTTAGTAGACACATTTCCCCCTATCTTTGTCTAGATCATCCTTTTGGGTTTGCGAAGAGTCACGATAATTTTGCAATTATACCCTGCACTATCTCCTGTTTTAGTAGACACATTTCCTCCTATCTTTGTCTAGATCATCCTTTTGGGTTTGCGAAGAGTCACAATAATTTTGCAATTATACCCTGCACTATCTCCTGTTTTAGTAGACACATTTCCCCCTATCTTTGTCTAGATCATCCTTTTGGGTTTGCGAAGAGTCACAATAATTTTGCAATTATACCCTGTACTATCTCCTGTTTTAAAAGACACATCCTGCAATTATTGTCTAGTTTGTTCTCTTGGTTTTGCGAAGAGTCACAATAATTTTACAATTATACCCTGTACTATCTCCTGTTTTAAAAGACACATCCTGCAATTATTGTCTAGTTTGTTCTCTTGGTTTTGCGAAGAGTCACAATAATTTTGCAATTATACCCTGTACTATCTCCTGTTTTAGTAGACACATTTCCCCCTATCTTTGTCTAGATCATCCTTTTGGTTTTGCGAAGAGTCACAATAATTTTGCAATTATACCCTGTACTATCTCCTGTTTTAAAAGACACATCCTGCAATTATTGTCTAGTTTGTTCTCTTGGTTTTGCGAAGAGTCACAATAATTTTGCAATTATACTCTGTACTATCTCCTGTTTTAGTACACACTTCCCCCTATCTTTGTCTAGATCATCCTTTTGGTTTTGCGAAGAGTCACGATAATTTTGCAATTATACCCTGCACTATCTCCTGTTTTAGTAGACACATTTCCCCCTATCTTTGTCTAGATCATCCTTTTGGGTTTGCGAAGAGTCACAATAATTTTGCAATTATACCCTGCACTATCTCCTGTTTTAGTAGACACATTTCCCCCTATCTTTGTCTAGATCATCCTGTTGGGTTTGCGAAGAGTCACAATAATTTTGCAATTATACCCTGTACTATCTCCTGTTTTAAAAGACACATCCTGCAATTATTGTCTAGTTTGTTCTCTTGGTTTTGCGAAGAGTCACAATAATTTTGCAATTATACCCTGTACTATCTCCTGTTTTAGTAGACACATTTCCCCCTATCTTTGTCTAGATCATCCTTTTGGTTTTGCGAAGAGGCACAATAATTTTGCAATTATACCCTGTACTATCTCCTGTTTTAAAAGACACATCCTGCAATTATTGTCTAGTTTGTTCTCTTGGTTTTGCGAAGAGTCACAATAATTTTGCAATTATACTCTGTACTATCTCCTGTTTTAGTACACACTTCCCCCTATCTTTGTCTAGATCATCCTTTTGGTTTTGCGAAGAGTCACGATAATTTTGCAATTATACCCTGCACTATCTCCTGATTTAGTAGACACATTTCCCCCTATCTTTGTCTAGATCATCTTTTTGGGTTTGCGAAGATTCACAATAATTTTGCAATTATACCCTGCACTATCTCCTGTTTTAGTAGACACATTTCCCCCTATCTTTGTCTAGATCATCCTTTTGGGTTTGCGAAGAGTCACAATAATTTTGCAATTATACCCTGCACTATCTCCTGTTTTAGTAGACACATTTCCCCCTATCTTTGTCTAGATCATCCTTTTGGGTTTGCGAAGAGTCACGATAATTTTGCAATTATACCCTGCACTATCTCCTGTTTTAGTAGACACATTTCCCCCTATCTTTGTCTAGATCATCCTTTTGGGTTTGCGAAGAGTCACAATAATTTTGCAATTATACCCTGCACTATCTCCTGTTTTAGTAGACACATTTCCCCCTATCTTTGTCTAGATCATCCTCTTGGGTTTGCGAAGAGTCACAATAATTTTGCAATTATACCCTGCACTATCTCCTGTTTTAGTAGACACATTTCCCCCTATCTTTGTCTAGATCATCCTTTTGGGTTTGCGAAGAGTCACGATAATTTTGCAATTATACCCTGCACTATCTCCTGTTTTAGTAGACACATTTCCCCCTATCTTTGTCTAGATCATCCTTTTGGGTTTGCGAAGAGTCACAATAATTTTGCAATTATACCCTGCACTATCTCCTGTTTGAGTAGACACATTTCCTCCTATCTTTGTCTAGATCATCCTTTTGGTTTTGCGAAGAGTCACAATAATTTTGCAATTATGCCCTGTATCATCTCCTGTTTGAGTAGACACATTTCCTCCTATCTTTGTCTAGATCAGGGGTTCTCAACCTTTTAGGCTCTGAGCCCCCCTTCACACTTTGGTGTGAGGTCACGCCTCCCTTTACGGATTAAGTTAATTTAGACTTATATATGATAAATTTACTTATATTATGTTTGAGTAAAATGACTATGAACTTAGGCTAGACATACTCTAGTAAGGGTAAGGAATATAAAATCATATTTGCTCAAATACAAATTTTATTTACAAAAATCATCGAAAAATCACAACAAAATATCAATAATGTAACCAGAAAAATGTTCGCTACTTTTGTAGTGCTAGAGTGAGGGCTGGCACTGTTTCTCGTTATCTGTTTTTTTGTATGTTTAGATGAAATTTTTACAACAACACCGCAGGTCACTTTCCACATCTAGTCTGACTTGATATTTAGATTTTATATTAGCCAGGGCTGGAAATCCTGTCTCGCATAGATAAGTTGATGAAAATTGTACAAGCAACTTGACTGCCTCCATTGCTACTTCTGGGTAAACAGGAAGATATAGTAGCCAGAAATCTTCGAGATCCATGTATGGGAAATCCAATTTAGCTTTGGAATCATATTGCAAGTCAATTGTTTGTTCTTTAATGTGATCAGGAAGTATATCATTGTTGATTTGAAAGGGGTCTCTTGTTAACTTGAATTCCCAGTTTTCCGAGCTTATATCTGGGAAATAGGCTCCGATTTTGTTCTTCAGAGACAACAAATGCTCAGATATTAGGTCCTTCATTTCATTTACTAGGTCTTTTGGAAGACTTTGGGTACCATCGAGGAGGTTGTTTAATTTTGGAAAGGAAGAAATGTTCGGCTACGAAATGTGCAGGCGGCGTTGCCAAAGACCCATCTTCTCAGAAAAACTCTTAATTGAATCATAGTTCTTCAAAGTACTTTTCTGACCTTGTAGCTTTAGGTTCAGAAGATTTATTGTTTCGAAAAAGTCTGACAAATATACCAGGTAAAAGATAAATTTGTAATCTGTAAATTTCTTGTACAGTTCTTCACTTGAACTCATCAAAAAATTTCAACTTCTGATTTCAAGTTGAACAATCTTGCAAGCATATTACCTTTGGACAACCAACGAACTTCGGTGTGAAAGATAAGTGTTTCTTGATCACTGTTCAGTTCTTGACACAACACTGGAAAAAGTCTGGTGTTAAAAGCACTGGATTTGACGTGATTCACTACTTTAACTGCTAAGTTCAAAGCGGCGTTAAGTGATTCAGGGAGAGTCTGGTAAGCCAAAGGTTGTCTGTGGATGTAACAATGGGATCCAATTATTTTAGGGTTTTTTTCTTAGCCAATTCAATAAATCCTGATCGGCAACCTGTCAAAGCTTGAGCTCCATCAGTACATATTCCAATAACTCTCCCAGGGAAATTCATTAGCTTCTAAAAATGTGTGAAGAGCAGAAAGTATATCGACTGCTTTAGTTGTTGTTTAAAGATTTTTTGAAAACAGTATTTCTTCAAGGAATTTCTTTTCATCTATATATCTACAGTAAAACAACAACTGCACTTGTTTTGAAATGTCTGTTGTTTCATCGCACTGCAATGCAAAGAATGGGGAGTTTTTTTAGCTTTTGCTCCAGTTGATTTTTCAAATCAATAGCCATGTCATCAATTCTACGTTTGACTGTATCTTTAGATAAAGAAATTTTGGCAACTTTATTGTAGCTGTCTTCACCGAGCACAGTACTACAAGCAGTAAGCAAACAAGGTTTTATGAGTGACTCACCGATTGTGTGGGGTTTCTTGTCTTTAGCTATCAACAAGGCAATTTTGTAAGCAGCTTCAACGACCTTTTCAATTTCCACTCGAAAACTTCCACTGGAATCATTCTCTTAAGGCAACTACGCCCCGCCGCGCTATTAATAAACAAAAGCCCTGCTATGCTGAGTCACAGCTAGTTTCTTACACCTGGACAGACGCTCACTTACATTTTATTGAGTAAAGAAATAGAGCTTTATAGCTCTATTAAGCTATAAAGAAATATCAATGATTGTGGGTTTGTGTCCAACATCAAATTCAATTTTTTAAAAATTCGTTGACGCCTCCCCTGGAATTATTCCACGCCTCCCCAGGGGGGCGTGCCCCCCAGGTTGAGAACCGCTGGTCTAGATCATCCTTTTGGTTTTGCGAAGTCACAAAAATTTTGCAATTATACTCTGTACTATCTCCTGTTTTAGTACACACTTCCCTCTATCTTTGTCTAGATCATCCTTTTGGTTTTGCGAAGAGTCACGATAATTTTGCAATTATACCCTGCACTATCTCCTGTTTTAGTAGACACATTTCCCCCTATCTTTGTCTAGATCATCCTTTTGGGTTTGCGAAGAGTCACACTAATTTTGCAATTATACCCTGTATCATCTTCTGTTTGAGTAGACACATTTCCTCTTATCTTTGTCTAGATCATCCTTTTGGTTTTGCGAAGAGTCACAATAATTTTGCAATTATACCCTGTATCATCTCCTGTTTGAGTAGACACATTTCCTCCTATCTTTGTCTAGATCATCCTTTTGGTTTTGCGAAGTCACAAAAATTTTGCAATTATACTCTGTACTATCTCCTGTTTTAGTACACACTCCCCCCTATCTTTGTCTAGATCATCCTTTTGGTTTTGCGAAGAGTCACGATAATTTTGCAATTATACCCTGCACTATCTCCTGTTTTAGTAGACACATTTCCCCCTATCTTTGTCTAGATCATCCTTTTGGGTTTGCGAAGAGTCACGATAATTTTGCAATTATACTCTGTACTATCTCCTGTTTTAGTACACACTTCCCCCTATCTTTGTCTAGATCATCCTTTTGGTTTTGCGAAGAGTCACGATAATTTTGCAATTATACTCTGTACTATCTCCTGTTTTAGTACACACTTCCCCCTATCTTTGTCTAGATCATCCTTTTGGTTTTGCGAAGAGTCACGATAATTTTGCAATTATACTCTGTACTATCTCCTGTTTTAGTACACACTTCCCCCTATCTTTGTCTAGATCATCCTTTTGGTTTTGCGAAGAGTCACGATAATTTTGCAATTATACCCTGCACTATCTCCTGTTTTAGTAGACACATTTCCCCCTATCTTTGTCTAGATCATCCTTTTGGTTTTGCGAAGAGTCACGATAATTTTGCAATTATACTCTGTACTATCTCCTGTTTTAGTACACACTTCCCCCTATCTTTGTCTAGATCATCCTTTTGGTTTTGCGAAGAGTCACGATAATTTTGCAATTATACCCTGCACTATCTCCTGTTTTACTAGACACATTTCCTCCTATCTTTGTCTAGATCATCCTTTTGGGTTTGCGAAGAGTCACGATAATTTTGCAATTATACTCTGTACTATCTCCTGTTTTAGTACACACTTCCCCCTATCTTTGTCTAGATCATCCTTTTGGGTTTGCGAAGAGTCACACTAATTTTGCAATTATACCCTGTATCATCTCCTGTTTGAGTAGACACATTTCCTCCTATCTTTGTCTAGATCATCCTTTTGGTTTTGAGAAGGGTCACAATAGTTTTGCAATTATTCCCTGTACTATCTCCTGTTTTAGTAGACACATTTCCTCCTATCTTTGTCTAGATCATCCTTTTGGTTTTGAGAAGGGTCACAATAATTTTGCAATTATTCCCTGTACTATCTCCTGTTTGAGTAGACACATTTCCTCCTATCTTTGTATAGATCATCCTTTTGGTTTCGAAAAGACTCACAATATTTTTCTATTATATCCTGTTCGATCACCTGTTTGAGTAGACACATATTCTCCGATTAGTGCCTAGATTGTGTTCTTGGTTTTGAGAAGAGTCACAATATGGTCTCAGTAAGGTTTCATAAATTTGGGGAAGTCGTCAAATCCATTAATTTTAAACCTTAAAGCTTCGAAGATCGTCAAGGTCAATAAATTTCACGAACATAAAATTTTGTATGGTAATTAAGTTGTAAAGTGTAATTAATTTAGTCTTCAAAAAATATTGAAGACGCAGTTTATGCCACATAACCTCTGTCTTAGCAACCTTGGGTAGAGTTATGGCGAGTTGAGATGGAATGATATTTGCAGCCATAGTATGTGAATGGTCACATATTACGATAATAGGTGTATATCTTACTGAGGTTACGCCTCCGCTAATCAGTCAGATTCTCGGGTCGCCACTTGTGATAAATGTGAAATTAATAAAGATAACGAAGTATTTACTGATGGCAGTCAATGTTGAAGGTTATTTTTTACGTTCTATCATGCTTGATTAATTGCATTGCAGTAGCTATGTAATGGCGAGGTATCAAAGCTGATCTCCCTAGTCTGTTGCACTTGTCCAGGGTTTTTTCTTGTTTAAGCCGTGGAGACATTGACGCCCGGTTTTACTGTTCTATCTAACTCGACGCCTCTACGACGTGGCGAGTGTAAGAATCGATTCTAGTTCTCGAGTTAGTGTTTTATGTTTTTCTTTCAAACATTTAAACACTAAATACTTAAGAGGGCCACTTGAAAATCTTGGCCAAATCATAGTTAGTTTGGCCTGTATTTTTGATGGGGGAAGGAAATTACCTTTGTACTGTGACGCGCTTGAGTACAACTGACTTTGGTTTCTCTGAGGACGCTAGAGTTACCCATCACAGGTTTCTCTGTGGACGCTAGAGTTACCCGACGCTAGAGTTACCCATCACAGGTTTCTCTGTGGACGCTATAGTTACCCATCACAGATTTCTCTGTGGACGCTAGAGTTACCCATTACAGGTTTCTCTGTGGACGCTAGAGTTACCCATCACAGGTTTCTCTGTGGACGCTAGAGTTACCCATCACAGGTTACTCTGTGGACGCTAGAGTTACCCATCACAGGTTTCTCTGTGGACGCTATAGTTACCCATCACAGATTTCTCTGTGGACGCTAGAGTTACCCATTACAGGTTTCTCTGTGGACGCTAGAGTTACCCATCACAGGTTTCTCTGTGGACGCTAGAGTTACCCATCACAGGTTTCTCTGAGGACGCTAGAGTTACCCATCACAGGTTTCTCTGTGGACGCTAGAGTTACCCATCACAGGTTTCTCTGTGGACGCTAGAGTTACCCATCACAGGTTTCTCTGAGGACGCTAGAGTTACCCATCACAGGTTTCTCTGTGGACGCTAGAGTTACCCATCACAGGTTTCTCTGTGGACGCTATAGTTACCCATCACAGATTTCTCTGTGGACGCTAGAGTTACCCATTACAGGTTTCTCTGTGGACGCTAGAGTTACCCATCACAGGTTTTTATTAACAACCTCAAAAGACGGCGACTGTTAAGCGCTTTTGAGATTACTCTAGGTCTATTTTGCATGATTTCAAGTGATTTCCGCGTGACTTCCTTAGGCTTAAGCGGTTTTGTCAGGCAACTCGCTGTCGTGCGTGTAAACGGTAACAAGGCCTGTGCACTTGTTGCTAGTACAACACGCCGGTATCAGCTTTGCAGTATTCAAAATGCAGCAGAATTTGAATGGTTTTTCTCTATCTTTGCTGTTGCTATTGATTCATTTCCTCATGACAGTTTTTCGAGGGATTTTAAAGGTGGTTTTAAGGGACGATGTCGACCGTGCATCGCTTTCCTACGCCACATTGATCTATTTAATAATACTT
Organism: Prosapia bicincta; assembly: GCA_036971475.1. Classification (NCBI taxonomy): domain Eukaryota; kingdom Metazoa; phylum Arthropoda; class Insecta; order Hemiptera; family Cercopidae; genus Prosapia; species Prosapia bicincta. Next base: position 30,414,795 of record JBAIZL010000007.1, read on the forward strand.
CAAATCTTTTTTTTTAGTTGTAGCTAATTAACGTTAGAATTAGTTTAATTTGATTTTTTTTATTTAGTTCTAATGATAGAATTTGTATTTTATGTGATTAACTAATCTAGGTTAGGTGGTGATATTTTTTTTAGTTTTTCGCGTTAAAATAAAATAACGAAAATTCAGCTAAATTGTAACGTAGAGGATTAACTAGAATATTAGGCGAGCATTAGGGACTCGACAGTGCAGCCCTCACCTTGCTCTCGCATATTGGGGGACTCGGAGGTCAAACTGGCAGCAATTGACCTTTTCCCTTGTCTCAATTAAAGCATTAACTGGGCCCACATCCGTGGAAGTGTGTTCAGGCGCGTTACCAAAGCAAAACTCACAGCAAGTGTAACTAACGTACTTCTCGTTCTGTCTATTACTGCTGTAAACTGCCGAGATCGAGTTAGTCCGATAGTTCTGGTGGTGGAACAGCTACTCTTGCTTTCTGACGTATCTGTTCTGCATTGATCAAACAGAAGTAACATTTACGAGGCAAGAAGGAAGCTCTTATAGACTATTAGGATTAAAGGCGCCCAGCTTTCCTAGTTTAAGGAAACAATGTTTCGCCCCAGTTGTAACCCCTACCCATCAAGGGATGCCGTTCTTAGCACGCGTAAGGATAGGTTAGCAAAGAAAGTCACCACCTTGTCCCTACCCGTTGTAGTCTGGTTAATCGACATATCGACATAAAACTTTACCCGTGTAAGAGGAAACAGCCCTAATGACTAGCAATGCAGTCTCGTGATTTTGAGCAGACAATTAATTATAAAAACATATTTCTATGCTGTGTTATTCCGGTTGGATCTGGACCGACCCAAAATGCTCCGACTTTTTCACTTATTTGTAAAATCACTCTCAATTTAACTGTCCTTTTTGTTACAGGAAAAACCTACTGCAACAGCTGTAAGAAAAAGTGCTCCGGAGAAGTGTTGCGAGTCCAAGACAAATACTTCCACATCGGTTGCTTCAAGTGTGTAGGTAGGTAGAGCTTATCCTCATCCATGCAGCGTATGTAGCACTAGCGCACTGTAAGTTCCGTTCTGGCTTGGCCGCTACTAGCCAGTCTTTGTACTACGACTCCCCCCCCCCATGTCATGGTTAAAGGCTCAGTGGAGCAGGCTTCCCCAACCAAAATAGCGACCCCCCTTCCAAGTGTGTGGGTAGGTAGAGCTTATCCTTATCCATGCAGCATATGTAGCACTGGCGCACTGCGAGTTCCGCTTTGGCTTGGCCGCTACTAGCCAGTCTTTGTACTACGACTCCCCCCCCCCCCATGTCATGGCTAAAGGCATAGTAAAGCAGGCTCCCCCAACTAAGATGGCGACCCCCTTCCAAGTGTGTAGATAGACAGCTTATCCTCACCATGCAGCATATGTAGCACTGGCGCACTGCGAGTTCCGTTCTGGCTTGGCCGCTACTAGCCAGTCTTTGTACTACGACTCCCCCCCCCCCATGTCATGGCTAAAGGCTCAGTAAAGCAGGCTCCCCCAACTAAGATGGCGACCCCCTTCCAAGTGTGTAGATAGACAGCTTATCCTCACCATGCAGCATATGTAGCACTGGCGCACTGCGAGTTCCGCTTTGGCTTGGCCGCTACTAGCCAGTCTTTGTACTACGACTCCCCCCCCCCATGTCATGGCTAAAGGCTCAGTAAAGCAGGCTCCCCCAACTAAGATGGCGACCCCCTTCCAAGTGTGTAGATAGACAGCTTATCCTCACCATGCAGCATATGTAGCACTGGCGCACTGCGAGTTCCGTTCTGGCTTGGCCGCTACTAGCCAGTCTGCGTACTACGACTCCCCCCCCCCCATGTCATGGGTAAAGGCTCAGTAAAGCAGGCTTCCCCAACCAAAATGGCGACCCCCCTTCCAAGTACACCGAAGTCCCGAGAGTCAGTAGTAATATTTTTCATGAAATATTCCTATGACAAAGTTATAAAACATTGCGAGTTATAACAAACAAACGGTACCAGGGAGCTGACACAAACTCTCTCACATTAATACAAAACATAAAATGCTATACTTTTATTATTGTTTTTGCATGAAAAATAACTTTGTTAAATTTAAAAAATCACTCATTGCACTTCAATGGGAGACATGTGGACATAAACTTACCGAATATTTTCAAACACGGATCATTATTGTTTTTAAATTTTAGTTTAGTTTTAGTTTTTGGTTTAACTATAGATTATTTTGTTTTATTTTTTGATACTTCAAAATCATTTTCCCGCTCTTCTAAACAGTATGGACAAAAATGTTCCGAATGTCAGCAAAATCGGAGCAGCAGTTTTTGTTGTAGGTCGGGACTCATTCATACAGGTCGGACCTATACATTCCTACATAAATTTCGGATAAGGAGACCTAGAAGTTTATATTTTTCAAACTATTATTTTATTGTCACAATATTTTTTCTGCATTTTAGTGTATGTCAGAAAGTAAAAGGCTTTGTAATATTTGCCGGTGTAAATAAATCTTTAACATCTTCTTAAAACATTTATATAAATAAATACGGTAATTTTAATAGAGAAACTTCAAATTATCTAGTTAAATACATTTTAATTTGTATGTAAAAAGGTAATTATTCACATAAGTTGAAATTTTATTGAGGAAATACGTAGAAATATATGCCTACAGGAACAAAAGCCGCGATCTACGTACGAGGTCGAAAATGGGACGTTTAAAACTTTTTATTTACGATTTCACTAGCAGTGAACCAAAAGTCTTACAAACATGAAATAAAAAGAATAATAAAATTAAACTAATTATCTCAAACTTTTATGCTTATAAAATGTTTCTAACCAACAAATACGAAAAATTGTCGCTTACTAACTTTTTTTTATGTTACTTAAAGTGTACTCCTTATTAAATCTAATTTTTTTTTAACGTTCTTTCAAATAATATATTACTTTTATGGTTTTGTATTCTGAATGAGGAAATCATGCTGCTTATACCTGGCAGGTTTCAAAATTTAATTCCCACTCTAAGCGGTTCAAACATTGATTTAAGTGAAAGTTTTTATTAAAATTTGTGCGCTGAACTGCGGTATTGGAGGATTTTCCCCAGCCAAGATGGATCTTTAAAGCTTCCCAACCAAATGTTGTCAATAAAACTTATGCTGCTTCCGCGAGCGCTACGAAGTCGTACTGTGCCAACTGCGCGGAAATTGAAGCAATTACTGAGCAGGTTGCACGCCTTCTGTCTTTAGTGACAAATGGACCTTCGGTAAGTGTAGTACAACCAGCGACTACGCCGAGTAATCTGCTAGTACGTAGCAAATCAGCCGATACAGGCATTCCTGCACAGGTATCTCTCCACAAAGGAAAGACTCTTAGAACAATTAATAAGTCTGAAAGCGTTAATTCCGTAACATTAGAGGGTAGGAAGAATAAATTATATTTTGAAATTTTAAAAAAGAATGCACCAATTAAAGTTGGTGAAAATAAAGAAAAAAAAGTAAAGGCCAAAGGAGGGGCCCATTCCATCTCACCTCCTGAGCAAACAAATTCCTCGAGATCCACCACTGCAATAGCGGTGATGGAATCCGATGATACATTGCCTGAAGCGTCTCCTGACGTTCCAGGTAAATTAACATTTAATGCCAACAATGAGAGCCAGGTCAATCCTTTTCACTAAGTAACAATGTCCACACCTAAACAATTCGTGATTCAGTGGAACATTAACGGAGTTAGAAGTCACATTGAGGATCTCAAATTAATTGTGAGGGATGTGTCCCCTATGTACATTTGTATTCAGGAGACACATCTCCATGAATCGCACAATTTCCATCTAAGGGAGTATTCAGTTTACAGATCGGACTTCGTTACAGAAAATCGAGCTAGAGGTGGCGTAGCTATTCTAGCCCGTGACTCTGTCGATGCCGTTTCTCTGAACTTAATAACTCCCTTACAAGTAGTAGCAATTCAAACAGCTGTTCCATACAAACTCACTCTCTGTTGTGTCTACCTTCCACCATGTGACCACCTGCAACAGAGAGACTTGATAGACCTGATAAACCAGTTACCTTCTCCATTTTTATTAGTGGGCGATTTTAATGCCCACCATGTTTCATGGGGTTCACCAGGATGCAACTCACGAGGGCATCTGGTTGAGAGTTTCAGATCAAAACTGGATTTATACCTGATAAATGATGGTTCTCCGACACATTTAGCAGCGTCTACAGGCGGATGGACAGCTGTTGACTTGTCATTATGCAGTCCTGCTCTGGCTACAAGGCTAACATGGTCAGCATTGCCTGATCTTTACAGTAGCGATCATACTCCCATTGAGATCTCTTTTTTATGACTCCTCACCCTGTTGTGATCGACATCCCCGTTGGATCTTGAAAAAAGCCAACTGGGAACAACTCTCTAGAATCACTGGAAGTGGAAGACCTGGCTCCAATTTATGACTTCCTAAATTCAATTACCAAAACTATTTTGAATGCCGCCGGAAAGGCAATACCGAAAACCTCATCAAAATCACTGCGACAACCTGTTCCGTGGTGGAATGATGATTGCTCTGTAATCCTTCGTTTACGACGAAAAGCTTTGAAAAGAAATCCAACGAATGAGAACCTGGAAAAATATAAAATCTTCCGTGCGAAAGCACGGAGAATATTTAGGCAACGTAAACGAGAATCATGGTCTCAGTACATTGGCAGAATTACAGCTCCATCTACAGTATGGAAGATATTACGATCTGTCTGTGGCATTTCCGTTCCTATGCCATTAATTACATTAAGGCATCCGGATGGAGTTATGACCACGGACAGTGAGGAAATTGCCATTGTGCTAGCGTTATCGTTCTCAAAATATTCTTCATCTTCTGCATACAAGGACGCTTTCCAGGTGTACAAACGTAAACAGGAAGCCCTACCTTCCACCGTTGGATTGTCTGGAGACTCGTGTTTGAATATCCATTTCTTTATCGATGAACTAGAGTCGGCTCTCTCGTCAACGAAGGATTCAGCTCCAGGCCCGGATGATATTGTATACTCCATGATTAAAAATCTGCCACAGTCGGCAAAACTAGTTCTCCTTCGGATATACAATTGTATATTCGGGGAGCACGGTTTACCCGATGCATGGTTAGAAGCGACAATAATTCTTCTTCTAAAACAAGGAAAGGACAAAACTAATCCCAGTAGTTACAGACCCATCTCTCTGACCAGCTGCTTATCCAAACTACTGGAAAAGATGGTCAACCGTCGTCTTGTCTGGTATCAAGAAACAAACAAACTTCTTACTAACGTCCAGTGTGGTTCCAGACAAGGACGTTCATGAGTTGACCAATTGGTTTTGTTGGAGTCAGCTATACAGAATGCCTTCATCTTACGACAAACACTGGTAGCTGTTTTCTTTGACCTTGAGAAGGCATATGACATGGCATGGAGAAGAGGAATTTTGAACGTATTAAAATCATGGGGTATACAAGGTAACATTCTTGATTTTATACAAAATTATTTGAATAACAGGACTTTCCGTGTACGTCTAGGAGGCATATATTCTGATCGTTACGAACTAGAGAATGGTGTACCACAGGGCGGCGTGTTGAATGTGACGCTGTTTGCCGTTGCCATTAACAGCGTCACTTCAAACGTACAGTCACCGGTCCACTGTTCCCTGTTTGTAGACGTTTTTTGCATATATGTGGCTGCTAGAAGTATGGCAACATCGGAAAGATCCTTACAATTAGTCATTAATAAATTGCAAGAATGGACCAAATCTACGGGGTTCAAGTTTTCGGCTTCGAAGACCCAGTGTATAGCATTTAGTCGTCGCAGGCAACACCAGGAACCTATCCTTTATCTTGATGGTACGCGGCTTCAGACCGCGGATAATGTGAGATTTTTGGGTCTTTTATTAGATAAAAGACTTTCATGGAGTCCGCATGTGCGTGATTTGAGGACCCGGTGCAGCAAGATATTGGATATGTTGAGAGTTCTAAGTGGTACAAATTGGGGAGCAGACAGAACCTGTATGCTCCGCTTCTATCGCGCCGTTGTAAGATCGCGCATAGATTACAGCTGTATAGCCTATTCATCTGCTCGACCTACGGTTCTGAAACTCCTTGATTCAGTACATCACGCTGGTCTTGACTTTCTACTGGCGCTTTTAGATCAAGCCCAATCTCCAGCCTTCTAATTGAAGCTGGAGAACCATCTCTCTCAGTGCGACGTCAAAAGCTACAGATTTCATATTACACTGGTCTTCGAAGCAAACCTGAACATCCGGCATTCAAAGCGGTTTTTGATAACCACCTCGAGGATCGTTACAATGAGCGTCAACGTTCAACTGCTCCCTTCGGAAAAAGAACGTTGCGCATTTTTAGCAATCTAAATTTAGAACTTCCACCTATATTCGAACGATCATCATGCTACATCCCTCCATGGGTAATACGAATGCCAAAATTTGACTTCTCATTGTCCAGGTACCTAAAACACAATACTCCTGACGTTATTTATCGTCAGGAGTTTTTGCAGATACAACTAACTCACCAACATACTGTGACTATATTCACAGACGGTTCAAAACTGGGCAATGGGATAGGTTGTGCATTTTATATGGAAGAACAAACTTTCATTGCCCTCAGCCTGTAGCGTTTTTACTGCAGAACTTTATGCAATTTTCCAAGCTTTAAGATCAATTCCGTCTGCAACATCTAAATATTTTGTATGTTCCGATTCCAAAAGTGCTCTCCAGGCTATTCAGAAATGTACGCTAAGAACCCATTAGTTGGAGACACCTTGTGCTCAACACACAGGCTCCAATTACGGGGTATCGAGGTGTCATTTCTCTGGGTGCCTGGTCACTGCGGAATATTCGGAAAGACTAAAGCAGATGAAGGTGCAAAATTAGGTACAAGTATGGTACCATCGACACAACGTGTGATGGCATCAGATTTTGTATGCAATGTTAAAACTATATTATTCTCTGTTTGGAATTAAGAATGGCAAAATGTAAATAGAAACAAGCTGAGGGACATCAAAAATACCGTCCGACCATGGAGGACATCTGTTCGTTCGAATCGTAGGGAGGAAGTGGTGGTTACTCGACTTCGCATCGGCCACTCTTTGTTTAACGCATGGATGGTTAATGCGACATGAGGATCCACCACTATGTCCGTTTTGTAGAAGTAATATTACAATCAAGCACATCTTGCTAGATATAAATCAGGCGCTGCACAAACATTACTTAGTGAAGGTCCTGGAATTTCATAATCATTTCGATTTCTTCTGCAGAATCGTTGCCCTTTGATGTTAGAGCTATTTTCTTCTTGTAGTACTGTCGACTGCTACCAACTTCTGCCTATTCCCCATTTCAAAATAAATCTGTTTAACACAAACTAAAAACATTCACTACCGCAGCTTGTAACATACACAAGAAATCACATAACCAAATCTAGAATGTTATTGTTGGGTCACACTCAGTTGTAAACATAGACTACCGCAGGTTGTAACATACACAAGAAATCACATAACCAAACCTAGAATGTTATTGTTTGGGCCACACTCAGTTGTAAACATAGACTACCGCAGCTTGTAACATACACAAGAAATCACATAACCAAATCTAGAATGTTATTGTTTGGGTCACACTCAGTTGTAAACATAGACTACCGCAGCTTGTAACATACACAAGAAATCACATAACCAAATCTAGAATGTTATTGTTTGGGTCACACTCGGTTGTAAACATAGACTACCGCAGCTTGTAACATACACAAGAAATCACATAACCAAATCTAGAATGTTAATGTTGGGACACACTCAGTTGTAAACATAGACTACCGCAGCTTGTAACATACACAAGAAATCACATAACCAAATCTAGAATGTTATTGTTTGGGCCACACTCAGTTGTAAACATTCACTACCGCAGCTTGTAACATACACAAGAAATCACATAAACAAAATCTAGAATGTTATTGTTGGGTCACACTCAGTTGTAAACATAGACTACCGCAGCTTGTAACATACACAAGAAATCACATAACCAAACCTAGAATGTTATTGTTTGGGCCACACTCAGTTGTAAACATAGACTACCGGAGGTTGTAACATACACAAGAAATCACATAACCAAACCTAGAATGTTATTGTTTGGGCCACACTCAGTTGTAAACATAGACTACCGCAGCTTGTAAGATACACAAGAAATCACATAACCAAATCTAGAATGTTATTGTTTGGGTCACACTCAGTTGTAAACATAGACTACCGCAGCTTGTAACATACACAAGAAATCACATAACCAAATCTAGAATGTTATTGTTTGGGTCACACTCGGTTGTAAACATAGACTACCGCAGCTTGTAACATACACAAGAAATCACATAAACAAATCTAGAATGTTATTGTTTGGGTCACACTCAGTTGTAAACATAGACTACCGCAGCTTGTAAGATACACAAGAAATCACATAACCAAATCTAGAATGTTATTGTTTGGGTCACACTCAGTTGTAAACATAGACTACCGCAGCTTGTAACATACACAAGAAATCACATAACCAAATCTAGAATGTTATTGTTTGGGCCACACTCAGTTGTAAACATAGACTACCGCAGCTTGTAAGATACACAAGAAATCACATAACCAAATCTAGAATGTTATTGTTTGGGTCACACTCAGTTGTAAACATAGACTACCGCAGCTTGTAAGATACACAAGAAATCACATAACCAAATCTAGAATGTTATTGTTTGGGTCACACTCAGTTGTAAACATATACTACCGCAGCTTGTAACATACACAAGAAATCACATAACCAAATCTAGAATGTTATTGTTTGGGTCACAAGTCACAACCCAGCTGTAGAGACGGCAAAAGAAACAGTGTAGCCAACTACCAAAACAAAATTACTGACCAAGGTTAAATACATTTTGTAACGTTGTAAACACGGAATAAACTCATATTAAAGGTTTTAAATCATTGCAAAGAGGAAATTTCAAAGAATAATAATAAGAAAAAGAACATCTATAAAGAAATATTTTTTGCTATTCAGAGTGCCCTTTATAAAAAAAAAATTGTCCAAACAGCCGTGCGCCCTGAAGGATTAGAGCGACCCTCGCTCCCCCACGCGTAGGCACACTCACACGCGCAGCCCTGCCTACTTGCCGCTAATGGTTCTTCTATGAATCACCAACTAGTCCTTGTATACAAAATCAATTTTTTTAAACTGTCAACTTTACTTAATTTGTACTCTAATAACTGAATTCTAAATATTATTCCTCGCAAAATGAGTCCAAACACAGTACCATTGTGACAACTCTAAGGGGTTTTATGGTCAGTAGGTTACAAAATTTATAAATTTGACTACTTAAAAATGGTTATAGACGTTTTATTTCAATTCGCACGATCAGAATAATATACATAATTACAGTAATTCTAGTAGTAGTAATTCTCAAGTTTGGCACTTCTTTCCTTTCGTAGTATGCCATGATGTGGCGACATATCGCTGATTTTTGAAAATCATCGACTTCTGTAACTGGTCGGTTCTGAGGCGTTTGTGGCTTTTTCTTTCGTGGCGTGGTGATCAATATTGTGTCGAGTTAGTAAAGTTTTCCCCATCTTGAGTAGGTTGCTCTGCCTCAATGTTATTGATCTGATTACTATTTCATTAAAGACGTCTGATTAATACAATATAAAATACGTGATAAAAGTCTCGTTTTATTTGTTTTCTAATTTTTAAACCCACTAAAACCGCTCAGAGTTGTCACAATTGTACCGTGTTTGGACTCATTTTGCGAGTAATAATATTTAGAGTACAAATTATAGGTAGATATTTCTTCTGCATTTAAGACTTGAAAACATTAGGGAAGCTGGTTGACAACGCACAAGAATAGAACAAAAATAATAACTACTAAAACGTAAACTAAAGTTCGAACGACTAAAAGGAAGATACAGATAAACTAAAGTATACAAGAATGGGAAATGCTTGGCGAGAGAGTAAATTCGCCACATCCAGTGGGGGGACGTATTTAGAAATGCCTGACCTCAGTGCGTTGTGTGTAGGAAATGCATACAGTATTGTTGTTTAGACGTCGCACATCTGTCATGTTTATTGACAGTTTATCTTCGGCCTACGCGTTTCACAAAAGAAAAATTAAATTTCCTCGTAAAATCTCCGCCGTTTGCCTCTTTTTCAAACAGTGACAAATTTTAACATAATTATCTGAGTTTTCTATTAGCGAGACATTAATTCTATTTTTACTGTTGAGGCAATACTCTTCTGGCTTGGGCATGGCTGTATTTACACAAGAGTAAAATCTCTTATACATGTATCATACAGCAGCTGATTCAAGGTCATGTTACTTGATATATTGTATATTATTAGTTAATATGTTATTCAGTATTTGTTAACAGTTAATAAATATATATTTATTTATATTTCGATAAATATTGCTACAATAGTTCAATATAATGATTAGTTGTATATTTTTACTACAATTTTATTAACGAAAGCTTCCTTAGACGAGTCTCTCGTATTTTAAGAACTGATCTAAATTAAATTTGTTGAAAAACATTTTTTTCAACTTCTAATGAGGGTTTTATATTGACTAGATTCTTTTAAAACCTCCGCTAGTGTCATCTTCAAAGGACGTCCAACCCTACAAGTGGTATAGGCCTACGTGTATTGTTTCTGTTTGGTATAAATGAAGAAAAGCAACTAATTGTTTATCATAAACAGGATTTTTCATTTCGCTCGTCATAAAAGAATATTGATAAGTAATTTTCCATATTTTCTATAGAATAGTCTATTTTGTTATAAGAAACGGGTTCATTGTCAACGGAAAGTATAAAATGTAATGATGACGCAGGTTTTGTGACGAAACTAGTCGTTGCAGATTGTCGAATGTGCCGAGGTGACACTACGAGCCAAATGAGCGAGTTTCAATTGCATTCAAGGTCTTACGGGATGGGCTAGGACCAAGCCCCGAATATGAGGGTCCGGCTGTTTGGTAAGGCCAACCGAGGAGTGGATTACAGTACCTGGACCGAAGTAACCAGACCTGGCCAGTAGGAAGGTTCTATCGGTCCCGAGTAATTCTGGAAAAGCGGCCGAAACCGTAATATCTGGTCGTAGGCGACCGGCCACCAGTCCAGGCCTCTTGTGGAGATGCCCCACATAAGGATCTGTCTTTGTGTGCTGGTCGCACGTTTCTCTTTACACTTGTGAATGCACTTTCGTAGCAACTACCTTGTTAACAGAACGAGGGGGGGATTTAGTTATTTATCTTAAGGGTAAATGCAGCACACGTAAATTGTTTTATATACACATATTTCCTTTAAAGTACATTATAAAGGGCTGCCCCAATAGCAAGAACTGAAACTCAAAATTTCAGTTTTTGAGATATTGGTGTCAGAAAGCTCGTCTGAATGTCCTTTTTCTCTCAAAACCGACATTTCAAAGTTACTATGGTAATTATTGTGCATTAAAATTTCAGTTTTTTATGTATTATTTTAGTGTAAATTTTAAAATTAAACATTTTATTATTTGTATTTTAAAAAATATACTAATAGATGGCTCTGTATATTTGAAGTCAGCACGCAAAAAATCAAGTTTACAAACATAAATTACGTTCTGGCAAGGTGAAATTTTGTTTCTTTTTACAATATAGGCCTGGCTGTATTACAAATAGCTACAAAATGTTCGGTAGACATAGGTTGGGTTGGACAAAAAATAAAATAATAATTCTTTAAACGTAACCTAAACGATTGCTGAAATGAAAGAGACTCCAGTGCTCTCGGAGTACAGCTCAAGTAGGATACTAAAATTCTTTCCCAACCAAAACTATTCTAACCCAATACTTTGTTGATATATAGCGCCCTCCTCTATTACAATCTTGAGACATTGAGCTGTAAATTTAAGTAGTGCTTTTTTCGGAATTTCAATCACTATTTTTGGTTTGAGACATGTATAACCACTTTTTTCTTGTTATAGTGTACTTTTAAGTAACGTCTAAATGTGGCAAAGTTTAAAGTGGATCCATAAGTTGCACACGATTTCCGATTTTCCTGAACGGGATAAGTTTTGTGTAACATTTGTGGGAAATATTTTAGCGGCATAAAGGTGCAGATAGAACTTAACTTAAAGGAAGCGGGAAGTAACAAGTGGGAGGTAGAAAAAGACAAATTTAGTTTTTGTAGCAGAAGTGGCCTGACGCGGACAGGATGTAGCTGTGAGCGGCCGGAAACCTTATTTCTCAGGTAGTCTTACCTAACGTCCACAGGTTTTTCTATATTTCAAGTGACCAGACGTCCCGTTGTCCCGACTGGATAGCGTCCTCTTGGGGTCGCAGAATAGTAACTGACAATGCTCTTAATATTTTTAAAATTATGCTGAACCTTCAATTAAATATTGAATGCTTTAAACTCTAAATTGAAAATCTCATGTAAATGATTTGAAAGTACAAATTCTGAATACATTTTATCGTACAATCACTTAATCCAGGGGTATTTCCACAAAACCACCGCATTGCTAGGGATACTCATTTCATACCTCAAAAGCTCCAAGAGGGTCCCCCTTGGATCTAGAGATCTGGTCACCTTAACCCATATTATTTAGGACGCTCTCTATGAAACTGGGTAACGTTTAAAGAGTGGCTAAGGTGCATGGCAAAATTTAATTGTATTGTAGTGATCGCATCCAGTATTTGGAGAGGGGGAGAAACTAGGATGCCATGTTGGATGAGGCTAAGTTTTGTTGTGTTTGAGGAAGGTTCAGGACGTCTTTGGGCGTACTGTTGCACCTGCGCTGGAGTTTCAAGGTTAATAATAAGAAAAAAGATCTAAAATAAATCTGGCTACCCCAGATTTTTATCTTGGACAATCTTTTTATCATTGCACAACCTTGAGGCTTTCTTTACCTCACTAGATCACACTCAGTGGTGTGGTATTAGTAAACGTGAGAGTATTATTTACGAATTTTTATATTAGCGTGGCCTACTATTTTAGTCAAGGGGGTTGGGGTTTTAAGTTTCAGTGGGTTGACAACATTACACAACCTTGAGGCTTTCTTTACTCCCCCCCCCATCACTAGATCACACTCAGAGGAGTGGTATTAGTAAACGTGAGCGTATTGATTATTTACGAATTTTTATATTAGCGTATTATACTATTGTAGTCCACGCGAGTACTCTCGTGACAACTAATGTTCCTATGTTTTTGCTTGTATATATAAATTTCAATATCATTGTAATGTTTTTTCTCATATGTTTTTATGTTTTTTATAATAAAAAATAAAAGATTTATATTTCATAACAGATATTTTTAATTTTATTTCAAAACACATATAACTACCAGAAAATGTGCATTTTTAAAAATGTTGGTAATAATCCTTTATAATACAAAATGTTATTTTCTATATAAATGTATTTTATACTTCTTTAAGAACCATTAACCTTTAATGAAGTTATCAGCTAGGCAACATCTGTAGAAAAAAACACAAAATGGACTACAATAGTAGTCCACGCGAGTACTCGTGTTCCAAAAATTCCACGCGAGCATTCCAGTGTTGAAGATGAATCAACATTACCAAAAGCATTAATGATGTACAATTTTGTAAATATTTTGAAAAATCAAATTTTATCTAAATTATCAGGATGAAAAAGGTTAAGATCAAGTAGCATAGGAATGATGGACACTTATAAACCTTACTACCAAACAGTTATACACTCTATGTACTTTTCGCTAACACTCTTAGCATCATCAGAAGGTTACAAACGAACAGATATACATAAAGGTTGTGTGTATATTTTGCTGTACGGGTTTATTATTGTTTATTAATAAAAAATTGTATCAACATTTTTTACGCCCCCAAGTAGCCTACATGTTGAGCAACTGGCGCTCTACAACCTCGTCTTGCCACCCCTACAGCCTCGTCTTGCCACCCCTACAACCCCGTCTTGCCACCCCTACAACCCCGTCTTGCCACCCTTACAGTCTCGTCTTGCCACCCTACAGCCTCGTCTTGCCACCCCTACAGCCCCGTCTTGCTCCCCCCACAGCCTCGTCTTGCCACCCCTACAGCCCCGTCTTGCCACCCCCACAGCCCCGTCTTGCCACCCCTACAGCCCCGTCTTGCCACCCCTACAGCCCCGTCTTGCCACCCTACAGCCTCGTCTTGCCACCCCTACAACCTCGTCTTGCCACCCCTACAGCCTCGTCTTGCCACCCCTACAACCCCGTCTTGCCACCCCTACAACCCCGTCTTGCCACCCCTACAACCCCGTCTTGCCACCCTTACAACCCCGTCTTGCCACCCTACAGCCTCGTCTTGCTACCCCTACAACCTCGTCTTGCCACCCCTACAGCCTCGTCTTGCCACCCCTACAACCCCGTCTTGCCACCCCTACAACCCCGTCTTGCCACCCTTATAGTCTCGTCTTGCCACCCTTACAGTCTCGTCTTGCCACCCTACAGCCTCGTCTTGCCACCCCTACAGCCCCGTCTTGCTCCCCCCACAGCCTCGTCTTGCCACCCCTACAGCCCCGTCTTGCCACCCTACAGCCTCGTCTTGCCACCCCTACAGCCCCGTCTTGCTCCCCCCACAGCCTCGTCTTGCCACCCCTACAGCCTCGTCTTGCCACCCCTACAGCCCCGTCTTGCCATCCCTATAGCCTCGTCTTGCTACCCCTACAGCCTCGTCTTGCTCCCCCACAGCCTCGTCTTGCCACCCCTACAGCCCCGTCTTGCCACCCTACAGCCTCGTCTTGCCACCCCTACAGCCCCGTCTTGCCACTCCTACAGCCTCGTCTTGCTACCCCTACAGCCTCGTCTTGCTACCCCTACAGCCTCGTCTTGCCACTTCTACAGCCCCGTCTTGCCACCCCTACAACCCCGTCTTGCCACCCCTACAACCCCGTCTTGCCACCCTTACAGTCTCGTCTTGCCACCCTACAGCCTCGTCTTGCCACCCCTACAGCCCCGTCTTGCTCCCCCCACAGCCTCGTCTTGCCACCCCTACAGCCCCGTCTTGCCACCCCCACAGCCCCGTCTTGCCACCCCTACAGCCCCGTCTTGCCACCCCTACAGCCCCGTCTTGCCACCCTACAGCCTCGTCTTGCCACCCCTACAACCTCGTCTTGCCACCCCTACAGCCTCGTCTTGCCACCCCTACAACCCCGTCTTGCCACCCCTACAACCCCGTCTTGCCACCCCTACAACCCCGTCTTGCCACCCTTACAACCCCGTCTTGCCACCCTACAGCCTCGTCTTGCTACCCCTACAACCTCGTCTTGCCACCCCTACAGCCTCGTCTTGCCACCCCTACAACCCCGTCTTGCCACCCCTACAACCCCGTCTTGCCACCCTTATAGTCTCGTCTTGCCACCCTTACAGTCTCGTCTTGCCACCCTACAGCCTCGTCTTGCCACCCCTACAGCCCCGTCTTGCTCCCCCCACAGCCTCGTCTTGCCACCCCTACAGCCCCGTCTTGCCACCCTACAGCCTCGTCTTGCCACCCCTACAGCCCCGTCTTGCTCCCCCCACAGCCTCGTCTTGCCACCCCTACAGCCTCGTCTTGCCACCCCTACAGCCCCGTCTTGCCATCCCTATAGCCTCGTCTTGCTACCCCTACAGCCTCGTCTTGCTCCCCCACAGCCTCGTCTTGCCACCCCTACAGCCCCGTCTTGCCACCCTACAGCCTCGTCTTGCCACCCCTACAGCCCCGTCTTGCTCCCCCCACAGCCTCGTCTTGCCACCCCTACAGCCCCGTCTTGCCACCCTACAGCCTCGTCTTGTCACCCCTACAGACTCGTCTTGCCACTCCTACAGCCTCGTCTTGCTACCCCTACAGCCTCGTCTTGCTACCCCTACAGCCTCGTCTTGCCACTTCTACAGCCCCGTCTTGCCACCCCTATAGATTCGTCTTGCCACTCATACAGCCTCGTCTTGCCACCCCTACAGCCCCGTCTTGCCACCCCTACAGCCCCGTCTTGCCACCCCTACAGACTCGTCTTGCCACCCCTACAGCCCCGTCTTGCCACCCCTACAGCCCCGTCTTGCCACCCTACAGCCTCGTCTTGCCACCCCTACAGACTCGTCTTGCCACTCCTACAGCCTCGTCTTGCTACCCCTACAGCCTCGTCTTGCCACTTCTACAGCCCCGTCTTGCCACCCCTACAGATTCGTCTTGCCACTCATACAGCCTCGTCTTGCCACCCCTACAGCCCCGTCTTGCCACTTCTACAGCCCCGTCTTGCCACCCCTACAGATTCGTTTTGCCACTCATACAGCCTCGTCTTGCCACCCCTACAGCCTCGTCTTGCCACCCCTACAGCCCCGTCTTGCCAACCCTACAGCCTCGTCTTGCCACCCCTACAGCCCCGTCTTGCTACCCCTACAGCCTCGTCTTGCCACCCCTTCAGCCCCGTCTTGCCACCCCTACAGCCTCGTCTTGCTACTCCTACAGCCTCGTCTTGCCACCCCTACTCCATATATCCCCAATCTCTTCCTGTGCAAAGTAGGAAGCGATAGTCTACTTATATTCCCAATCTCTTCTTGTCTTTCGTAGGAGGCAATAGCCTACCTATATTCCAATCTATTCCTGTCCTTAATTCGTAGGCTATAATAGTCTACATATATCCCCAATCTCTTCCTGTGCAAAGTAGGAGGTGATAGTCTACTTATATGCCCAATCTCTTCTTGTCTTTCGTAGGAGGCAATAGCCTACATATATTCCCAAGCTTTTCCTGTCCTTCATAGGCGATAATATTCATAAGGGCTGATCATGCTAAAACCACAAAAACCAGAATATACTCAAATTAGTGCATTAGGAATTTTATTATAACTCTTAGAGCAGCTAAGCTAGTTTGCCTCTAGTCTCAAGGTCATAGAGTTCTTAGGCTTTATTAACTGCATCTGTAACTTGTCTTCTCATTGCACGGTACATGACGTATTGAGGTTTAAATTTATTACAGCGCAATCAGTACACTTAACCTTTGGCTTGTGATAAATTGTGATAAAAGTGGTTCAAACTGAGACTGATAGTAAAAGGGTTCCTTGTTTGCTTATTAACTGGTAATTGTTAATAAAGGCTATTATTGTCTGTCTTAATGCGAAGGGATTTGCTGTGTAGAGTAGACGTTCATAGACATGACGTACATACCGGGTAGGGTGTAGCCACTTCCCTTCATCACGGTAGCGGGTAGGCACATGTCTCCACCGCTAGTAGCTGCTAGGCACCTGTCTCCACCACGGATGGCGGGTAGGCATTTCTCTCAATAATACACGGGTAGCTGCTAGGCACCTGTCTCCACCACGGATGGTGGGTAGGCACTTCTCTTAATAATACACGGGTAGCTGCTAGGCACCTGTCTCCACCACATATGGTGGGTAGACTCTTCTCTTCATCCATCGCGGGTAGCTGGTAGGGACCTGTCTACATCACGGGTAGTGGGTAGCCACCTGTTTCTTTAACAGGTAGCGGGTAGCCACTTATCTCCATTGCGGGTATCAGGTACGCACTTCTATCCTCCCATCACGGGTAGCTGGTAGGGACGTGTCTAGACTACGGGTAGTGGGAAGTAGCTCTATCCATCGCGGATAGCTAGTAGTCTCACTTGTCTCCATCGAAGAAGTATCCTTTTGGCTTCACCACAGGTAGGGGGTAGACACCTGTTCCCACCACAGGTAGCGGTTATAAATCTGTCTCCACCACGGGTAGCGAGTAGACACCTGTCTCCATCGTGGGTAGCGGGTAACTCCATCGAAGAAGTAGTCTTTTGGCTTCACCACGGGTAGACACCTGTTCCCACCGTGGGTAGTGGGTAGGCTTTTCTCTCCATCACGGGTAGTGGGTTGGAACTTGTCTGCACCACAGGTAGCGTGTAGACTTTTCTCTCCACCACGGGTAGCAGGTAGGCACTTCTATCCTTAAGAGGAAGCATGTAGGCTTTTCTCTCCATCACGGGTAGGGGGTTAGAACTTGTCTGCACCACAGGTAGCGTGTAGACTTTTCTCTCCACCACGGGTAGCAGGTAGGCACTTCTATCCCTAAGAGGAAGCGTGTAGGCTTTTCTCTCCATCACGGGTAGGGGGTTGGAACTTGTCTGCACCACGGCCGAGAGCTACCCTGACTTCCCTCTATCTCAGTCTACCCTTCCTTATCCTTCTTCCCCGGCAATGAGACAGACTGCATGAGCCTTTAGATCAGGAGTTCCCAACGTTCAGGGGCGGGGGCCGTAGTAGATTGGAAGAAACGCCTCTAGTACAGAGAGAAATGGGATTGACACTGTTTTCTGTGCCGGATTTTACAATAAAACCAAATTGTAAGTAGATTTCGTCGAATTTACAATCGGCCTGCGGTTTAAATTTTTTAACACTATGCTTTGAAGTTCCACGTTTCACCAGAAACCCCTTCATAGTTTATTATGGAAGCACAACAAATTCACTCACAATAGTTATTGATGCTTAACACAACATGAAAAAGTTATATCTATCTTCCTAACCACCTCTGTTTTCGACGTTGTCGTTGATGTAAACACTCACACTGCTGGATTCAAACTGACTGTCGCGGAACTAGTGGTAAAGCATGCGGGAGAGAGGCTAGTCGGCGCCACATGTTGGGAACCCCGGCTTTATGCACGGGGTGTGTTCCATTCCTGTCCCTTGACACTAACTGCCTTTATTGTAAGGATTCCCTTGCCTCGCTCAGCGATACATTCGCTTGGTATTGCAGGAGTGGTGAAGCATGCGAGAGAAGAGGCTAGTCGGCGCCACATGTTGGGAACCCCGGCTTTATGCACGGGGTGTGTTCCATTCCTGTCCCTTGACACTAACCGCCTTTATTGTAAGGATTCCCTTGCGTCGCTCAGCGATACATTCGCTTGGTATTGCAGGAGTGGTGAAGCATGCGAGAGAAGAGGCTAGTCGGCGCCACATGTTGGGAACCCCGGCTTTATGCACGGGGCGTGTTCCATTCCTGTCCCTTGACACTAACTGCCTTTATTGTAAGGATTCCCTTGCGTCGCTCAGCGATACATTCGCTTGGTATTGCAGGAGTGGTGAAGCATGCGAGAGAAGAGGCTAGTCGGCGCCACATGTTGGGAACCCCGGCTTTATGCACGGGGTGTGTTCCATTCCTGTCCCTTGACACTAACTGCCTTTATTGTAAGGATTCCCTTGCCTCGCTCAGCGATACATTCGCTTGGTATTGCAGGAGTGGTGAAGCATGCGAGAGAAGAGGCTAGTCGGCGCCACATGTTGGGAACCCCGGCTTTATGCACGGGGCGTGTTCCATTCCTGTCCCTTGACACTAACTGCCTTTATTGTAAGGATTCCCTTGCCTCGCTCAGCGATACATTCGCTTGGTATTGCAGGAGTGGTGAAGCATGCGAGAGAAGAGGCTAGTCGGCGCCACATGTTGGGAACCCCGGCTTTATGCACGGGGTGTGTTCCATTCCTGTCCCTTGCAACTAACTGCCTTTATTGTAAGGATTCCCTTGCCTCGCTCAGCGATACATTCGCTTGGTATTGCATTGAGCCCTAACAACGGAAATTTTACCTTTAACCAGTTTACTCACCGCCTGACTGTACATCACGTTCTCGCCATAGGTTTATCACGACTCAGTCTCGCTTCCTAGGTGCCAATGTCTTTTTTAATCTCTTTACAAATATACTTTGGACGTTTTTATATAAACAGGATATAAAATTTGCCGTATATGGGGATTGAAACGAACTAATCACAAAATAAAAGTATTGTGTGTGGCGTGTGTGCGCGAGCGTGCGTGCGTGCGTGTGTATTTACTTGAAGCTTAAATTGATTAATTTTTACTGTATCAATATATAAAATTATTTACTCGAAGCTTAAACTTATTAATTTATAGACTACTATATTATCAGTATTTAACCTTATCGCTGCACAAGCACTTCATATACCAGAATATTTATAAATGATGTGCTCGATGCTTAAACTGAATAATTTTTACTGTATCAATATATAAAATTATTTACTCGAAGCTTAAACTTAATAATTTATAGACTACTATATTATCAGTATTTAACCTTATCGCTGCACAAGCACTTCATATACCAGAATATTTATAAATGATGTGCTCGATGCTTAAACTGAATAATTTTTACTGTATTATCAATATATAAAATTATTTACTCAAAGCTTAAACTTATTAATTTATAGACTACTATATTATCAGTATTTAACCTTATCGCTGCACAAGCACTTCATATTCCAGAATATTTATAAATGATGTGCTCGATGCTTAAACTGAATAATTTTTACTGTATTATCAATATATAAAATTATTTACTCGAAGCTTAAACTTATTAATTTATAGACTACTATATTATCAGTATTTAACCTTATCGCTGCACAAGCACTTCATATACCAGAATATTTATAAATGATGTGTTCGATGCTTAAACTGAATAATTTTTACTGTATTATGCAGACATTACATCGTAATCATCTAAACCAATACCACTCGACTAACTCATAATTTGAATGTGCCGTTTTAGTTTTTGACGATGTTGGAAACTCAATTCAATTTATGAATTAAATTAATATTGATTGCAGATGGTAGTGTTATGATAATACTATTGTAAAACAAATTTGTTCGGTATTAAAAGTGTCTGCTAATTTAAATACAATGTGAAAATATAGAAAGTAACCGATATATGAGTAACTTATACCTACTAGGGGCGCCTCGTGTTGGGCTGGTAAAAGGCGCCAACGAAATGTCATCTGGCTACTAAACTCTCTCCGTCTCCTCCCAACAGATAATGTAGGTTGTGTATTGATTCCATAGACAGCCTGTATATACGTTCATTTCGTTTAACACGTTGCGTGCGAAATGGGCGTGTCCTAGCCCTAGTATAACTGGATTGTAATCTTGTCCAAGGACGGCGACGTCCTCGAAGAATAAGCCGAGAATCAGGCTTGTATAATTCCATAAAGTAGATCAGGGATTCCCTAGACAACCTGTTTATATGTTCATTTCGTTTAACATGTTGCGTGCGAAATGTTCGTGCCCTAGACCTAGTATAACTGGATTGTAATCTTGTTTGTCCAAGGACGGCGACGTCCTCGAAGAATAAGCCGAGAATCAGCCTTGTATAATTCCATAAAGTAGAACAGGGATTCCCTAGACAACCTGTTTATACGTTCATTTCGTTTAGCATGTTGCGTGCGAAATGGGCGTGTCCTAGCCCTAGTATAACTGGATTGTAATCTTGTCCAAGGACGGCGACGTCCTCGAAGAATAAGCCGAGAATCAGGCTTGTATAATTCCATAAAGTAGATCAGGGATTCCCTAGACAACCTGTTTATACGTTCATTTCGTTTAACATGTTGCGTGCGAAATGTTCGTGCCCTAGACCTAGTATAACTGGATTGTAATCTTGTTTGTCCAAGGACGGCGACGTCCTCGAAGAATAAGCCGAGAATCAGGCTTGTATAATTCCATAAAGTAGATCAGGGATTCCCTAGACAACCTGTATATACATTCATTTCGTTTAACACGTTGCGTGCGAAATGGGCGTGTCCTAGCCCTAGTATAACCGGATTGTAATCTTGTCCAAGGACGGCGACGTCCTCGAAGAATAAGCCGAGAATCAGGCTTGTATAATTCCATAAAGTAGATCAGGGATTCCCTAGACAACCTGTATATACGTTCATTTCGTTTAGCATGTTGCGTGCGAAATGGGCGTGTCCTAGTCCTAGTATAACTGGATTGTAATCTTGTCCAAGGACGGCGACGTCCTCGAAGAATAAGCCGAGAATCAGGCTTGTATAATTCCATAAAGTAGATCAGGGATTCCCTAGACAACCTGTATATATGTTCATTTCGTTTAGCATGTTGCGTGCGAAATGGGCGTGTCCTAGCCCTAGTATAACTGGATTGTAATCTTGTCCAAGGACGGCGACGTCCTCGAAGAATAAGCCGAGAATCAGGCTTGTATAATTCCATAAAGTAGATCAGGGATTCCCTAGACAACCTGTTTATACGATCATTTCGTTTAGCATTTTGCGTGCGAAATGGTCGTGCCCCATGTTGCGTGCGAAATGGTCGTGCCCTAGACCTAGTATAACTGGATTGTAATCTTGTCCAAGGACGGCGACGTCCTCGAAGAATAAGCCGAGAATCAGGCTTGTATAATTCCATAAAGTAGATCAGGGATTCCCTAGACAACCTGTATATACGTTCATTTCGTTTAACACGTTGCGTGCGAAATGGGCGTGTCCTAGCCCTAGTATAACTGGATTGTAATCTTGTCCAAGGACGGCGACGTCCTCGAAGAATAAGCCGAGAATCAGGCTTGTATAATTCCATAAAGTAGATCAGGGATTCCCTAGACAACCTGTTTATACGATCATTTCGTTTAGCATGTTGCGTGCGAAATGGTCGTGCCCTAGACCTAGTATAACTGGATTGTAATTTAAAGAGTACCATCATGTGAAGATGCTGAAGAAAGTTGCCTGGAAGATTGGACATCACTAGATAGCAATAATGAATTTATCGTGCATGGCGTGGTGTGTATGGTCCAGGATCAACACGATGACAGTGTAGCAGATACCGATAGAGAGGAAAAGCTGTTACTTTTGCCGATGCTGTCGCCGGTCGCGACATAGCGTTGCGTAACATGCAGCTGCAACATTCAATGTGTTATGCTAATGCGACGGTGGCGCAACATCGCATCTTCGGGAAAGTTTACGTCTCTTCGCCAGATGAAAATTACTGAATTTAAGTGACAAATATAGTTATGTGTGTGTGTCTTTTCTTCTTAAGTGAAACATATAGTTTAGTGTTTGTCTTATTTATTTTTATTTTACTACCAATAAATTCTGTGTTATGAAGTGATACAGTAGTACAGTATAGGCCTTCATATTATATTATGTTTTTACAGTGTCAATTCAATATATTGCACATCTTAGTCCTGTTTTATGTAAGTAGCAAACTTTCAGTACATACTTCATTAAATTTTTTAGATACGTTTTTAAATTTGGTTTTCATCAAATCATGTACGGATTTCGCGCGGGTTCGGATTTGAGAGGTTCTACTTTATATATAAACGTAATATTGATAAAAAATGAAGATCAAGCCCAGATTGGTTCAAAGTATATTACTATATTTGAAGTTGTTCATAATTTGATTAGTAAAGTTGGCAATACTGCGACTTATTTCAAACTTTTTACAATCGAAATTTAGTTTTCAATAGGATTTATTAAATATCCCGTAGTACTTTTGGTAGTGATAGCAATGTAGCTGGTAAAACCTCGAGACCTTTTAAGTAAGTATATTCTTCTTGTAAACTGTTAATTAAATTGTAAATAAATATAACTAGGAAAAATTCTAACCATACATTAGATTAGACAGTCGATTTTAAAATTGTTATTTTATTTTATTCATTAAAGCATTTCTTTTCTCTGGGCAATGTTTGGACAAGAATTCCAACTTTCTCTTTCTGTTTAAGGCAAGTCAAGAGCCTAGCCTGTACAACTGTTACTCATGAAGCCTGAATTGGGTTTACTTCTGGTTTTTTATTCCCATCTCTAATATTGCTGTCATCTTTGTCAATTTGCGTGTTTTAATGCTTGGAAACCAGTGTGGCTTTAATTGAAAATAGTTCTTTTTAATACAAAATATTCTTTTGCCCTAGTTATAGCATATTATAAACCCTGTAAATCTTTGAAGAAAAACTACTAGGTCAAAAATGAATATCATGGATTTTTGAAAGTGTGTTAAAAAGCCGTGTCTGTGCATGTACAGTATAGTTTTAGAATATACTGGTAGTTTTGGAGCTTTGCACACACTTTAATTCCGTAAAAGTTCACCCATTTCATCCAGGGGAAGAGTTCATGCAATTCTTCGAATGACCTGGAGTTTTTTTCAAATCACTATTTTCGATCTGGAAAATTTTAAACATTTCCATACTCTTTTTAATATCATCGACAATTTTAATGTGATATTATTGCCTATTTTGCTTCATTCAAAAAACACTAGTCAATTTAGAGATATTTTAGTATCATTATTAGTCTGGCTTTAATAAAATATAAATTTTAATAATAAATACTGCTTAGATAAAAACAAAGTGTTAGCTACATACATACATGTATATATATATATATATATATATATATATATATATATATATATATATATATATATATATATATATATATAAGACAGTCTACTGCAACCCCCGGCCAGGGATGTTTGATGATGTAGATAATACCAATCTTTGAAAGTTAACTCGCATAAATACCAAGTAAGATTCTTGTTTAAGTACATATAGTGAAAGTGATAAGTGAATACAAGAAAACAGTGTTGCAAAGCTATATATATTATTACTTGTAAATAATTTTTTCCACCACTAAGTGCAATATTGCACTTAGTGGTGGAGGGAAAAAAGTTACAAGTAATAATAGTAACTTCAAAAGTCAGTGCAAAGGAAAAATAATGGACAACGTGAAATATCACGATATATATATATATATATATATATATATATATATATATATATATATATATATATATGGTTTTATAGTTATTACAAGGGTTAATCTTGCAGCAATTTCCTCTGAAGATGCTCCTAATGCATTCGATTTCCTCCGAAGGCTTTGCAATCGAAATGTAGGCCTACATCAGGACATAAATAAATAGTTTTTGTGGCTTAAGAGGTTTAATTTATAATTAAATATGCTTTAATTAAAAAAAAAAGTTATAATGAGTAGGATAAAACAGTTTTATAAAAAAACTCTATCTCTTTTCCTATCTCTGTTACACACACGCGCGCACACACACACACACACACACCACACCACACACCACACACCACACACACACACACACACACACACACCACACCACACACACACCACACCACACACACACACACACACACACACACACACACACCACACCACACACACACACACACACACACACACACACACACACACACACACACACACACACACACACACACACACACACACACACACACACCACACCACACCACACCACACACCACACTCACACACACACACACACACACACACACACACACACACACACCGCACCACACACACACACACACACACAAACCAATCATCATGAGCACACATATAAAGAAACTAAGATGAGTACTAACTTTCTCAGGCATGGAAATCTGAGTGGTTTTGGTTACTTATGAACTTAACTTTAAAAAAAAAACTAGCAAATGAAGTACTGTAATTAAAACTGGATAGTACTTTTTTCTACAGTATAATATTTATTATACAGAAATTTAGTTGAAGCATTAACTAATAAATGGTGTGTGTGTGTGTGTGTGTGTGTGTGTGTGCGTGCATGCGTGTGCGTGTGCGTGTGTGTGTGTGTGTGTGTGTGTGTGTGTGTGTGTGTGTGTGTGTGTGTGTGTGTGTGTGTGTGTGTGTGTGTGTGTGTGTGTGTGTGTGTGTGTGTGTGTGGTGTGTGTGTGTGTGTGTGTGTGTGTGTGTGTGTGTGTGTAACAGTGGTAGTAAAACTGTAGCTCTTACAAATGTTGTCCACATATTAATACAGTAGAGATGTGCAGGTTATAGCTTTATTTGTCTATAAATCCTATGATATAATTAAGTTTTTAAACCTTTATTTGATTACAGTTTGTAAAAACTCACTAGCACAAGGCGGGTTCTTCTGCAAAGATGGCAGTTACTACTGTACCAATGACTACCAGAACAAGTTTGGTACCAAGTGTGCTGTGTGCGGTGACTATGTGGAGGGCGAGGTCGTCTCGGCATTGGGCAAAACCTATCACCAAAAGTGCTTCACCTGTGCTCGATGCAGGTTAGTTCTTTTAAAACATCTCATAACCCTGTTACTGACCAGCCCTGGTGAAATATTTTTATTAAAAATAAGTACACAAACGATTTTAAATTTATTTATATCAGTACCAAATTTGGATTTCAGAGGTTAGTTTAAATTTTTGTTATAAACAATTTTATATGTCAATCTAATAGGGAATACTGGATATTAGCATTTCAGAATGCCTGAAATGTCATGAAATTCATAAAACCTTCTAACCATGTAAACCACAGCCAGTTTTAATAGCTTTTTTCTCTAAAATAGGCTGGCAAAGAATGAAGTTCTCTGTAATATTATATTAGTTGTATTAAGTAATTATCTATAAATATTTCCTCATGACTTAATGTTAACAATATTTCCAGGCAAGCATTTCCAAGTGGGGAGCGAGTGACATACACTGGCAAGGAGGTTCTCTGTAATATTCTATTAGTTGTATTAAGTAATTATCTATAAATATTTCCTCATGACTCAATGTTAACAATATTTCCAGGCAAGCATTTCCAAGTGGGGAGCGAGTTACATACACTGGCAAGGAGGTTCTCTGTACAAAGTGTTTACAGATCCCAGTTCATGATTCTCAGTCTCTCCAGTCTAGCCCCACTAGCACTTCAAACACAGGTTTGTTAACATCTAAGTACCGGTTTTATAAATTAAATATATATATGGAATTATGATGGGAGTTCTCTTGTTAAAGTTAGAAATATATAGGACAGGAATGGTAGCATCATAACAAGTGAAAACCCAGGAATGTGGTTATTGCAAATTTCACTTCAACACAGGATGTGATTGTTAACAGTTGAGCTGAATATAAATTGCAGAGGCCGGTGTGTATTATTGCTTGAGTGTTCAATGGAAAAACAAGCCCTTAAATTTGCTAAAATTGACAGATTTTTGAGACTGGAGTGAGAAACCGATAGCTGATGATAATCAGTTTGTTTGCCATTATTTAGGATAGCTGATGATATTCAGTTTGTTTGCCATTATTTAGGTTTAATATTTAATAGGTAAACCTTTTTAACCAGTATAATTTTAAGATGTCAAAATATTTAAATGTCCCCTGAAGTGTAGATAACTAAAAATCTCTTGACTAACCTTACAGCATGCTTTTATAGTTCCAGATTTTTTTTCAGTTTTTGTTGCAAATACAATAAATGGTCAAAAATATATTAAATTTATTTGTAAAATGGGTATGTTGTTTGAAATATATTTCAGATAAGTATGGGAAATGATATATATATATATATATATATATATATATATATATATATATATATATATATATATAATACCTAGTGACATTAGTCCAAAACTGCAATCTCTTGGAAATAAATAAATAGACACATATAAAAACTTATCACACTATTGAAATATTTTGATCACACAATGGCCTTTATCAATCAAAAAAGTGAAAAAGAAAAGACTGAAGTGAACCACAAACGTGTATAAATATCCACATGTCACAGATGCACAGATTTATAGTTTATGATATAGTACTATATGTTATTTGTATAAATATTGATTAATTTAGCTCAGGTATTAATAGTCTGTCAGAAGGAAGGTAAATGGAGTTGATAAAAATCGTAGAAGTTAGGGGGAAGGTAAAAGGAGTTTTATCTGATGTTGAGGTTAGGAGGTTCTCTAGATTTGGTGTACCACTGGTATGACAACTCCCATCTTCTCAATTCTGAAGGGTTACAATCAGTGGGAGGGCAACTTTGTAGAATTGTTGTAAACAACTTAGACTATTTTAATATGAATGATTTTAAAAGAATAAAATTAGAATTAATGTGGTTCGTTTTAGGAATGTTTTCTCGAGGTAAATGTGTAGTAATTATGACCTCAGTATTGAATATTTCTAATTCATTCTTCACCAACTTCTCAACTGTTTAAAATAAACTGGAAAAAATAAAATTACATATTAGCTTTTGTAAAATGAATAAATTCAAGCACTATTGGTCAAGTTAAAAGTCTGTTCAATTCTATTGAGTACTTGAAATATTGTTTTGATTACACATTGTTAGAAACGGAATATTACTTAAATTGCCTTATAATGATTTCTGACAGTTTTTTTATAAACATTATTTAGTACTCTTGAAATTTAGCAATGATAAATAAAGTAGGTAAGAAACAAGGATCATGATTTTAAAACAAATATTGAACGATATTTGAACAAAATTTTAGTTAAATAATTAGTTCAATATTGTATTTTCACATAATATTGAATTACCCGCTGATTGATATTTATCTAGTTGTAATTATTGGATATGATAAGGAAGCAGGAGGACAAAGCAAGTAAAAAGATTCACTCAACACTGTAAAAATAAAATCTTGGCTTTCAGCAATAAGGTTGAAGTAAACAAGTGAATTCTAGCAACAAAATGAGGTTTTAATTGTGTGAAAGGAAACCTGAAACTATTCTATTCTTGGAAACATAAAATGTGTTCAATGAACAAAGACCTTTGAAACTAAGCAGAATTTGGTAGAGCTGCAAATTACACATAGAAGAAGAATGATCATAGACAAAGCTTATTGTCTAAAGTAAAAGAATTTTTACATTGTAAAAAAACTGTCCATTATGTGTAGTTGTAATTAAAACTTCTTGTCTTGTAGGTTTATTGCATTGAAGTAAAGCAGAATTTTATCTATAAATAAAACAATATTCATGTAAAGTTGCTTGATGTAATCATCTTGAATTCACTGATTAAACTATGATTAAAAAATACTTAACTAAGTTAATACATAGGCTTACTTGCTGACACGTTTCGAAATAGTTGTTCCTTTTACGAAGCAAAGCCTCTACTCATGTCAGCAAGTAAGCCTGATGTATTAGTTAAGTATTTTTTAATTATAAAATATTTATGTATTCATACTAAACAGTAGTTATATTTTGTACTTTGAATAAACCTTAAATTATATTTTATACACAAAATGTATATACATATATATTTTCTTATTATAAAAATGTCTTCTGAACCCAAAGTGTGTGTGTGTGTGTGTGTGTGTGTGTGTGTGTGTGTGTGTGTGTGTGCGCGCGTGCGTGCGTGCGTGTGCGTGCGTGCGTGCGTGAAGTTGTTATTATTATTATTAATTGTAAACAAATTTTTTCTTTGTTAAAATTGTTTACAATTATTAATAATAACTTCAACGTGAAATATCATGATATATATATATATATATATATATATATATATATTCAAGATTAAGTAATATACACTAATTACAGGAATAATTTATTGAATAATACACTCAAAGCTTTTCGTTGGTTGTCATTACCAACGAAAAGCTTTGAGTGTATTATTCAATAAATTATTCCTGTAATTAGTGTATATTATTTAATCTTGAAAATAATTCTAACAGGAAAACCTATTTGACATTCTACATATATATATATATATATATTCATCTTCACCAAGAGTTTACCTGATCAGTTACAATGAACACATTACAAAAGTTATATTAACCTTTGATTTATAGTTTATTATTATCAAGAAAAAGACATTTCATAGGAGAATCAATTATCCTTTATTTGAATAGAATGACTTTATTAAAATAAAGGATTCAACTATCAACCTTTTTCTCATGATATTAGAACTTATGAGTTTACACCAACTATAGTTTATTAGGTGTGAAAAGTAATAACATAATTTATGAAGTCTTATAAATACCCTGTAAGTAGGTATTTTCTTGGCAACTCTCCATACTGATTCATGGTTTAATGTTTTACAATGAAAAATTGTATTAAACAATTTTAAAGTACTAAATCTAAATCCTAAGTCTTGTACAAACTTAATTTTGATATAAACCTATGGAGACAAAACTTTCATTGCTAATTATCAGTGTTTAACCTTTTTGATCCTGGGACGTTTTGCATGGATACCTGCTGCAGTCCCAGCCTTGATTTATTGAAAATATAATGCTTTGACAAAACTTACACCAAATTTGTATCTATCAATGTATTTTCATGATTCTTTTTAAAATTTACTTCTCCTAACTCTACTACAATATACACTTACCTAAAATTATAATAAACATGCAAAAAAATATATGAGAAAAATGTTTCTTACTAAAAAAAAGATTTTTCCAAACTTTTCTGTCTCCATTTATATAGAATATATAAAATTAAAAATCGGTTCCTAAATTAAACCATCTTGTCTTTTTACATATAAAATTTAGGTTTATAAGTAAAAAGCACAACATTGCGAAAAACACATGTAATGTATAAATATAAAAGTAAATAATTAAGTCACTTGTAAAATTACAAAATAAAACATGAATAATTCTGTTTTAGCTGTAATCAAATGTGTTTATATTATCCTAATATCAGAAAAAATAGGTTTTTATGTTATATACACTAACACAAACCGCTCCAACAATAACAAACTTATACAACTATTCTTTGAGCTTAGCTTGTGAAGTTATGTTAAAACAAATAGAGACATACACAAGACTCACAAATTAATCATTTATTGACTCATACCCGTTTCAATGACAAACAACACTCACTGATGATGATGATGACTTTGTCATTGAAACGCATATAGTAAATGAATAATTCATTTGTGAGTGTTCTGTATTTTTTTTATTTATTTTAATAATAAATTTGTTGTAAACATTGTAAACACTAAACTTCCAAACAATAAGATCAACTTCACAACAAAATTGTGAGGAACAAACAGACCACTTACTCACTACTCACAACAATGACAGCTGACGCAGCACTTGGCGTCGTGCAGCTACAGTCATCAAGTTTGTACTAAAACAGGGTTGCTAAATCTAACTAGAAGTGCTTTTAAGTACTATAACTATGTAAGCGAGTTCATTACGAATGCTTTAACATATGCAATCATTATTTTACAGATTATATTATATTCTTGAAAAAATAGTTTGTGATGTCCAAAAAGTCGGGCTTTGGATTAAATGCGATTTTTCAACACGTCCGAAAAATCGAACATTGGGATTAAAGGGTTAAGATGGTATTTCTAATGCTCTGGAGCAGTCGCATTACACAAATCCAAAATACCCTCTCTCTAATTACAATTAATATAACTAAAGTAACACAACCTATGTCTTAAAACAGATGTTCTACCACATAACCTATAACAAAAAACCAGCTGTTTCATGAAATCATATGTTATCACTTATTTTAAGCCAAATGGGACAAAATAGCTATATTGCATACTGTGCCTCTTTTGTGAAAAGTGTTTCTCTCATATAAAACTAAAATTAATTCATTAAATTTAAATAATTAATTAATATTAGAAAAATCTGTGTTGACATCAAATGTCGTCCACTACAAGTTTAAAAAATTACTTAAACTTGATTAGAAGGATAAAAAGTATTTTATTAACAATTGAAATTTTGAACAAGATATATAGGGAGAGTTTGAACTAATAGAAGGAATTGAATAAAATACATTTGTTGCCTGTGGACCCAAAACGTTGTGTTAAGAATAACGAAAATGCTGTTTTTAAATGATGGAAATCCTCTGGTATGTATTGGTTAACTATTCTATCCTTCCTTAGTGTACAGAATGTACGTAGTAACTGTCTGCTTACAAATTTAAATGTGGTAACTGATGATGCGGAATTCTAAAAACCTATTTTAATGTAAATTTTTTTCAGTCTATTTTAATAACTGTCATGGCAACTAACAAAGATCATAAATTCAGTGATAATAAAAATCAAATCACTTATGGACCTACAGCTATCTTGATTAATTCTAGTTATGCAATTAAAAGAATCAGTGAAGTGGAAAAATACTCACATTAAGTAAAGATGAAATATGTTTCACAATTCCAGGTATTTTTTTTTACATTTGCTGAAAAGTTTGAAAGTAAAAGAAATAGAAGATTTAGTGTGATCCCTGCTTTCCACTCATGCAGCTGGTTCTTTATAAAGATGTCTAGGGAAGTTCTTGGGCATTATGTTTTTCGTGTAAGTGAAATGAATTTGGCCAGCTAATTAGGTAATACCATAGTTTAGGCCAGGGGTCGGTAACCTTTTTGTACTTGAGGGCGTCATGTTCAATCTAGCATGGCTGTAAATATAAAGGGTCACAACTATAAAATAACCATGATTGTTATTATATTTCCTAATTTTAGGTTGGTAACGTAACTGATTTTAATACAGTAGCCTACAGAAGGTGACTTAAACTAACAGCTATTAATGGATTTTGAAAGTAATTTTTATGAAATAGGCTACTTACTTCCTGATAATTTGACAATTTTCTAACTTAACTCAGACAAATTTCTTCATTAATGTTTTGAAGTGCTAAAATAATGAAATAAAACACGTTAATTTAAAAATTAACAAAATTTTACTAAAATAAAACAATTGCCGTAGGGTTAAACTTGCTTGCATGCACATTGCAGATATTACTTTCCACTTATATGGTGCCTGTAATTTATTATTGGTATTTATTGTTGTGGGTAGTGTAATGGTTCTAGCTATTTAGCAACTTATTTGTATTCTAAGCCTTAAGAGTGAGCTATCCGGTCCGCTCAGAATTCGAAAAACCACAAATGGAGAGGGCAGCACAAAATCATTTCGGAGGCTGTGGGTTGCATACAACATGTTGGAAGTCAGAATTAACTAATTTAACTTACAAAGTTTGAATTGATAAATGTTCCGTATTTTTTACTTTACAATGTCTCTGAAATTCTAAACTTCATTCATTGTCACAATGTTTTCAGATACAGTTTGTTGATGTACTTATAATGTCCGCTGTTTGAAGGTGCTACTGTATACCTAAATATAGGTTTATACAATAAAACTTTGAAAAACTATATTTTAATATGTACTATTGCAGAGTGTGCTGGCTGTAAAGAAGAACTGAAAGAAGGCCAAGCTTTGATTGCTTTAGGCAGGCAATGGCACATTTGGTGTTTCAAATGTAAAGCTTGCAATGCTGTCTTGCATGGAGAGTATATGGGAAAGTAAGTGTTGCATTTCAACATACATTTTCTACTTTTGGATTTGTTGATTTAAAATATGATTGAAATTTAATGTAATCTGTTTCTATTCATGACACATATCTCCAAACATATATCTTTATGAATGCATGATGAGTTCTGAGGTGTGGCATTGACATTTGGAATATGTATGAAAGTTATTTAACACTTATGATAGTGAAAGTTTATCTTATTTCAGAAATAAAACAGATAAAAACATCAACAACTTAATTATTAAGTCTAAGAAATTTTAATAATACACCATTGTTACACTGCGAGATAAGGCTTCCTAATATAAAAGGTTATGTGGTGGTTAAGTTAATTCATAGAGAGAGCATCAATCATCTTGACAAAAGATGGCAGTGTAGTAACTAATAATAATAACTAGGAGACATATTTATTTAATATATTTTTATTCAATTATTTTCTTTGTATTACAAACATAAAAGTATCGAAATCGGAGAAAACCTGGAATAAACTACTTACATTTTAAAAATCTTTTGTAATAAATAATAATAACTATATGAAAATATATAAAAAGAAATGTAAAATTACTGTAATTCTTTATAACAATTCATCTATTTAACCTTAGATCACTTATACCTTGTCAAAATGACGAGGCTCCATTAAAAAATACCTGTATCTGACAAATGATCGGTTTGTGCTCATTCATCTACTCAGTACCTTCGTACCTACAACAGCCGATATCAGATGCACAGTTTCGCCGCTCAGGTGCGCATGCATCTTAGTGAAACAGAGCTCATGTCATTTTAACGATTCATAAGTGATTGTGTGACTTTTTTATGATTGTGTTCTCTATACATATTTTTGTAAAAATTCTTTAATTTTATTAAAAACTTGTTCTACAACTCATTAATTTGTTACATTCTGTGTTTTTTATAAATAAAATGTGTTTAACATTATTTAAAAAAGACCTTTTTAAATATTTGTGTTTCACTATTCCATTGAAACGTAGTCATCGTAATTATTATTTTTCTTTTTAATAGTAGAATTCGTAGCTACTATAATATATTTTTCCAAGCGCTAAAGAAGTATGGATATTACAATGTTTAACGCATTAATAAAAAAACACAATATTTTGGCAAATAAAAAGAAATTGGAGTTATCAAGTTGACGATACATAAGTGATTTAGGGTTAATACTGCCCATAATACTGTAGTTGGTTTTGAGCTTTTTCTTTATCATTGCCTTTCCACTTCATGTCTAATAAACTATTGAAGAAACCTGTTATAACTTCAATTAAAAACACATTGTAACAAATATACGCCGCTACTGGTAGGTAGTATACTCCGAATAGTTGAAATGCCATGAACGGGTCATTGGCTAAATAAATAAAAATAAATCAAAATCATTAAATTAAAGTCTAAGAAAGCAATCAATAACAGGAAGAAACACACAGATGACAGCTTGTATCCGAACTCTGAGATATTTAGTGATGGCAAACACCCATTAGCACACTAATATACAAATATGAATTTATGCTTATTTTTATAGTTACATGTAGTAGTTATTATCTAGAAAAACCTTTCTTTATGCGCTTTGTAACTTTTTGTTTTATTTACAGAGATGGGATCCCGTATTGTGAGAAAGATTATCAGAAAAATTTTGGTGTCAAATGCGCTTACTGCAATCGTTATATATCTGGAAAAGTGCTTCAGGTTAGTTGCTAGACTTGATAATTTACAAGGATTACATACATTCACATACACACACACACACACACACACACACACACACACACATACACATACACACCACAAACGCACCACACAACACACATACACACACACAATGGAAATAATAGGTTATAAAGACCAACTCAGCCTGTGAAAATGAGTAGTTTTCAAGAGATACGGCAAAACACCAGCTTTATTAATTTTTTGCCATACTGAAAATGTTTAAATAATATTTTGTTTTCATTAAAATTATATTCATGGATGATAATAATGGGTTTTTTTGGTTTTGTCATTAAGGCAGGAGAGAACCACCATTTCCATCCCACATGTGCCCGTTGTACCAAGTGTGGAGATCCATTTGGAGATGGAGAAGAGATGTATTTACAAGGTAATTCAAGTAGAATAATTATTTTGTAGTCAGGATCATTTGTTAGTGGTATATGTTTCTGACGTGCTGGCAAATAATTTTATAACTTAATTAAAAAGCAAAATTGCCTCAGAAGAGATAGGCTACTCGTAAGTGTTGTAATTCTTCTCTCAGTATGTTAAGACTTTTTATGAGAGTTCCATTCACTTCCAGCATACAGGTCTACCGTTGGACTTAGTTTCATCAAAACTAGGGTAGGGTGAAAGTTCTCGGCCTGACAATGAAAGATCGGAATTTTCAGTTGAAAAATTATATAATTTTTCTACATAATCTCCCTTGACATCAACTTACTTGGTCCAGCGTTTCTCCAAAATCAGCATTCCTTCCCATAAGTGAGAGTCTAGAAGGCTGGTAAAATATTCATTTAAGGCCCTCTCAATATCTTAATTGGACAGGAAGTGCTTTGGAGAAAGAAATTTCTTCAGGTTTGATAAGAGATTAAAGTCCGAGGGGGCCAAATCAGGAGAGTAGGGTTGAAGATGTGTGAGCAAACCGTACCCCAAATCTCGCAATTTTCCCATTTCCGTTTTCTTGATGAAAGATGACTTCTTTCTTCTTCAAGTCAATCCTCTTTTCGCAAATTTTGACATCCAGCTGGTCAAGAAGGTGGGCGTAATGTTCATTCGTAATTGTTCTGTTTTTTTCAAGGTAATCAAATAACAAGATCCCTTTGGCATCCCAAAACACACTGGCCATGACCTTTCCATCAAATCTTATCGACTTCGCTTTCTTTGCGCTTCCATCCACTGTTTCGACTGGTGTTTAGTTTCAGGCGTGTAGTGGTGGACCCATGTCTCATCCATGGTGACAAATCACCGCACAAAATCAGTCGGATCCTTCTTGAATTGGTCCAAACTTTACTGTAAATGAATTTGCTTTTGATCCACATTCGGAAAATGCGGTATCCACCTTGCACAGATCTTTCGCATCACTAATTCTTTCTGCAAGATGTTTGGCACCCTTTCTTCTGATATCCCTGCAGCCTCCGCTATCTCACACACCTTTATTTTCATTTGGGGTTAATCCATCCAAAACAAAAACTTTGATCACCGGACGATATTCAAGTTAATCCATTTCAACGAAAAGATGTTTCCTAAAAAAATTCCTGTACACAAACTACTTAAATGAACGGTTAAAGCTTATCATACGAACTGATGACATGTGCACGCAGATGGGAAAGATAAATTTTTATTGATTGAAATGCCGTCTCTGGGACTGGCCGAATACTTGTCACCCTATTCTCGTAGTCTTGCGGTGTAATGACAAAGGACACTTCTTTTATTTGCATCTTGTAATGGTAGCCTTTTTATCGGTGTCATCTTAATCAATTTATGTTAAGGGTGTGACAGAATTAACTGACAGTTTATTACAAGAAAAAGGTGTTTACAAATTTTATTCATCTTCAGTTTATTTTAATATTGTTATTTATACTGTGAATGAATATTTAAAACAAAATATAGGTATTGAATGAAACGTCTTGCAGAAGTCTTTCACTTTCATTCTCATATTGCTAAAAATCTTTATTTGAAGTTTCCCATGATTTGCTAAATCATATTTATTTATAGGTAGGTGCTGTTCTGACCAGCGAGCACAGAAATATCTAGAAGGTACATGGGTATTCACTTAACATATCGCCGGTGAAGCAGGGTCCGCCATCTTGGTGAGGGATGTGGCCGGGAAAACAAGACTTGGCTAGCGCCTAAGTTTAATAGTTAGCGCTTCTCTAAAACAGAGTTTTAAGCCTATTACCATTGTCAGAAAATAATAAAATTTGGTGACATAGTTATATTATAATATAGGGATTATGATGGTGAAAAAAAATTTAATTTCATAAAATAGCTCTCTTATCTTTAAACTACCTTAAATAAAACCTCTCTAAATAGAATTACAGTTTGACATAAAGAAATCTGTAAGTGAAGTTTTATTTTCAATTTTTTATCAGGTAAATGTTGTCAATGGGAAAGTTGGAGGTATGACTCCAAATTTTATTTCTATAAAAAAAAATGTTTTTCTACAACCACTAGTTTTGTTGTGGCGTTGATGTATTTGAGCACAGACATTAGGTGTCATTATCCGAGAGTTTGACTTGCTAACACAAATGAGTAACCATACTGGGTGCTGGGGGGTTAATCATGTTAAGTTATTTGTCTAGTCTATTGAATGTGCATCATGCTATCTTAATTAATTTTCCTTACAAAATGTACATAATAAAAAAATAATGACAGAAATACTTTCCCAGTTTTGTCCTGTCGTAAAAAATACGTTTACTTGTGTGACGTTTACTAAATCACTGAAAAAAATAGAATTGCTATATACATTAATACGATTTATTGAAAATACATTTTCAACATTACTGCCCTAGAAAGGTTATTGTTTTGGAAATATGAGGTCTATTTTTTTTCTGAAAGCAACTTTGAATTGAAATATTAAAAACAATAGTGTAACCTTACATTAAAATACAGTATTTATACAGATTTTATAAGTTGGTAAAAATGACTTAAATCTATATCTTGTTCATAGAAATGCCCTTAACTATAAGGGAACAAATCTTGCCCAATGCACCTTTTCAAAACTGTTAATGTAATTTTATTAATAATTTGGTGTCTACTGGGCAATTTTACTGGCCGATACTACTGGGCAAGGGAGCCTTGTCAGCGATTTGACGTTCTCCACTAAGGTGACTTATCGCTCAAGGCCGCCATCTTGGTGGGGGGCAGCCGCGAAAGTTTGCTTGAACAACATATCTACGATCTCCTCTCTAGTTATTTCTGTGCTTACTGAGTTTGACATTGAAAATCAACCTTTATTTTTTAAAATTGTGTGATTTATCAAGAAATTGTTGTGTTACTTATAACTTCACATAGAAATGAAACTGCATTGGGTGTAAGGTACTATAGAATTTTTATTGTTCAACACTTAAGAACCGATGACTGGCTACACCAATCTCGTAAATAATTATGTTGCAGGCATAGCCCGTAATTAGGTTCGCATGTATTTAAATGAACTAATACGAGCTCTGGTGCTAGTTAATCGTATACAGAAAACATATTGGCTATCTTAGTACACATTTTCTTCGCTAGATATTAGATGTCCTTCATGTGGTTGTGCGTTTCGGAACGTTTTGAAATATTCCACACAAAAGTTAATTCTTTGTAAATATTTATTTATAAACAGCTTTAATAGGCATTTGGACTTACTGAAATAGAATTTTATAATTAGAATACAATATTGTGGATTTCTAGAACACCAAAATACCCTCTGATTAGTTCAGTCCAGGTACTGTAATGGGATCCACCCATGGTTGAGCTTACCTAAGGGCTGAATTCTCAGAATGGGGACTTGTATTTAGGCAGAAAGAAGGCCATCACCTCCCACTAATCTTTAAGGGTAGTTATTACTCAACGTTGAATTTCCAAGCTTCTTATACTTTTGCCATCTGTAGGTTAAAATAAAACAGCTACAAGTAAAGATGAATCCATGCCTCATTGTTTTTAATCTGAAAATGATAAATTAGTGTCCGTTGGTTTTCCCCGTATAATAATACTAAATAACAATAACATTGTTTTTTGAAACAAGCGAATATTTAAAAGCTGTGAGTATATGAGGTACATATCTTTTCAGGAGGCGCAATTTGGCATCCTCGTTGTGGTCCAGGACCAACTGAAAACGGAACCATCTTAAACGGTTCTGTTAATGGACACACCACTGATATAGAAGGTGACAGTGTGAAAGACACACCTCGTAGCACTGAATACGAAACTGCTTTAGAGTCTGCTCGCAGTGGTGGCGATTTTGACAGAATTAGCAATTCTGCAGCAAGTGAGATGCAGGTAAAAAACTTCTCTTTGGTTGCATGGTGTCGGAACCTGCTTTTGCTTGTGTTTTTATAGGTAACTTATATGCTTTACTTATTATAATTGGAAAAAACGAAATTTGAGTAGTCGTTGCCCTTGTTGATAAGTAGATCTTTCATTGTTAAAAAGTAGATATTTTATGATTGAAATGTAGTTTATTTAGTATTTACAAGGTAATGAAACTATAAATTGTAGGCATAAAGTCAGATGTTATATAAATAGGCTATTTGTAACTTAATACTTCGTACACACTATGCTTGAATTATTACAGCCTCAACGAATACATCCAATAGAAGGTTTAAAAATGATTTATTATGCATCTACATTTTTGAGAAATAATGTATTCTAGTCAAATTTCAATATTTTCTCAGCTCGGGCATTGACATTATTTACAATAAGAGGAAAATAATTAATTTGGTTATGTTAGAATAATAATTATTCTTGCGAATGCCGCAAGTTTTGAAGTAGCACTAGTACTTTTCCTAGTGATATAGTAACATCATCATTTCCAAAGTGATAATTTCATGTGTTCTCTTATTTAAAGTCAACCACTACATATGTATTTTCTTCTATTATTTGCAAATTATTAGTGACAACACTCCCTGAATAAATACTTATAATGTGATTTTAAAAACATTTAAGAAGATAGTTCAGATTGTGTATTGTTTGACAAACCCTTTTCTCATCTTAACTCTTGCATTAACCCTTTGATTAGCGACATGTGCCTGGCCTGATATGGCCCCTGTTAACATATTTTTACATTTTTTCTTTTTTCTAATTTTTTTCTTTATGGTTTTCTAATTTTTTAAATTATAGTATTGTTTGTTAATATTTTTTTTATTTACTCATTTTCTTATGTTAACCAAACCTTACATTATATTTACTGACAATTTCTTTGCTAAAAATTATCTGTTAATTTTTTGTTGTTGTAAAATACCGCACAAACTTCAGTAACATAAACACTTCGGAAAAACCATAGACTTTGAACACAAAAGAATTTCTTCATTGTTCAATCGCCTATTCATTGTAAAATACTGCACAAATTTTGAAACTATCTGTAAATATGCAGGAAAACCCATAGACTTAATACACAAAAGAATGGTGACTGCGTACTCTGTGTATTATTTACTGTCCAGATAGTTGCAAATATTTAACCTAGAATACAGCACAATACACAGGAAAACAAAAAGTAAACATACGGCAATGATAATCTGAGAAACATGGTAGAACGAACATATACGGGAATGCTCCCACTGGCTGGCGTTGCTCGATATCACATACTGGTACGTGAATGCTAATCAAAGGGTTAGTAAATACTTGGTTCTTTTATTATTTCCAGAGAAAAAGTAATTGCTCCTTTATTTGTTGCAAGAATGTTGACTCTTGGCTGTGGAAAAACATATCTTATTTTTCTGAACGGGGGAACCTGTATGATGTATTATCTATCACTGATAAATTAAGGTGACAGATTTATAATCCTTTGATCTTTAGCAATTTTGTAAAATTTCACTTTTTGTGTCTTGTTATATATGGCCTTTGTAATATGTTTCGAAAAAGCTATCAGCCATATTTTTCATAGTGAAAAGTTTTATTTCAATTCAAAGATATTTACTCGGATCTGGAGCAGCTATCCAATTCTTTCACGTGACCTACTAAGAGCAGAAGTCAATGATTTTGAGGACATCCTCAAAAGTAAAAAACACTGGCAGCTTGCTTGTGCCGCGTACATTGGACACCGGGCCACCGGCTATGATTGATGCTGGACGCGCCCGTACTAAGAAGTAAGAAGTAAAGATATTTACTCTGACTTCCAATTTCAGTTGCATAAGAGGGATTAACATTAGTCCCAGCTAAGTAAGCTAAAGGTTCCTTCAAGTGCTGTACTTGGCCGTATTTCATAAAATTTGTTTCTTTTCCCCCCAATTTAAAACATCCTTGGTTTATTGTGTTGGGAAAGTTATTTATAGTTAGACATTGCATTTCTCTGAACATCAGTCATAAACCTTGTCTTGAAATTCCTGTTAACCTGTTTCACTGTCTACTTGTTTGTCATATGCGCTTTCTTTTTTGGGTTAAGAAGTACTGCTAGAACAAGACATGCATCTCCCACAAATGATTCTTTCACAACGATATTGACATTAGCTGTGCATATGGTATAAAAATTATCCTGAGTAAACAATATGGTTTTGTGTGTTTTGAGAAGATCTTTTTATTCATTATTATAATTGGCATGTTTTAATTTCTAAAATTAAAAATCATTAATAAAAGAGCAAGAAAAAATAAAATCGAGACAGCGACAAACATAGGAACAAGGTGAGGATCTTGATCATCTGAAAAATAATGAAACAATGTAGGGAATTGGTTTATGCACATTGGAATCTTCACTCTTACTAATCTAAATAATACTGATGTTATTGTGCCCTATAGTCACTAATTTTTTTCATGACTTTTTCAGTATATATTAGTGTCAATAATCTGATATTTAATGTTTTGTTTTAAAAATTAAGTAATTATTTTCTTTCAGTTTTTAATAAGCTTTTTTAAATTCTCACAGATTTTTATATATTTTTAATAGATGTTTCGTTTTATATCTTAAAATCTGTAAATTTTCTATCTTTTTAAAATTAATAATAACCATCTGTATAATATTTTTTTCTGAAATAAAATCTGTTAGCATGTTTGTCATGAATAGATTATATTGGGTAAGAATACGTAATGCTAAAATTAAATTGTTCTCCTTAACAGGGTTGCTTTATTTTTGTAAAATATTTCTAAATTTTATTTTGTTTATATTTAGGTTGGGTAATAATTTTTTAAAAAGCCAAAGAAATCGATTAGGCTATGAAAACTTTTTGGCTGAGTTAAATTTCTGACATGTTCATTAAAATTTTCCATCAGTTAAAATTTAGTGAAACCTATATATTTAAATTTATGATTTTTGTTAAGACATAGACATTAAACCTATATAATGATCCATTTTTTCTAACTTAATTGCTTAATGTTCTATTACAGACATGTAGTAATAAGGTTCATCCGGAACCCTGGTCATAAATAAGCTACATAAGGTTGAATAATGTATCCACGTTTAACTTGGCTCGAATTAAAATTTCCAAAAATTTTAATTTTCTGGTTTATATTTGTTTAATAATTTGTCAATGTTGAATAAAGTTTTTTTTACAAATTGATATTCATCAAACTTAAAAGTTTCAGAACCTACAGATTATTTTCATTATGCTGTATCGTAGTTTTTGCACACTTAGGTGTGGAATGCTTATTTTTATTTAGCATGGTTGAGGTTTTTATTGTTTTGTGTTGTTTTTTTGTTTGTGATGTTTTTTGAGTTTGTGTGTTGGCACAGTTCTCACTGCGTTCCCGAACACCCAGCTTTAGTGGATCCTTGTGTTCTCCATACAATAGCCTTAATAGGAAGGTTAGTTCACATGCATTTACACACTTTATTCTTATAGTCATATAGATGCTTGTTACTTTTTAGTTGATAATTTATTGTAATTTATTAATAAGCATATTTATTAATTAATGCAGTAAAACTTTTATTATCTGTTAGAAATACACAGATATTAGAAATATTCAGCCTACTTAGATTGTTTAAAGTGAAGATAATTTTGCATGTAAAACTCTGCTACTTGACTGAGAAAACATTGCGGCTGAAGAGGATACTAGCTGTGGTTCATATATTTTCCTGTAATGTCACTCTGCCCAATACTTGAGCTGCTAGTTACCCCACTTCAGTAAATAACAGTTTATTAACAATATTTGCTCTTTTTTATCATACCATACTACAAAATCATTTTTAATTTAAATAGAAGTGATTCTTTTAAAGCATGAAATGGTATTGGGTGTAAGTGTGGTTCTGGATTTGTTTTATGTAATTACAGTATAAATTATTGCTAAATGATGGCCCACTTGCCAAGAAACTAAGAGAAAGTTTAATAAATTTTAATCAGACAACAAATTATGTTCATATCTTTCAATGATTGTTATACCACTAAAATAACTAATACCACCAAATAAATAATTAAGGCCTTCCTCTTGATGCAACCCTTCAGAATTGAGAAAATGGGAGTTGTCATACCAGTGGTACACCAAATCTATGGAACCTCCTAACCTCAACACCAGATAACTCCTTTTACCTTCCCCTGAACGACTACTATTTAACAACTCCATTTACCTTCTTTCTGACAGACTATTAATACTTGAGTTAGATTAATTAATATTTATACAAATAACATATAGTACTACATAATAAAACTATAAATCTGTGGCATTTGGATATTTAATCTTTTATACACATCTGTGGTTCACTTCAATCTTTTCTTTTTCTTTTTTGATTATAAAAGATCATTGTATGATTTAAATATTTCAATAGTGTGATGTGTTTTTTATGTGTGTCTATTTACTTGCAAGATATTGCAGGTTTGGACTATTGCCATTAGGTCTGTCAGTCTCCTATCTAGTCCAAAACTTTGTATATGTATATATAAACTTTACTATTGTTAAGTTTTATGTGGCAGTTTCATAATTAGTCTTCAAGTCATTAATTATACCCCGAATCTGTGAATTAAGAACCTTGGTGTGACAGACTTTATATGTGGGTTATTGATAGTAAAATGTGTTGACAAACTTCTCAAAAGGCTCGAAGTTATAAGGCACAAGTGTTTCAAAGATCAGTAGGAATAACTTATTTCAGTCATATATTATTATTTCTTTTGTCTAATGATAACAGATAATGAGAGTTTTATTGTAATATTTAATAAGTTAGAAAATTTCAGTGTTGTGTTTTTATTGTGACAGTTTAGTTTACAAATCTCTGATAGTCGACATTGATGAAATTTTAAAAGGTTAGCTGCCATGACCCAAATTTAGTTTCAGGTGACAGCTGAAATTGCCATGATCTCATGATCATGTCTTGCATTTTTAACAATTTGTTTATAAAAATAGTCAAATTAAATTTATATCAAAGCTTGAAGTTGAAACGAGTTCTATAATTAGAGGAAACATGACATTTAAAAAATATGCTGTTGTGGCGACCGCTTTTAGTGAGTGAGTTATTATAACATTAAAGTTATTTGACAAGTTGCTTTCTGAGAACATTAAACTAGTGTTTGTATACATACACTCACAAGTCTTGATATTAATGAAATATGTGAATCAATAACATTTATTTTCATAATAACTGTGACGTTTCGACAGGTAGTTAGCTATCTTCAGGCGAATAATATCGTTGCCGTTATTTTGAAAATAAATGTTATTGACTCTTATATAAACTGTCTTTTAATCATAACATTAACAAGAATTAGTAAAATTATATACCATGGTTTGTTTGTAGGAGTAAAAAATATCCGAATTTTCAATTAGTAATGTTACAAAACTATTATTGATCAAATTTACTTGAAAAAACTTAGAATATTTACTCCTGAACTTTTAATTTGTCTATAGTTAGTATAAATTTCTTATACATAAGAGGTTTATTAAAATATACATGAGACTGGGAAACTTACCTTGGTAACAATCTTGTCTGATTTTATAATATACACATAGAAGAAAAAAGAATACCAAGTAATATACGTTGTACAAGATCTGTGTGTATCTGTGTGCATATACATGTGCGCGTGCCTATCCTACACTACTTTCATATGAATTCTGAGTATAAAAAATGCTTTAAAAGTAAATTGTTTTTAAACCACAGTTGAAAAACATAATATTTTAGGGGTTATACAAAATGTGTTAACATTAATCAGTATATCTATACTGCTGATGAATGTTGCATGATGTGTAATAGTAGGC
Source organism: Prosapia bicincta (assembly GCA_036971475.1). Lineage (NCBI taxonomy): Eukaryota > Metazoa > Arthropoda > Insecta > Hemiptera > Cercopidae > Prosapia > Prosapia bicincta. The sequence continues at coordinate 30,459,362 of JBAIZL010000007.1, forward strand.
ATAGCGGGGCTGCTGATGAGTGCTGCATGATGAGAGGTTATACTGCATATGCCAATGTAAGTACAATAGAACTCCAATTATCCGAACAGAAATGTATTACGATTAACAAAATAATGTGCTATTGACCCTTTTTCCGTTAAGCTGGTGTAGTCGCAGCATGAACATTATTTAGATGATGAGTCCCCATCTCAATGCAATTCTGTGTATCAGTTGACTGTCTCTGATAGACTATCGGTCTGTTTAGTTTGTGAGTGTGTTTTGCCATGGCTTCCAAAAGTAAACAAATTGTTTTATCATTAGTGGATAACCTATTCATAAATTAAAACTTCTTGAAATGGTTACAAGTAAACAGTTGGTTGAGATATGTGGTGTTGGACAATCAACGATTTCAGACATTAAAAGCAGCAAACACACACTTTTAAACTACATGTCACTGTTTGAAAATGAAGATGAGAGTTCTTTAGGAAAAACAAAGAATTGGAAGATGCCTTTTAAGTGGTATTTGCAAAAACATGCTTTGGGAAATGTATTTTCAGTTTATATTCTTTATGAATAAGCTTAGGCCTTAGCGCAGAAGGTTAGAAAAAAGTATAAAACTATAAAAAACATATATTTGTTTCTCCCATTTGCAACATACATCCCGTAATTAATAAAAAATTATCCTTTTTGCAAAAAAAATCCAGTTTTTCGACTTTTTGCTCATCCGAATTGAGTCCAGTACTAATTGATTTGGATCATTGGAGGTCTATTGCAGGTAAAGCCAGACAGCTGGTAGGCAGTAAGTGATGGGGTTTATGGCATGGTGTTTCTAAGCCATTTGCTACAACTATATATTCAGTGGTACTCGCCGCAATTTTAAAAACCATTTGTAGATCAAAGCTACTTAAAAATTTCAAATTGATATTTATTACAAATGATTGTATCTTGGTAATGTATAAACAAGGCTAAATGGTTATTGGTAGTAAAATAAACTTATTGCAAACAACTTTTATGAAGAGTAGTTTCTATAAGGTTTACACTGCATTTGAATTACTGTATAATAACAAGATAAAGCTATGCCTTGCATTCTCCCTGATGGCTATTCCACTTTAAATTTAGGTCTGTCGGGTCAAATAATGGTAAAGCTATGTGACTAGTTGCATATAGAATAGTTATACTAGAATCTGTTACAGTACACATACCAGCGGGCAGGGAGCCCAGGGCTGATACTACGTGAGTACAAGACTCCGCAGTATAGAGAAGATATCAGCCGTATTTACACATACAGCTATCTGACAGAAGAACCTACTCATGGTTACTTGAAGAGACCGATTGATCCTTACGATAAACCTCCCACATCACCCCATTTTCACCGACCTCCTTGTAAGTCTTAAATGTACCACTTTTATTATGCACTTTCAAGCTAAGTTCTCAAAAATAGCATAAAATAACTTTTAATCAAATCATTTGGGAATATCAGTTACTTATTGACAATCCCAGAACGCCTAATTTTATCATGAAAGTTGCATTCACTTTCTACAAAACAGATCTTTTAAAGTTATAGGTTGTACAAAATTTAGTTAATTAGAGCTTAGCTAGTGAGAACTATTCACAAAAGTAAAAAATAAAAAAGTCAACTCTAAATCTCATCACATATTAGTTTTTAATAAAAACAAACACTACCACTTCCTCAGTAGCCAAGCACTGAGGAAGGCACGTCATCGCCGAAACTAGTCTGATTGTGTTGTGAACTAGTGTGTTTGTTTTTATTAAAATCTAATGTGTGGTGAGATTTAGAGTTGACTGTTTTATTTTTTACCGTTGTATACAAAATTTGTTTACTGAAATGTGTTGAATTAAATAAAGAAAGGCATAATATTCTTCTCATTTCAGATGCAATTAATTTTGATGCCAATATAATGTCAGTTTAAAAAGAATAGGTATTTGTTTTAAATGAACATAACAAGTTTACAACTTGTACTTCACAAGTAAACTTCTGAAAAACATACCGAGACATAACATTTTTAATCGCACTAAACCATTTTCACAGGGCATAATTTTTTCTCCTATTTTGTTGTTTTTGTATTTCGACCATATCAAAACTGTGATACCTACATTTCAAGTGCAAAATTCAAGAAAAGGACAAAAACGAGAGAAATAACAAATTTATCACACTCGTACAAATAAAATTTAAAAAACTTTAAAAACGGGTAAATGATAAAACTGAACTACACAAACGGTAACAAGTTTCACTTTGTGCAAACAAACAGCGACTTTTAGAAAAAATTAAAGAACAAATACGACACCAACTCACCTTATTCTATCCTCATTGTAGAAACAGATCACATACATAGACATCAGCCATAACCTAGAAATTATTCATATCAACAAAAATGGACTACACATCAACGTACTAGATCAACAGGAAATGTACAAACATACAAAACATTAAATAAACAAACCAATATATATTACAAACACTTTTTGAGGTAATTATTGGGTTACCCATCATCCCAGATGGCAACCTAAATACTGATGAAGTTTGGTTTAGTTTGATCAAAAGCTTTACTTCCAAGCAAGTTTAGTACACCATTATCCATAAGAATATTTTTATATTTATGGCTTCAGTTTGAGTACAATTTACTTTCAAATAATCAGATTTCTTATCTTTTGTTTATTATAAGTTTATAGCATAGGTGTTATGACTTTCTACATATCACTGTCACTGTCTCGATGTTGCATACAGGGTGGCCACCGAACTGGGAAAACCATAAATTTCTTGGACTGAGGAAAAGAAGTGAAGTGACCTTGAATTTAGATTTATAGTCGAGAATTCACTAAGATCGGTAGAACAATTACGATAAAGTTAATAACTGAGTTGGAAGAAATATGGGAATTTTGGTTTTTTGTGCTATATGAAGATGGCTGATGGTTGTAGCGAGTCATTGTTATAGCACGAAAATCTTCTCATCATAGACCACGCGTGTCCTATGTACGAGCCGCTACAGTGGAACCCTACAAAATCCAAACATGATATTAATGAGAATAAAATTTTAAAAAGTATTTAAACAATTTAATAAAGTATGTACTAAATGTTGCTACTTACATAGAACAGGACTGAGATGTGTAATATATTGCAAATAACACTTTATACATGTAAAAACAGAAATGTCATTCAAAGGCTTATATCAACAAACACCCAACTAACGAGTCATGCTAGACAGATTGTTTGTATAGGCTACATACCTTATTGCAAAAATACAGACAATATACATGTTATTGTATCAGAGACAAAATATGTTTACATTTTAGCTCCATAAGCAGTATAGAATATCTACAAACGCACCCTTTACTTGTGACACATTTACATCTTTTGTGATAAAATGTAATTTAGAGTACATTCCTTGTGATATTAATCGAAATTAATATGTAAATAATGAATGTTGGGCATTTCTTCCGTTTTTACACTTAATAAACAGACTAACTGAGGGACTAAAATTCCTACATTAACGTCAGACATGCCTATAGCTATATGAATATATCAAGCCGTTTAAATAGACTCACTGAGATTTCAGAGGAATATAGGTTATACACAGTGTTCCAAATATGAGCCGTCAGTACATTTCATCTACCCCGAGCTGCATATGTGGGATATCGGTTCAGGAATAGAGTCCGTACGGTGCATATGTGAGTCAGCTGGTATATGTATGAATATAAATGTATTTAGGTCTGTCGAAATTAATTTTCGGCGTGATTATTTCTGAAATTTTAATCTGGGAAATTAATATTTTAGATTAGGAAAAAACCCATGAATTATATCAATTTTCAGTGGCCACCCTGTGCATAGACATTCATCTCCTCAGGAAAGTGATGCTTTTAACAGTAGTGTTTTCACTGCAACTTCTAATAATTAATTACATCAGATGATGATAACAGCTTCCTCCCTATTTATCGTTATACCCTATCCCCTGCGCAGACTTTACCCCAAACATCAGTTATTTTTTCTGGTGTAGTAATTAGTTGTTTAGTTATTAAAAGATAATATCCGGTGTTCTCTTCACCTTGTTCTACTCTGAAATTATTAATATACTCGTCTTCATTTCTGTTAGGAATATCTCTATATATTTGAGTACAGTTTTCTCCATTCCTAATGTTACAGTATTCTCTGTGCACCAGAGGAGAAAATTGTAACATTAGGAATGACAGAAATGTTTACTCAAATATATATTGTTCTACTCTCTATAAATAAAATATGCAAAACTTCTAGAAATGGAAACATGGTGAGTGCATTATATATGATTTGAATTTAAACTTTGCAAATTCTGAACTTCCTGAGTAAGATTTACTCTCTTGGTAATTATTTTCTTAGCTGGTAGATACCAGTTTAATGAAAACATAGATTTCATCAATTTTCCTATGAAGACTTGTTTCAAAGTTTTATTTTGTTACTTCTGTGAGAGTAATAGAAATAGTTGTTGGTGTCTGTGTTCACTCTAGTAACAGTTATTAAATTCATTGTTATGCAGCGGATTGAACCAAATATCTAAAAGGTCGCAGCACTTATTTGGAGTTATGTTGGAAAATATTTTATTTTAAATCAAGTATTTTCATTTTGAATATTACATTTGCTTCAATTTGTGAGATTTTTCTATTTGAATTTGTATTTGGGAAAATTTTATACACTTTTGGAAATGTACGGAGAAATGCAATTAATTTAAGCACTCCCATGAACGTTTTCATGATCAGGTCAAGGATTTATTTTTAAGACAAACTTTTGACACATTTGTCGGGTTTACTATAAAAATGAAATCCTCCCATTTAACATTCAAATGTCTAATGGGATGGTAAAATACTATCTCTCCTTTACTTACCTAAACAAGCCAAATGTGGGAGGATTTATGTCATAACATTAGTCAAAACCTTTCTCATAATAGATATTTGTGTGTGTTAAATATAAAAACTGAACGATTTGAGCAACATTTTTGTCCGCGACTCACTGCCCACGGTTCTTTGGAGGATCTTATGTCATTTAATTGTGCTAATTAAAATTAATATCGATGATTTTCTGTTTATTAAATCCTTCGATGGCAGTGGCGTTTGAAACTGTATATTCCAAAAACTGTAAGTAAAAACTGTTTTTTTTAAATAGTGAAACAGTCTTGATAAGGGCAACAAACAACTTGTCCAAACGTTTTAAAATAAAGAAATATACTTGACTCGGTTATCAACCATTTATTATTCTTTACTAAAAAAATTCATTGCTTTTCTTTTAAAATAAACAATTTTCATAAAAAGAGTAGAAATTCATAGAACAAAATATAAGAGTGGTTTTTGAATTTACAGCAGCGCACTCTTTACATGGTAGCAGTAAGTCATCGACCTTACGTAGTAGCCGCTCAGGAATGCAAGTTCTAGTGGATTCGATTAGGTCTGAAACACCGCGTCCTCGGTCGCCACACATGAACAATGAAGAGCCAATCGAGTTGTCTCACTATCCTGCGGGTCATCCTCCAAACCCGGGCGAGAAGCCCAAGATAGAAAGGGATGATTTTCCAGCCCCGCCTTATCCATACACTGATCCAGGTATAGTGTGCATTAAAATAAGAACATTAACAGCTTTTATATATAAGATTTATTAGGTTGGCTAGGAAGTTAATAGTTAATAATAGCCTGGTGGTGTGTATTCATGGCTCCATATGATTGACTAGAAAACATTTTTTTAAAAATAAACTACTAGTTTCTTTTTTCACATGTTATTTTCATGAAGACTGATTTGTTATTTTCCTATCAAATCCAGTATATCTAAAATACACTTTTAGCTCTATCAGAGTTAACCTAACACAAATAAACAGTAAAACTTGTCTAATATAAACAAAATTATATTGGAATGAATTTGTTGTAAACTTTATTTAAATTTAGAGATTCAATATTCTAGAAACTTATGAAAAATTGTAATACAAACCTATATAAATAAAAATAAATTCCGGTTTTATTTTGTTTTATAAAATCTGAACCACAGTTTGTTTTATTTTAATCTGGGATGAACAATACTGAATTAACTCTTAGAAAGCTATATGCACCATATATGATACCACATTTGTAAATCATATTTCCATTCTATGAATAATTAAGATGCATAATTTCACCACACTTCGCACATTGCATTGATTGTGTTACAAGATAATGGTCGATTAATAAACTTTACTAAGTGTCTTTAAGTAATGTAACAGGACCATGGTGAGGAATAATCATGTGGAAGCCAAGAACAATAGGGTACCCCGTTGATAAGTGATAAAAGTGAATTGTCAGAGAAACCTGCAGAGTCATGTTCCGTAGGCCAGTTTGGTTGATAAGACCCTAATGTACAATACCTTAGAAATAAGTTGAGTGAAAGCTAGAGAACTATTTGAAATTTTAATTATGAAGGGTAATACCCTTGGACAAATTCAGGGACTTTTCATGTCTGATTGCAGCCTTTGCAGCTCGGGCATGATCCGGCCATCTAGTGACGAAGGAATATTTATTTAGATTTAATCTTTGTGCACTTTGTGAGGGTGAAGATGAAAGTGTAAAGCACATTTTGTTCCGCTGCACATACCCCATACCAATAAGGGATTTCCTGAGAGCAGAAGTGGTAACATGGGAAGATATTCTCATAAACAAGAAGCATTGGGGGCTGGCAAGGATAATATACCATGGGCATCGGGCTATCTGCTACTCTTGAAGCTGGATGCCTGTGCAAAGAAGTAAAATTATGAAGGGTGAAATTTAACTTTTCGTAGAACACATATAAATTGATATTGGCAAATACCCTTAACGTTGTGTGCAAATGTAATAAAGATATTGATACTTGTGAAGAGAGTCTATTTAAAATATCTTACAATTTCTTTACAGAGCGAAGACGGCGTTGGTCTGATTCGTACAAAGGTGTGCCAATATCTGATGATGAAGATGAAGTAGATGGTCTTAGTTATAAAGAAATTCAGGATCGTAAATTAAAGGTACTCACATTTTATCAAATGTTCTAAATACTTTATATTTATTCTATAAAATTTTTTTAGTTTTGTATGTTTTACAGGAGAACACTAATAAATTGGTTTTATGATGAATAATAATAATCACTGAATTTATTATTTAGATTCCACTCTATGTGCCAAATAATTCCCATAAAATATACTGCTTTAAAAAAATCCCTGTTTAAATTAACGGTTTTTACTATTTTCTTTTATAATGTCGTCGGACACCAGTGACTGTCATGGTGCGACGTAAATATTCATACTAATCATTCCCTGTTCAAGGCCAATTTTCCAAATGAATATAAATTGTTAAAATTTGTATTGTATTTTTTCGATATAAATTCAAGTATAAATATATACTATAACGTATTTTTACAATGCTATAGATATTTTTTAACAATAAATATAGCTACTAGATTTTTCTCACGTATTTTTTAAATTTTCAGCATAACTTCTTATTGTTTGAAAATATTTTTTCTCAAATAATTAGAATGTAAATATAATCTGAAAATAATTCTTACATTTATGTGTGTATTGTTTCAGTACAAGTGTGTTTTAAATTGAGCTGCTTTTACAAATTTTATATGATCTTATGAATTGGAGGAAGACGTTTTAAATTAAAGTTTTTAGTTTCTAATTTTCGAATTGTTCATTTTTTTTCGGTAAATTTTGTTTAGGAATCAAATCAAATGTAACACTATTCTAAAACGTAATGTAGTTCTACAAATAAGTGTAAATAAAAACTATTTCCGTCTAATATTTTCTTGTAATTCTGAATTTCTAGTTTCCTAGTAATTATAGCCTTGTAAAAAAAATAAATAAAAAATTTTTCTTAATGCCAAGTTCCAGGAACACACACAAAGGCTATGTCGGACACCTCATACGGTTAAATACATTGCCTGACAGCCTTGTGTGATATTCTAAAGTTAGGTCTACATTGTCGGTCACGGGTATTTACCTATGCAAAAATACAGTCGGTCACCGGTGACCGCCATGGCAGTCAACGTGTTAAGCAATATCACCTTGCTGAGTGAGATTTGACTTTATATTTAAATTATAGTGCTACCGCTGCATTACATTCAAAATGGTAGAAAAAAGTTTGAAAATACATGTTTCTCTCCTTGAACTAAAAGTAAAAGATTGTTGTGGTTCCTTGGAATCAGTGAACTACACTTTTGCCATGTTGTTCAGTGTGCCACACCTTTCATACCAGTTTCTATAAACCATCAATATTACATTCTAATTTAATGTAATGTCTTTGATAGAAGGGAAAACTCATTATTATTAGAAATAAGTAATTCCAAACTTGAATTTAAAAGTATTATATAACACACATTTTAACAAAGAACAAACACCACATGTAAATACAATTACATCAGCTTGGTGGCAAAGATATTTAACTCCTTTGACTCCATTGAAAAGGAAGTGCTCTGCTGGATTGGAGGAGTAATAAGGCAAACCTTCCCAAACTACTTTCATACATGGTCCCCCTCTATTACTTACTAGGATGGGTATGTTTGTACTTTGCGCCTGCTGATTTTCCTCTGCTCCCAGAACCAGTTGAGTGTTACGTACTTATTTAATCCATTTTGGGTTCTTCGTGTGACGTGAACATGTACACATACATGACGCTATAACATGATTCATTTCTATATCCTTCGCTAAGGACTTTTATGGGTTGTAATTTTAACCACATCCATATTACTAAATATTCTATATCTTATGACAGTCACATGGGCGATCCTCACAAAAGTATATTCCATATTATCCCTTTAGATTAGTTTATGACTATCCAAACTTTAAATTTTGTAAATTTGTTAAAACGTACTGAGACAGAACGTTTTTGATCGCTCCGTGGCGCTCTTCATCAGTGTCTTCTGCGTGGAGTTGTTAGGTTAAGCGGTGATGGTTTTAACCTAACAACTCCAAGCAGAAGACACTGATGAAGATCGCCACGGATCGATTAAAAACGTTCTGTCTCAGTAAGGTTTTACAAATTTACAAAATTTAAAGTACGAATAGTTATAAACTAATATAAAGTGATAATTAAGTTTCACCGAACGTAATGGATTACAAAAGCATGGTGTATGCCACAGCTGTAAGTTCTCTTTATACTACAGCAAGTCTCTAAATTTATATTGACTTTCTAGAGAGAGGAAGAAGAGCTAAGCAAAATTGCTTCAGGGATTGGAAAACTGTTTCTTCAAAATGTTAGAGAACGTGAAAAGATTCGTGCTTGGAAACAGCATCATTTGGATCCTCGTAACGCCTCCAGAACTCCATCTGCTGCTAAGGAACCGAACTACCGTCTACGTTATCAGTCTCCTATTAATGCCTGTGAGTAATTATTTATTCTTTAATTTCTGTTTTTTTAAATTTTCTAATTAATAAAAATCATGGCTGCATTCAAAAAGTAGATATTTTAAATGTTTAGCGTTCTTGTAATACACTTCTTTTTAAAAATTATTTGTATGTAATGAGTTGCAAAACAAAACTGGTGAAGAAGAGGTGTCATGATATTGGCATAGCGTCAAGATATTGCATTTTTATCCTGAACACTTCTTTATCCCAACAATCCATTATAATCTTCTTTTCTCAGACTGGGTACATTTTTACTTTACTGTGGACATAGAAATTGGCTAAGATTTTAACACGGGTATAGTCAAAAGTCTGTGTTTACAAAAGCTTTTGTATTTTAAGTTTAGATTCTAAGCCTAGATTTATAAAATACATTTTCATTTTAAGCCAATTCGTTTTTATAAGTCATTTAATGGAGAGTGTTTTAATTTAATTTTTTAAGTTAAAGACAAAAGTTATGTATGATGTTGCAACCTTAGTTGTTGCTAACAATGTCTTGAACATGCTTTTACATTCACAGATCGCTGTTGATAAAAACAAACACAATTCAACGCCTTGTGCATTTTAATCATAATTTTATCATTGTTTTGAATATCTGTAGTTAATGATTTGTAGAACAATTGTTTGTTCTAGAACAATATTGTTGTAGACAGAAAGGTTTGGAAGCAAGAAAATTGTGACAAAATAATTTTTTTGTGCGCGTAAAGGGAAAGTTGTTAAGTCTATTATGATCTTCATTGGATCAGAAATGATCCAAAAAGCAAGTCCTTTACATCGTGAAATGATAATTTTGTAGATTCTTAAAACAGAACTGAATGTAAAGATCTGCAATACATAAGTACACTAAATACAATTGTTACTAAAAGCACAGATACTTTTGCAAATTCCAGATCACCTTGGTCTTAAGAAATGAGTACTTAGATTGGCAATGAGCACTTTAAGTATTGTTGGCCTCATTGCCTTTCTTGAATACTGTATAGCCCAAGTACGACAGATTCACCTTATCTGACTCCTAAACCATATTAAAGGATTTAGTAAAAAAATCTATGACCACAATTATCATACACAAATCTACTAATTAGCATCTGAGGATACCTTCATTGACTGTTGTAACATGTAAAAATTTAGCTTTACTGTAGGTGTGGGAGAGTGGCAAGGTTTTTAATTAAGTTCTGTTTCGGTGTGTAACCACAGAGTATGTTTCACAAAAGCATGAGTTTTTTAGCACTGGACAAAGCAGGATTAAATTGGCTGACTATTCCTAATCCTCCAGACTGTGAAATGATTGGAAATAGTAATATTTAACTCAAAAGATAGTAAATGAAGGGCAATACAGGATTAGGGAAGTGCGGTCAATTCCTAATAGTTCACTTAATGGTTTTCTCCAATAACAAAACTCTTGATAATTCAAATTATTCCATTCATGTAATATCAGGGAAAAGTTTGGGAGAAAACCTTTACAATCACTATAGTGATGAAACATAATTCGTGGTGAAGAATTTTCAATTTGACCTGCACCTTCGCCTTGATATGTTACTACCCAGTGTATGAAACATATAAAGTCCTCGTTGTTTTGAATTTAAAAGTTAATTGTATAAAATATATATGTTACATACAGTTAAAAATGATCGACTAAAAGCACTTCATGTGTCAGCGACGGTGTGATACACTCTAAAGCAGGGTGCCACACACAAGGCTACGTCGCAGTCTGGACAGTAATAGCATGACTCTCACCGAATCTTCTTTCCGTTCGCGTCCTTCACTCTGCTGCACAATCCTCATTAACGTGTAGGGTTTGCTTTTTTCTCTGTAGCTGCTATGTATTCGGGAAAACCCCGCTCAGTCACCCTTAGTGGGCCTAAAGTCTGACTACATCCACCAGGTTTTGGCTTCATTGTATCTGGATGATATTTTTCCATAGATCTTTGAATTACTTCATGTCAATACAAGAAAGGACTCAAAAGTGCCTTCTCCTTTTTGTACATTACATATGAATTCCACAGAAAAATATCTAGAAGGTTGAAAAAAACTTTTTTGTACCACTTTTTACCTCGTGTCTTGGTGTGGAATAACTAAAAATATTTTGATCTTCTCGATCAACACCTGCCATCGTGTCGTTGTATGCAATGACACATTCTGGTCTCTTGGTTGCAATGCCCCATATCTTTTCCACATCAACCATTTTTGTAGTGTGAATTGCTGAAAGAAGAGAAACTATTTTTTTGTATTTCCATGCCATTACATTCACTTTTCCTTGCTGACGACCTACTATATCACCTTTCTTCAGTTTTTGTTTTTTTAGTTCTTTTATCTCATTTTCAAAGGTATTGGTTTTCGACACAATTTTACGGTACCATAAATGTCAGTCCGATTGGAAAAGAGATATCAGCAGGCTGAGGACAAGAATAAAAGTGGTCTGTGGTCAAGCAGTGCCCTTTACCTAATAACTTCATACACAACTACAATACTATTTTTGATGACTTAGGCAAGGTTCGGAAATTGTCAATGCCTATATTTCCGGAGTTTTCACCTTAGCCCGAGTAAATTGCAAACTCTCAAACATAACTGCTTTTAGAATCACACAATAAATACTTTTTTATCCCAAAACGAGCTTGTTGTAGGAGTATAAATAAACTGTTTCCAGAACAAATTACCCTGAACATAAACAAGCTTTCGTCTACAGTTATGTCTATCTGGGGCAACACAATAAATTTTTCTCTCAATTTTACTAATATTTGCCAAATTTTGTACAATTTTGGGTTTGGGTGGGTTTTAGGGTTGTAATTGTTATTGTTTGAAAAATGTAAAAACTGTTTGATTTGTTTGTATCTGCGATAAGGCATTATTTGAAGTAAAAATGTTGTAATAAGTAAAGGATTTTTTTGACCAGAACAGCTCCATTTCCGTTTTTTTTTACATTGCCTTGTAACACAACTAAAGCTAAGAATACTCTAAGTTTGTTGGAGAATAATTGAGCAATTGGTTTTGCTCGTCTATGTTCACTCAAATAATTACTAGCGTAACAATTCATTTCTTCACAAATAAGATTGATAATAAGAGAGTTAGCATCAGCATCGAAATGTACATTTACACCTACCGTTGCAGTAAATGGGAAAGAAGAGCATGGGGTAGGTTGTTTTGGTTTATTTCTCTTCATTGGCGGGCTTGGGCTACTTCAACTGGTCATCTGAATCACTGTCAGCCTGCATTTCCACTGGCTTTTAAGTTTACACATTCGTAATCATCTTCTTCACCACTCATTTTCACACTTACAATACACTAACTGATATAAACATTAAAATGAACAGTAGATTGAAGGAAAATATTACTTTAGTAAGCACAGTGACAAAGTGTAGGCTTACTGAACGTTGAGTTGGTACTAAACACTGTAGGTCTACTGTTAGTTTATAACAGCCTACAAGCGAAGAACAGACTTCAAAACAATCTAAGAAAAAAAAACAAGAAACTACGGTGACAGATAAAGATTCTAAAGGGGAAGATCGGCAAACTAAAATGTGTGGAACAAGTCATCTCGAGTTGATCCGAGTAGGTACAAAATATTTGTAGTCGCCCAAGATATCTCGGGCTAGTCCATTAAGTGGTTAACAATTATTGCTTATTTATTATTTATCTTGGGGAAAGAACAGTAATTGGTAAGTTATATTCTGCGACCGAGAAGTAACTGCATCATATGAAGACAGATAACAAATGATATGGAATAGTACTGCTTCACTGCAATGCACTGGTGGTCCTCTTCTTGACCGACTGAGGGTGTGTCTTGTGCCATAATATAGGCAGGAGTTATGCAGAAAAGTTTTGGACTTTCATATAAAATTTATATTTTTGAAAAGATATTGCTTTTTTCTAACATTAAAACTGTACTTACTTAACGAATCATTTGAATAAATATAGATAGTAACCCTTACAATCTAATCATTATGTATGACAAAAACCAATAGTTTGAAGAAAGAGGAATAGTTATTGGTATTGTTTGATTTGCGTAAGTAATTATCTAAAAATTTAATAAATAATTATCATGAAATTGAAAGTTATAGACAAATCTGACATTTCAGTGTAACAGTATTAACATAAAAATTAGATATTTCTATTTTATTTGTTTAAAAAAAATGTTTTTTTTTGCAATTACGAGTTTAAAATACTTGGTTAATTCTACAAATTTCGGTGCTATTCAAGGTATATTAATGTGTTGTAAAAGGATTTTAATCTTGAAACATTCTCTGATGCAGTCGCAGTATGTGTACGTAGTATTGAAAAATAGATGTATTTTACAATTGTAATATCTTTTTGAAAACATTTGTTTTTTGGTAAACACGGTAGGGCTAACAGCATCTTTGCTAATTCAAATACATTTGTGTAGCACCATCGCGAAATATGGACGCCCCTCGTCCATGGGAAGAAGATGAATTGTTGGACCGAAGTTCCAGTTATAGATCCTCCATGGGTCACTCAGTAGGCGCAATTCCTAGCTATAACGGTGAGCAAAAATCTTTCAGACTGCATGGTACCTCATTAAGGGCTTCAAGTTTCTCTTACTAAATACATCATACAGTCCTGCTAAAATACCTAGAAATCTGTTTCTCTCTTTAACTTTTTATAAAATAAGGTGTAACATAAGATTTTCCTGATTTTCTGGATATGGGTACAGGTTTAAATTGTCCGCCTGGTTCTCGTCATGAAATTTTAAAATAATTAATATATGTTTCTTGTGCTACTGTTAATTTTTACTAACTCGTGTCACTTTAAAATATCTTTTTACTATAAATTTTAAAAAAATCAAGATTTATTGATTGTACATTTATTTCAGTTTATATTTTTTAAAGCCCTTCGTAGCAATGTAGTCTATATTTAATTAATGACCTGGCTGTCATTTTCTTCATGTTTTCGGTAGCTATTTAGTACTAACTAAAAGTTCTATAATTTTTATCTTTAGAATATTTTCTTTGCTTACAATAATGCTTTTGCTACTTATTTCTAAGTTAGATATGTTATTTTTGTTTTATTTTGACATATCATTGGTTTTAATAAAAAGAGTAGGGGTTGGTGTGCATAAACATGGTTCTCTTATTACTTTAACAATTCCCAAGACATATGTAATCTCAAAAAACGCCACAGCAAAGTCGTGACCATTTGGTTATGTTGGTGTCGTGTTGTATTTTGCGAAATTTTTCTACAACACGTAGAAAACACCAAAATACTCACAAACAATACACACGTACACAAAATCATTTACTGGCACAGATACGTTAATGATATCAAAACACTATATACAGAGGCAACTCCCATCAATGCGAAAAACTCCTCACCTACACTAATAAAATACACCAAAAACTCCACTTCACTTCAGAAATTGAAACCAGCCGATCCCTAAACTTCCTCGACCTAACCATAACAAAAAGCCACACACAAAAACACAGTTTCAACATTTACAGAAAACCCATAACGACAAACACACTTATCCACAACACCTCAAACCACCCTATCCAATACAAACACGCTGCCTTCAGATCCATGCTCCATAGACTTGAAGAAGTCCCAATGATCACAGAAAACATAAACAAAGAACTAGACACAATTAAATATTTAGCATACACAAATGGATACAACACCACAATAATAAACAAACTAAGATACAAAATACAAAAATACACTAAAATTAACACTACAGACAGGGAAAACAAATACATCACATTACCATACATAAACAAAACAACAAACAAAATGGCCCGCAAATTTCAAAAAATAGGATACAAAATAGCATACAAAACTAATAAGTTACAATACAACATGACACCAACAACAAAGATAAACTACAAGCACCAGGTGTATACAAACTGAACTGTGACGAATGTAACAAATTCTACATTGGATCAACAGGTCACAGTTTTAAACAAATAGTCGAGGAACAAAAACAGAACACCAACTCAACATTTTACAATCACATAAAAGAAACAGGACACAAATACACAGACATTTACCATAACCTAGAAATCCTACACATCAACAAAATAGGACCACATCTCAACCAATATGAAATTTACAACACACAAAATCACAAAGTACAAACATATTAAACGAACAAACACAATAAAAGTCACACATACTCTTTGATACTATCGAAAATCTACCTTTAAAACCGTCACCGCTTGACCCGACATCGCCAAGCAGAAGACACTGATGAAGACCGCCACATAGCGATCGAAAACATTCTGTCTCAGTAAGTTTGAGCAAATTTACAAAATTTAAAGTTCGGATAGTCATAAACAATTGTTTAAGTGATCAATACGATTCACCGAACGTAATGGACTACAAAATTCAAGAATTATAATATTGTCATCAAATAAATTTATTCAGGTTGAAAGTAGTATAACTCATATGAAATGCTCTTCGGTATTATGTTCAGTGCTGTTTAAATATAAAGGTAAAGTGCGTGAGGTTTAACCGTGTCTCTGACCTTGAAATCGTTAGGGTGGACTGGGACAAAACCCAACACTTCGAAAACATCAGTGCCGTGTTTAAAGTGTAAATTGCTCTAATTAACTAAATGATAATACTGTAATAGCTTGATGTAGACATGATCTTTAAATGTGTTGCTCTGCTTCTGCAAAGAAAGAGACGACATATTTATTGTATAATGTTTTCAGTTAGGCTAGTAGTCAAATGCTAGAGCAGAACGAGAGTCACCGTTAAACCTCGTGCACTGTACTTCAGTTATTAATATTGAAATTTATATCAACCCCACACACCTCCAATATTGCAACAAATTATTTACCTGCCATTAAGATTGTCATTAGAATTATGAGAAAAATAATAAGATTAGGGTATTTAAAAATTTTGAAAAATGGATGTTTTATGTTACTTTACAATGCTATGTAACTCATGTCAAGCTTTCTTTGTAAAACAGAGCATTTTGTTATAATTACTTTATGATATAGTTACAAAGTATTTGCTTGAGGTAGGTTTGGTTTTGAAGTGTATATTGGCTTCCATCTTTCAACCAACTGGTTAACTTTTAACCATATTATCATACTATAATTAAATGATACGTAAGTGAATACTTAAGGGCTTACTTTCTGATGCGTTTCGAAACAGTCCCTTTTACGAAGCAAAGCCTCTACTGGCGGTGTCGTGCAAGATATAAAGGTTGTCGGCATGAGATTTATGAGTCTAGTGGGGGTAAGTTAAGTGGTTTTTTTAGTCTAATGGAAAAGGATGTTGGCTTTAAAGTGTGTGTGTTCATTTAATATATTTTCTTTAGCTGTTGCTTGGTGTTTGTATATTTTGTATTTTTCTATAGTTGTTAGTTTTTTACTTCGGTATAATATGTGGAGAATACTTAAATTAGTATGTATGTGTTTTGCGTAGCTGGATTTTGGGTGTATGTTGTTTATTTCGTTGATGTGCTCATTAAAATGCGTGTTGAACTACCGGTTTGGCCGATATAATCTTTATACCTTGCAAGACGCCGCTAGTAGGGGCTTTGCTTTATAAAAAGAACGATTGTTTCGAAACGCATCAGCTAGTAAGCCCTTGAGTATCCGCTTAGTTATGTATTATTTAATTATAGTTAAATCAGTGAATTCTAGGTGATCACAACAAGCAACTTTAAATTATGATAATCGGAAAGTTTATAGTTATATTGTAATCTAATGCAACATAGTCTTCTTTAAACAAAAATGTTAAGTTAAAGTTTTTGATTGTTTTTATGTATGGTTATTTTTGCTTTCTTTCAAAATTTTTAATTTTTGGGTCATTCACACCAAGTTTTTTCTTTTTTCTATGAACCTTTTACACTGCCTTGTATAATTTGTTGGAATATTGGTGATGAGTGTAGTTGATGTAAAGATTATAACATTAAATAAAAAAACTAAATCACTGGCCTCAAAAGCACTGGAAAACTCTTAATATTTTAAGAAATAAATATTAATAACATCAGTAACAATATAACAGCCATGCAGCTCCAGGCTGGAATCGAGCCACTAGAAGCTAGACGGAACAAAAGAGTTCTCAAATTTTGGGAAAGAGCTAGGAGAGTGAATGGCTACAAACCGGCCTCCCAGTGGCTCAAAACTCAAATATCTCCCCTATGCCACATGCGAACCATAAAGGACAAATACAAGCTTCCGCAGTCTCAACCGCAGCCGCTATGTAACTACGTTCCCATGGTGACTCACCTACCCTATATTCGTACAACCCTGAGCGATTTTACTGGTAAAAAGGCAGACTCCACCCCACAAGCACTAAAAGCATATGCCCTGGGCCCTGGAAACCATACCATTGCCACGCAATACCCTCATAGCAAGTGGTTTCATATATTCACGGATGGCTCGTACAACCCAACACTCAAAGGAACAGAAGCAGGATGGTTCTGTGGGGAGTTTGAGGGCTTCTCCGCTGTCGGTACGAATATTACTAACTTTGATGGAGAAATCAGTGCTGTCCAAGAAGCCGCAACCACGCTACTACAATCTTGCGTTCCACCAGCAAATGCAGTGTTTTTTATAGACTCACAAGCAGCCATACTGGCCCTTGCCTCAAACGCATCAACTGACTGCCTAGGAACCATCGGCAATTGAGAAGCTTATAATAAAAGGATGGAAGGTCAAACTCCAATGGATCCCTAGTCATATGGGCATAATAGGAAACGAAATGGCTGACGAACTGGCAAAAGGAAGCGCATCAGCCAGCAACCCCCATCTTACTCAACACTTCAAAAAATAACATAGATGGCGTAGTCAACACCTATACCTTAAACGACATGGCGAACCTGGCAAAAAACACAAAAATGGGATGTTTTAGCCTCTAAGGGACCGCTTCCCAGTAATTTAGAGCGCTCTGCATCGGTCGCCAGTGTCCGTCTACTCACTGGCCATGACTACCTGCAAGAGCACCTGCACCGCATCGGCCTAGCAGATGACCCCACCTGCCCGCTCTGCTTGAATGGCACAATGAACGCCGAACACCTCAAGTCCTGCGCAGATCTCTCCGTCTACCCTGAAGACCCCGCTAGCCGTTACTGGGAGGCGCGGCGTCGAATGGCCGAAAAGCCAAGGACGGGCGTTGGCTAAATAAAGTAACAATTTAGCATTCATATGAGCTGAAGATATAAATATACCAACTGATTGTTGTGTGTTGGTGTTTATTAAAAAATTAAAGTATACTCAATATGTAAAATTATACCAATTAATTGCCAAAACAAGATCTACACTTACTGTTAACAATACTCACTATACACAATTGTGTAGTTAAGTAAAAACTGTTCTACATAAGCAAGAGAATAATTTTATCAACAATAGGTCTTTCAATCATTAATAGAGCAATGCGGCGTGAAATGTGAATAACTTATATGATCTTTTGCTACAAAACAAATTTTAATTCACCTTTACTTAATGATTATTTCGTAATTCACATTCTCAGATGAATATTTTTTATAATGCTACCTCACTAAAATTTACATCAAACCTAGTTAAACATTGTTTTGGATAAAGTTTGTAGCAGCTATTTACTAACACTGTATCTGTACCCATGATTTTTTCCATAGTTGTTTGAGTGACATTAGATTATCACTCGGACTTAAAAGGTTATAATAATTAGTATAAGCAACATTTTACTGAATTGTATGACTGCGAGGTATAAGAATGTGAGCAGAAACTGCAATACAGAGACATTTACTTAGTTACCTCTAAATACAAGGTTTCTTTGTACTATTATTTATGTGGTCATAATTGGGTAAAAAGGTATTAAACTGTATACTCTACTAACTATTGAAGTAACAAATTGGGTGATTTATGTAAGTATGTGATCTAAAAACTAATTTCTTGTGTACTTGAAACTTCAAATCTTTCAAAATATTTGTATTCTTCATACTTTATTTATTTTTGTTCTATAACAGCACTTTCAGTCTGTGTGTGCATCTGTGTTAATGTAACCTAATTGTTTTTATTTTTAATAAAAAGCATTTATAATATCTACTTTGTTTCTGTGTTAATAGCCTTGCTTTCTGTAATCATACATGTAATAAATGTATTTTTGTAACTAATTGATTTTTGTTCTTGAATATTTTGTTGTATTAATTTAAACTTAAAAAATTTTTTTTGTTTGCCTGTTTGTTAGCATAGCTTTGTGTGTAGTAATGTGCATGTATGTTGTTTAGTTGTTTCATCGCACAATGCCGCTCCACGCCCTGGCTACGGTCTCAGAGCCTCGACACTTCCTGCCACAACTCGTTTTGATTCAGTAAGTCAACGAACTGAATTATTAGAATCATTGCTCTAGTCAGAATGTCAGACCTAGAGGAGCCAGGAAATTCTTAAATGCAAAGCTTTAATAATTCAGTTTTTTATTTGAAGTTTTGATCTTCTGCATTGGTTTGCTCTAATTAAGAATTCAGAGAACAGCTACATTCAGAAAATAAACCATGGCCTTTTTTTATTCTAGATCAAATTTTGTTTCGAAAATCGTTGATACAGTACAACCGGTCAGAAGCTCTCATAAACTATGAACAAAACGTTACGTGAAAACAACACAAAATATAAACGATCTATTTTTTAAAAAATAATTGACAAATGAAGGATTATTTTTTCCTCAAAAATCTTTTTTTTATTGTGGTATTTTACTCTTATTGAGTTTCCTCAAATATTTCGTGAGACATAACACTATGAAGGATAGTCATTTGCCAGTCATTGTGTTTGTTTATAGGAACTCAAGCGCTGAAATGTTTGGATCAAAAAATATAAACTAAACTTTTGTTTGTAAATTAATAATACTAATATATGGGCACAATAAATATGTTTACTACGTAGAACGTGTTTCAGTGAAGTAGTCGTCATCATGAGTGACTATAGCTACATTTTATGGTCAGTAAAATATGAATTGTATTTACTGTTTGTAAAGTGCAGACATAATTACTATAGATAATAACCAGGTCATGAAAACACATTTATTCTAAGTGTTAATTGTATTATTAAATAACCTGAACTCACGAGCTAAGTTCAAGTATTTTATAAAAAGATATTGCTCGGGTTATCAGAGTGTTTTTTAAAAGGTTGAAAATAATCAGATGTGTTGCAACCAGTTTCATACGGATTTTCATTTATTTATTTAAAAAATTATCTTCCGATTTCTTTAGTGAACCAACATGTTATTCTCACAGGGAGAAAATTGTATAATGTAATGAAAGCTTTGATACTACCTTGTGTAATATCCTGCTTGTATAAGTTAACACGATTTCATGCAACAACTGTTTGCTGTGAGTTACAAATGGTTGTTTCCACTTAGTTTATTTTTTAATGCTTCACTAATAAATATAAAATAACAAATGTGTCCATCATATTGAAGGTCGCCTCAAAATTATCGGAAATGTTTTACTTTTCAATTCTACCATTATTAGTTTTCTTAAAATTTTTGTTCATTTCTTTTAAGGGAAAATAGCACACACATTTCTAGTACTTACACATTCATTAATATTTTCACTAAAATTAATTATAATTCATTTTAAAATTCCAAAATTTCAAAAATCTTTTCCTTTTTTAATTCAATATGTTTAAAAATGTATCTAAAACTCATTTAGTGGCAGTTCAGAATATAGAAAGATACCACAAAGTTTTAAAAATTTTATTTAACATATCTAATACTAATTTTACTTTTGAGGCATAATTTACCCAGGAAAATCTTTTAACTCATCGACCAAGAACAGTTAGTTTATTGTTTAGCTTAAGACATTATTCGTTGGCTTGAGGCAACAATTCTTAGAAATGCGCTGTGTGAAACCATAGATCAAACTGAACAAAATGTTCTCTACCAGAAATATCTACCATGGTATTCATGGCAATGCCAAAGTTTTTTGTCCTTTTGAAGTAGCTTGTTTATCTTGCAACTACCGCATACTAGGCCAGGTGTGACTAGTACCATAGTCAATGTGTTAATAGTTCTTGTAAAAAAATAACGATCCTCATATTTCTTGCATATTTGAAAAGCTTCAGGCATCATTTCTGTGGATAAATATATTTGAGGCTCATCTCTTAAACATTTTTCACGTTCTTTGGATTTAGACCAGTGGGGTAACCTCCCCTTTATCCCGCCTAAAAATGGGTTCCACAAAGAGAATCTACTTCAAATTCAGACTTCTGCCTGTCATTCAGTAGGGTTTAAATATTTGACTATCTATAAGTATATACAGGATGTCCAGGAGGAATCCACCATACTGCACAAGCTTATTGCTCTCAAGAAAAGAATGAAAAAAGTTGGAGTCGGAAATGCTTTGTTGGCGAGTTAAACAGGGTCAAAGATTTCACCTGAAATTCAGCTCCCTCAGTGAAATTAACTCACACTGAAATATCATATTTTTTAGTTTTGAGTGTTCCTTAATAAGATTGAATTTAAAAGAAAACTTCCGTTTTTATTGAGTTTATTTACATTATTTTTTTGAGAATAAAATTCTCTACAAACTGTATTGAAGATTTTTCTTTGTTTATATGCAATTTAATGGAGTTATAGTATAAACCTACTAAAAACTGTTTTCGACCCTAACCTTTTTTGCTTCACCCTAATTTTCTCCTAAACTATTGGAGATAGAGTTCTGGGACCGGTTTTCTATTATCTATCAGCTCATTTTACATAAAACTTATCTAATTAAGAAACTGAATTAACGCCATAAATATTTCAGTAAGAGTTAATTTCACTGAAGGAGCTAAAATTCAGGTGAAATCTCTGACCCTTATATAACTCGCAAATGAAGCATTTCCGGACCCATGTTTATAAGAATTTTTTCCATTATTTTGGTGAGAAGAATAAACTTGTGCAGTATGGCAAATTTCTCCTGAAACACCCTGTATATTTTAACTTTTACTTTCATTATAAAAAACTTCTATTAATATTTTTTAAACTTTTACTCATTTGCCCTTTAATGTACTTAGACAAGTGGTTATAAATTTTCACATTCAGTCACAGTTAGCATCTGAACAGGGTTTTAATTTTCCATGTTTTTTTTTATAAATAAAGATACTTAACTAAGGGGATACTCTGTAGAGGCTTAACTTCATAAAAGGAACGATTGTTTCGAAACACATCAGCAAGTAAGCTCTTACGTATTCACTTAGTTAAGTATCTTTTAATCATACTTTTTTATAATGTTCTGTATCGAATGTAATAATAATGTTTGGCATTTTTCTTACTACTCAGTATGCATTTTCATTCCCATAACTAAATATTTGGTGTGTAAATCTATGCTGTGTATATTAGTTACAATTAATTGTATTGCTGCCAAATTAATTGCTTAATTTTTTTTATTTGTCCACTGGTAATATCAGTTTCAACTTCTGTGGAAAGTCAAATGATATATTATCTCTATTTCTGTATGAATTTATTAAAAACATAAATCCTTTTTTTGTGGTAACGTTTCTTAAAACACTTTCTAGAATGCTCAATTCATTGTAAGAACACAAACACCATGCCTCTTCTACTTACAAATAATGTGTTTGGTTATGGCAGTGTAAACTTTAAATCCACACAAAATATCTCGTTTATCATGGATAGAGCATAATCCACAAAGTAAAGTGTTGAAATGTGTAAATGTATGGTTTTTGTAGGCCATTAAAACAATTGAAAACAAAATACAAAATATTGATTAAAAATATATTTTTTTGTGTTTAATTAATGATACTTTGAAATATTTTATTTCTTTAGAATTTGTATAAGTTATTACTAATTTTAAACACTTCATTGGATGTAAATATTGTATAAAAATTGTTTGTGCATTTTTCTCAACTACAAATTGAAAATACGTTAAAATAACATAAATCACTTATATTCAAAGATTTTTGTTCAGATTTATTGGGCTACAAAAAAAATTTCAATTTCCCTATGATAAATAAAAGAAATTCTATTAGTAATACAACAAATATGGCTCACAATTTAATGAAATTTGTTGAACATTGATAAAAATGGCCGAAATGTACGACGTCAAACTGGCGAAGTGTTAGACTAAAGAGGCAGGTGTCTTTTTCTTTTATTAAAAACCAGTTTCTTAATCGGTTAATGGAGTGAAAGTTGAAGTGAATAAATCAACCCGCAGATACTCTTTTTTTAGCTAAAATAAAACCCACTAACCACAATACAAAAATCTTTATTTTACTGATATAGTACTTCTGAAGATGATTACCATGTAATCAAAGTGAACATAAAGTAATCTTAGTAAAATAAAAAACTTTGTATTGTGGTTAGTGGGTTTTATTTGTTTAGTTAAAAAATTAGCCCACAAAAAAACTTATGTACCCTGGTTTTGCATGCTTTGTGTGTTATGTTTTTGCATGGAATGTACATAAACTTTTGTACAATAGGAGATAGCATTAACTGAATGTTATTTAAATAAAGTATAAAAAAATATAAATATTTTAAGAGTGGCCTAAAGTTTGATTGCATAACTGGTAGTTACAGCAACTGCCTGATTAGTAAGTAGAAAATGTTTTAATTGCTCAAAATTTTACCTGGTTTTAACAGTCCACTCATTCTATCCTCGCAATAGAAGTACAAGATATAGATGGAAATGTTTTTGTGTTATATTTGTGTTTGTGGGTCTTAGAACAGTCCACTCGTTCTAACTTCATAATAAAAATACAAGATAATGAAGAAAATTTGTATGCGTTAATTTTGTGTTTCTTGAAATAAACTATTTGTTCTAACATCTTTAAATATTTCTTGTTAATTGTGATTTCCTAGGTGTAATAATCCATCGCTAAATTGTAGAAAAAATTAAAATAATGAAGTTGATGAAAATGTTTTTTTCTGTTAGTTATACAATAAATACAATCTTGTATTAAACTTTCTTCATCAAGCATATGCTGAACACTGATGATAATTACTTTCGTTTATTATTACATTAACTGCCTTGGGGTCTGAATGTCTTTGGCACATATAGGTTCTATTTTATAAAAACTCTTGTCTAACAATTCGCTATTCCCCCCCCCTCCTCTAAATTCATCTAACCTTTACAGCTAAAGGGTGATTGAAAAAGAGCGCCGGTTTTGATATATCAAATTGAGAGATGTATTTTAATGAAAAACTAAAATACATCAACATTTTCATCTAACCTTCCGATTTCATATGGGAAAAATTATGTCATGCATGTGCCTTTTCTACTGCACTGGCACACAACAACTCTGTCTATGAAATTCACTATGACTATACACATTTCTACTTCCATTTCGCCGATAACACTTCGAATTTCCTCCTTCAAGTCATTGATGTTTCGTTATTTATTGGCATACACCAATGACTTCAGATAACCCTAAAAAGATGAAAATCCCACGACCTTAGTAGTCATCGATGGTCAGAATTATGAGAAATGGAGCGATCCTTAAACCGTTCACAGAACAACACAATTGTTTTGCGAGTAGGTGGTACCATCCTGCTTAAACCACAACTCGTCAATGTCGATTCCGTCTAAATGAGGCACACAAAAAAACTCCCTAACCATTGTGCGTTATCGGTCTCCATTTACTGTAACGGCTTGTCCTTCCTGATCTGCTCATTATCGCCGCTCGACACCATACTGTTACTTCCTGTGCATACATTTCCCTTTCTTTAATCATGCGAGGTTTTTCTGAACCCCAGATACGGCAGTTCTGTTCGTTAACAAATTCATTTAGGTGGAAGTACGCTTCATCACTAAAGATGATTTTGTTTGCAAAACTGTCATCCTCCTGTCATGTTCTTAATATCCAGTCAAGAAAGTGATGTCTCTGGTGATCTGCCACTTTCATAAATGTTGCATCAACTGAATTTTATAGGGGTGATAATGGAGATTGTTTGGAAGAATTCACTAAACAGAAGAACACCCTAAACCCAATTGTTGAGAATGGTGATGTATTGATTTTGCTGGGCTAGCAGCCATACTATCACAAATCGACGCAGTGTTCTGTTCAGTTCGGCCAGAACAACGTCATCCAGGATTTTTCAGGTCGACTGTTGAACCTGTCTCTGAGAACTGTTTCATGAGTCTGCAAACTGTTGATTCATTCAGTGATTTATCATGTTGAGGAGTGCCCTACAGTCACCTGACAGTAGCCGCATAACTCTCTTCACTCTGTTAAAATGTTTTAACGATTAACACTCATTGCACACAAGTAAACTTCTCCATAATTAGACACTGAATGCAAGAAAGAAAGATATACCAGCTGTGTCAACAGTTTGAATGTCCCCAAAATAGAAATTAGGTCAAACATTGTAGTCAACCCATAAATGAAAATTTACCAGTCGTTTAAAAACCGGCACTTTTTTTAACCCCCCTTTAGTAATTTATTTTGTTGTATTTTTATTCTTGAGAGAGAAATGGACAAAAAAAAATTTTTCTGGTGTAGTTATAGTAAAAGAAAATTTATTGCAGGCTGCAAACAACATCCTAGTTGGGATATTCCAAAAATATTTCTAATTATTAAAATATTGGACTTATATCTAAGATGGACTAAATTACTATAGATCAGGGGTTCCCAAACTTTTTGGTACCACGGCCTCCTACTTTTACAATGAAAGCATCCGACGCCCCCTTCACTTTACACTATGAATAAATGGTATGGGAATATGAAAAAGAATCAAATGTTATATATATTGGTAACAATTTATTTATGTATATATACTTTCACAAGAAACTTGATATAACATTTGAAGTTTTAATTTGCAAGGTAAATTTTAACTGATAAGAGAAAAATCTGTTAGGGAGATGCTTGAGCTTCCATTTTTTACACTAGCATGCCTATTTGAGGTTGTGTTTTAAGGGCACAATCGAAGTCATTAGCAACATCAAGTTTGTTCCTACAATATTAAATATTTTAAATTTATCTTATTATTTTCCAACTGGACTCGTCCCCCTGGCTTAATTTCATGCTCCCTAAGGGGGGTGCACCCCCAATTTTGGAACCCGTGCTATAGTTCCACCTAAGCTATTACAAAAATCTGTTTAATTATTTATTATGTTTTTGCACTCAATTTAACAATACATTATTAATTCTCCTACAGGGTTTGAATAATTTTAAGAAATTATATTTTCACATGTGAGGATATTTTGAATGAATAAACTTCTATTTACGTTATTCAAATTAAACACTACGCCACAGTTGATTTGTGTAGTTGTTCTATTTAT
This sequence comes from Prosapia bicincta, assembly GCA_036971475.1. NCBI lineage: Eukaryota > Metazoa > Arthropoda > Insecta > Hemiptera > Cercopidae > Prosapia > Prosapia bicincta. The sequence continues at coordinate 30,485,867 of JBAIZL010000007.1, forward strand.
GTTCTAAAAATTTTAATATATTTTTATAAGGGATGGCTAAATTAAGTTGAAGGATAAACTGAAATTGTTGAAAACAATAATAGCCAAAGCCGAGTTAAGTGTGTTTTAAATGCCTGTACATCAGTGTACGAGTGCAAGGGGAATGGACATGCCATCTTATGACCTATAATGTATAGGTCTGTACTGTTGCAATTCCAACTAGAAGTATTGTTTTATTTGTACTTGATTGATTTTAAATTTTATAGATTTTTAAAATTCTGAATAACAATTTTGATAAGGTTGAGTATTGGTTTTCATGGAGCACATTCCAAATTAATGCAGTCTATAATTTTGTGTGGGAAATATTTTTCGTCCTTATAATTATCAAAAAAATTATTATTTTTAATTAAATGAGAAAATGGTTGATCATCGAGTCAAAGGCATTTATTTTAATAATCCAACGTTTTGGCAAGTAGTTCCTTGCCCTTATCAAACCTGGAAACAATGTTGAATTGCTTTTAATTGCACTTACAAATTACTAGTACACACATTGCAGTAATTTAAAAGATTATTTAGGAAAATGTTTTAAATTACTGCTATAAGTGTACTAGTATTTTGTATGTGCAATTAAAAGCAATGCAACATTATTTTCAGGCTTGATAAGGGCAGCGAACCAGTTGCCAAAACGTTGCATTAATCAAACAAATATATTTCACTCGATGATCAACCATTCATTTTATCATTTATTCAATACTCATTTTGAGTGCTTGAAATAACATTAATTATTATTAATTTCATTTTGTAGCTGAATTCTGAAACTTAATTATTTAAATCAAATTTGATTTAACTGAGTTGTCTGTAATTACTAAAGCTTTGCTGTAGAAATTTTGAGAATCAGAAGGTAAGTAAATTGAATTGCGATTATAGAATAGAATATCTGATATTTTGGTTACAGTTGTGAGTTCGCTAAGGCATGTACCTAAGCCAGGATATGGCCTCGCACCTCGCTCGCACACATTCAGTTCTACTGCTGGGAGCAGAACCCCTGTAAGTCTTCATTGTCTACTGCTGTCACTCCTGCAGTTGAATAATTTAATCCAGTTACAATTAGCAGTTGCTAAAAGTGAAATATTTTTAAGGAAGGTAAATGGAGTTTCAGGGGGGTCTATGAACCATGAACATAGACAGGCCAACTGCTCAACACGCTGCTAGTCACAACATCATATCTTTCAATGATTGTTATACTACCAAAATAATTAAGGCCCTCCCTCCTGATTGCAATCCTTCAGAATTGAGAAGATGGGAGTTATCATACCAGTGGTACACCAAATCTAGAGAGCTTCCTAACCTCAACATCAGATGAAACTCCTTTTACCTTCCCCCTAACTTCTACCATATTTAACAACTCCTTTTTACCTTCTTTCTGACAGACTATTAATATCTAGTTTCAAATAATCAATATTTATACAAATCACATATAACACTATATCATAAACTATAAATCTGTGACATTTGGATATTTATACACATCTGTGGTTCACTTCAGTCTTTCCTATTTCTCTTTTTTGATTGACAAATATTTGTTTGATCGAAATAGGTCAATAGTGTGATAAGTTTTTATATGTGTCTATTTATTTATTTCCAAGAGATTGCAGTTTTGGACTACTGCCATTAGGTAAGTCTGTCAGTCTCCTATCTAGTCCAAAAATTCACACACACACACGTGTTTCTGATAGTTTTTTTTAAAATTTCATACAAAACTATGTTTAAAGGTCTCAACTAAACTATTTCTTTTAAAAAATATTTGTCAGTAACGTCCCCTGAATAATTTTGTCACTGTGACCAGTGCCATTTCTAGTTGTCACTAACTTACCCTCGCCTAATAACAAACGTAATGTCACATTTTTTTCATATGTCATACAAATCAGTATTTTAATTTTTTAGTGAATATTTGTATTTTTAACAGATTTAATTTTTTCAAATTTTATAATTAGCTATAACAAAATAAATTCACAACAAATTAGACTAAATATTATCTAAACAAGACTGTTTTTAATAATAATAGAACTGAACTTGTCTTGACAAACTTGTTCATTTCCAATGGAAATATTTTTACAGTATAAAAATAAACTGGTAATAATAGCATTAAAGTTTTTTTTGAATAAACAATAATTTCCTCTCACACTCAGGTCCTTGTTGAATTCTAACAAGATATTTCATTTCCATATATTAACCCTTTGATTAGCATTCATGTACGAGTATGTGAAATCGCTCAACAGACAACTGAAGCATTCCCGTGTATGCACGCTCTACCATTTCTCTCAGATTAGCATTGCCGTACGTTTACGATTTGTTTTCCTTTGTATTGTGCTTTATTGTAGGTTAAATATTTGCAACTGTCTGGACAGTAGATACTACACAGAGTACATGGTCACCATGCTTTTGTTTACAAAGTCTATAGGTTTTCCTGTGTATTTACATATCGTTTTGAAGTTTATGCAGTATTTTACAAAAAAAGATAAATTTTAGCAAAGAAATTGTCTGTAAACGTTAGGTAAAGTTTGGTTAGCATGTGAAAATAAGTAAATGAAAAAAACTTTGATAAATATTGCTATAATTTAAAAAATTAGAGAAAAATAAAGAAAAAATATAAAAAAGGAAAAGTGTAAAAATCTTTGAAAAATATGTTGCTTTCAGGGGCAGGCACATGTTGCTAATCAAAGGATTAAATAAAATGCTATAAACGATATAATGTATAAAATATTAACACTTTACATTAATAAAATGTATTTACATATTAATCAGCGTTCAATAGCACGCATTATAGAAGCAATATCTGTACACTAATCAAATCAGCAAAGTAATTTTTTTTTTTTTTACAGCTGTTCATTGCTTTCTATGACAAATCAATTTCATGCAAACAAGTATTTACATAAATTCAATATACAAATAATTTTAATCTTTTTTTAATATGAATTATTTTATAAAATATTGAGTATGCAAATATTTTTCCAAATTTCTTGTCCCAAAGTTCTTGCCCCTATGTAGTTCACATCCACTTTGGAAGTTGACACAAAATGTTTTCTTGTCATAATTGTTAAATACTATATTATTGCGTTGTATTATGTGGAGTAAAAAACTCTATAATACTCAGTTTAACTGGTTTCCTTCAAACACACATAAACATGATAGCGTCTTTAGGCTACCATTCATGGTTGTGGGTTGTTCTATGTAGATGCTTGAGTTAGGTTAGGCTGGTTTCATCTACTTCGTCATCTTCTGTCTTTGAGGTGAGTTTTTAAAATAGTTAAGATTTTCAAAAATATAAGTTTTTTAAAATAAAAGACATATTAAATTTTAAGTTTTTAAATGTATTTTGTTCATTTGATAAAGGGATATAAAAAAATTAATGTCTAAGTTAATTTAAAATAGAACGAGTTTTCATCTAAAAACATTTGTAAATATGTTATACTTACCTATAGTAGCATTTACTTTTATAATTGTTGAGGATGACCAATTCAGAAGATATGTCCCATTGTCAACTCAGACTGTAACTGACTTTGTGTTTTTTTGTAGGTTAGGATGGAGGTGGGATATTAGGTTGGGGATGTAGGTGTTTTTGATGAGTATTGGGGGTTATGATGTCATAAAGTGTATATGAGTTATAATGTAAATTGGGTGTTGAGTATGTGTGTAGGATGTAGTTTGAAATGTTTGTATATCTCATATTGTTCAGTTGTGTATCATTGGCTATTTTTGTTTTGTTTGTGAAGAATTTGTGTTATGGTTTTTGGATAAGAGATGTTCAGCGAAGTTTGATTGGATGTGTTGTTTATGAGTGTTTTTACGTGTTCTTGGTAGCGTATGTAAAATGACCTCTGTGTGACCTATATAAAAACTGGGACGACCGTCCTTAACAATTATAAAATAAGTGATACCATAGGCAAGTGTAACATATTTAGAAGTGTTTTTAGTTAGAATAACATAGTTAACAATTTGTTTTAAGACACATTCCTAATTTTATTAGTTTTGGTATATTTAAAAATTCATTTGTTACTTTTTAATGCTGTTTTAACTTATGCAGTTTAACTTAATGCTGTGTACCCGTCTAAACCAGTGGTAAGCGAATCTGCCATTAATATACACTTTTCATTTAACAGAAAATTAAAGTTTTTGAGGGCTCCATTTTTCTGTAAATATTGATACACTGAAGAAAATGTTTGCATTCAGATTTTGTCTGCAGTGTTTACAGACATAATGACCATTTCCAACATGTTCGTTTTCTGCTAAACGCCAACTAAATCGTGATGTCCTTAAAGAACATCAAATGATTCAATGTAGATGCAAATACAATGCGAATTGCATATTTTCCCTGAGGAACAAACCCTAAAAGTTTCACCATTTCTTCCTGAGGCACTCTGTATATTTGTTTTAGTAACTACAAGTACCATTTGTTGTCATTTCTTTGCGTTACATTTTCCCCTGTAGGGTTTCGCGTTATTAACACTATTACCAATTGTTGAGATTTCCTTAAAATATTTTCAAATGCCTGCTTTTTGGATAATCTATGTTTGACTTTATAAAATATATACTTCAAAAAAAGAATTAAGAATAAACAAATATGTCAATGGGTAAAGTATAAAATTCAACATTATTTTGATGTAATATATATACACTGTTTTAAATTTTTTAGGTTGACTTTTCTTTTACTGGACTTGGTGAAAAAACCCACAGCACAGATTTTAGCAGTGGAAAATCAGACCGTAAGTATTTCAGCTATTTTCTATATTATAATTAACAATAGTATCTGTACGTATGGTATTAGCAATAATATATTTTGATTTTTATAGTTATGACTTTTTATTGAATTTTGATCTCTCTCAATGTACATACTATGCATATGCTGTTTGCTTCATGCATTTTGTTCAGTAATTTTTGTGTTCACTGCTCTAATATACTTTGTTTATGTTTTTCAAGTATTTTCAATGTGCACTTCATTTAAAATAACTGTTGGCTTTTTTATATTAAAATTTTTGTATTTTAAATTTCATAATACTTGAATATATACAGAATTTATTGTATTATGTTGCTTTTGTGTTGCTTGTTGTGTGTTTGCTTTATGTAGTGTTATTAAAGAGTTAGTTTACAACACAGTATGAAGAACAAATTTTATTTTAAGTTTGTAATAAATTTTAAAGACTGAATATTATAAAAATGTCTTGATAGGATTGGCATTTCTCATTCCGGTTTTGGCTCATACGCAAATATGTTATATTGAATTCTCACTAATCACAGACTCCTGAAATACATAGATTCTTAAATTCATTTTCTCCTTTGAGAAATTCGCTAAGTGAAGAAGGTATTTTATCCAAGTAATTGTTAACAGTGTCAAATATCACTTAGTCCAAAGGAGGTTGGTTTATATAAATAATTATAGAACATTCGGTTACAAAGAAATATGGGTGTTTTACATTAAGATTTTTCAATAAATACTAGTTTACCAACAATAATAAAATACAGGTTTTGATTGAAAAAAAAACATTTTAAAAAGAATAGTGTAATCAGTTATTTCTTGAAGCTAAATTCCTTTATTTTGTAGCCATATAAAGTGTAGGAACTTGGCCCAGAGTTCACTCACTCGGACATGTCTTGTAAGACACGCTTCTTGCCATATTGATCAAAATGAAAATCAACTTATTTTATAACATCCCCTATTATTTCAAGAACATTAATGATTATTGACATACATTCTGTGTTATAAATAAAAAGCAAATTCTACAAAGCTTAAAACATTAACATACACAAAATATTTTCTATAAAGAAAGTGTATACTATTTTCTTTTTTTTGATACTTTAAATTCTATTGTAAAAAGTAAATCGTATTGTTTTATTTTCCAAACCATGATCTGTGCGAGGTGTAATTCAAAAAGCAGTATTTGTTGTCTCTCTCTTGTAGGAACCTTTGTTATGTAGGTGCAACATGAAAAATAACTTAAAAGGTCTACAAAAATAAATTTGCGCTAATTGGGAAGGCTTAATATTAACAACTTATAAGCATTAAATGCTAGCTGTTAATTTCTATTTGGTTTGAATATTCTACGAATAATCCCCATATCTGCGGATTTGAATATTCTACGAATAATCCCAATATCTGCGGGTTTGAATATTTTGAAGTAATCCCCATATCTGAGGGTTTTAATATTCTATGAATAATCCTTATATCTGTGGGTTTGAATATTCTACGAATAATCCCCATATCTGCGGGTTTGAATATTCTAGGAATTATCCCCATATCTGCGGGTTTGAATATTTTGAAGTAATCCCCATATCTGAGGGTTTTAATATTCTATGAATAATCCTTATATCTGAGGGTTTGAATATTCTATGAATAATCCCCATATCTACGGGTTTGAATATTTTGTAGTAATCCCCATATCTGCGGGTTATAATATTCTAGGAATAATCCCCATATCTGTTGGTTTGAATATTCTACGAATAATCCCCATATCTGCGGGTTTGAATATGTTGAAATAATCCCCATTTCTGTGGGTAGGAATAATTCCCATATCTGCGGGTTTGATTATTTTAAAGTGATCCCCATATTTGCGGGTTTGAATATTGTATGAATAATCCCCATATCTGCGGGTTTGAATATTCTACAAATAATCCTCATATCTGCGGGTTTAAATATTTTGAAGTAATCCCCATATCTGCAGGTATTAATATTCTATGAATAATCCTCATATATGTGGGTTTGAATATTCTACGAATAATCCCCATATTTGCGAGTTTGAGTATTCTATGAATAATCCTCATTTCTGCGGGTTTTAATATGTTGAAATAAATCCCCATATCTGCGGGTTTGAATATTCTATGAATAATCCCCATATCCGCGGGTTTGAATATTTTGAAGTAATCCCCATATCTGCAGGTTTGAATATTCTATGAATAATCCCCATATCTGCGGGTTTGAATATTTTGAAGTAATCCCCATATCTGCGGGTTTAAATATTTTGAAATAATCCTTATTTCTGCGGGTTTGAATATTTTGAATCAATCCCCATATCTGCAGGTTTTAATATTCTATGAATAATCCCCATATTTGCGGGTTTGAATATTCTACGAATAATCCCCATATTTGTAGGTTTGAATATTTTTGAAATAATCCCCATACCCACGCATTTCTTAACTAGTATAGACCTTTTCCTACATTTAATAAAAAATGTTTGAAGATATTGTACAGTTTTGGTAGCAAAACTAAAGAAAGAAAATATGTGAATTATTAGAAAATCAATATGGTAGGTCAAAATTGTACGCGGTTACACTAAAAGTCCGGAGGAACCACCTTGCTTTGTTGTAGCAGTACGAGGTCTGCTTTAATGATAAAACCGGCACTGAATTTAAGTTTAACACCAAAGATAGTTAAAAGAGATAACACAAGTTTCATGAGTCATAGTTAATTCTAAGCCACTTACCAATCAAACTGTATGCGGTTCTTGTAGAGCGGTGAGTCGTTCGACACAACAGGCCTGTGTGGAATCTTGCAGAGATGAACGAAGTTTCTTGAATAGTGGCATATACTAAAACTCATTTAATCTCTATTTTAATAACTTTATTTCACTTATAACAAGATAAACCATCTTTAATCATTAAATGTTTATTCCTTCAAGCGGTTAAAAGAATTAATGTTCTGACGCAATGTTATTAACACGCGGTTAACCTAAGACAATGGCACTCGAACTTATAACGCGGTTTAAATTGATTTATTAAAGTTTGACGTCGAGAATTTATTGTCAGCACGCATTTACACTACTGCCCCAAAGTATTCTGCAAGCGGTGTAACATATAAACGCGGTTTTACAAAGATTCACACCGATAACGCACTTGGCTAGAAAATGATTGCTATATTTTAAAGAGACATGTTGCAAGAGTGTGACTTAGACGAAGGAAGTGGATAGCAGAGGGTAACTAGATCAGAAACTACGTGGACCTAGTCTAAAACATAAAGGAATAGGCTCAAAAAAACTGGTGACTAGAGCGGAATAACTCTTCTATTTGAGATACGCACAGATGAAACTATTTCTTTGCAGTGAGAAAGCTACATTCTAGCCGGCGTTACATATCCGGCAGGCGGTGAAAACTGAACTACAGGTAAAACACCAGCTGATTTCTAGGTTATATCGAAAATAATGACAGATGTCAACAAACGTGGTTTATGGAAAGTGAGGTTAACAATCCTGTACCTAACAGATATATACAATTAAATGTGGTAACCAATCTTGTCAAGTAACAAGATGATAGCCATTAAACACACCTAGTGTCTATAATTTGATAGAGGTATTATGTATGCAATATTAGGGCTAGTCTATCAATACACAATCGATCTTACACAATTGGAGCATGCAGTTATGGACATGTGTGGGAATATATTCACCTACTACTTGTGCACTGTTGTGATATGTTTACAATCACACTAACTAACAATACATTAGGTAAGGGCGTATGTGAACTGTATTTTCAAACGTCTGTGATCTTCATAAACATCCTAATTGACAACAGACGTCCTACAAATTTTTGTGTCAGTTAAAAAAATATGTGCAAAGTATATATAATTTTTAACTGTGTTTTTCACTGCAAGTACATTTATTACTCGAAACTATAGTTACTAACACTAACAGAAGAATTTTTTTCAATTTGCTTGTGTTTGGCCCTTTATGGCATGTTTGGAGTTCCCTTGATTATTGACTGGGTGTTTAACTCCTGCATTGCGACCAATTTATTTTCTTGATAACAAGGGCTTCCAGTTTTAATTATCTTTCTAGATATTCAGTTGTAATTAATTGAGTCTTAATTAAGTCAGTGTGTGTGTTACAGTTTCTTACTTATATCTAGTAACAGAGCTCTTATATAGTTTAGCTAAGCCTTAATACTTGTAACTTTTGGGATCAGGAATTTTGTCAACGAGCAGATTTCTCATTTTACTGGCAATAACTTGAAAATCATATTTTATAGACAAATATGGAAATTATTAAATATGAGGTAATTCTGTTTATAAATCTACACCAGAAACATGATTGAACCAATTAGGACATTTATTATATTGAAAGTCATTTAGAGAGCAATAGACCCTAATTGGAGTATTAAACTACAGTAGAACCTCTGTAATTTATCACGTTCAGGACTGAGGGGGTGACAAATTCTAGAAAAAGGTGATTATGGAAGTTGTGAAATTAACATGCAATTGTGGATAAACATAGCATACTCTATTTTTCATAAAAGGCGTACAAAATAACATGTAACAGTACTTTGTAAGAACAACACTAGCAAGAAAAAATGGGGTATTTAAATCTACAGTAGGATCTCCATAATTCGAGGTAAATGGGACCAACGTAGCAACAGCCCGAACCGGATTTATTAATAGTGGGAATAAAGACCAGTCCAGCTAATCATGAGCATTTTCATTGTTTGATTAATTTATTTGCTTCAAGATAGTTTATTTTCTGATATGTCAGGGATTTTTGCAGGGATATTTGTTGACTGTCAAAACTTGCAGCATAAAAAAATAAAGATATTTATGGCCCATTGACCTTCTGTCATCTAAACATAACTGATACGGACATTCATACACAACATAACAGCGAGCATAACAACAATAGAATGAGGAGGAAGAAAAATACCATTGATATAAACATTTTTTACAAGCCTGACTCATTTCCTTTGCATGACTTATTGATATAAATATTTCTTGAGGGCCCAATTTTTTTTATGGCTATAAACATTTCTGGGACACCCAACTCATTTTCTTTGAAATAGATAAAATAGGCTCGAATTATGCGGAAACTCAAAATATCTGGACTCGGATTTTCAAACCTCTACTGTATTTACGATTTAGTTTTAAAAAAGAGTCTGTTTTATACTGAAAAATTCTTTTCTGTTGGCGCCTCTACTACATGACGGTGACAAATTAGAGAGGCTCTACTGTATTAGGATATAAGTAACAGGCACAACATTTTTCTCTTGTATTTCTGTGAAAAAATAACAGGACAATGAAGCAATGGAAATGGTTATATATGATATAAAATAATGAACCCATAGTTGTAGGTAAAATTAAATAGTTGTTCAATTCTCAAAATATAGAACTATAAAGGATATGGATAGAATCTCACCAAGGCATGGCGTATTAACCACATGATTCAGGAATACTATACATCTTGTTGTATGTTTAATAGTCGGTTATTTTAGTATGGTATTTCTAGTAATGAATACTATAACAATAAAAATAGCATTATTTATTACTATATTAGTCATCACAATTGTATAATTTGGTGGTGGAATTATGGCTTGGTTGTTTAATTGTATTTGTATATTTCTATGGTTAATTTGTGCAAAACTAACTGCATGTGAAAAGGTTTTAAAAATATCTTGTGTAATTTCTCATCCTTGTGCTATCCTTGAAAAACTAAATTTTCTTTAAAAAAATATTTAACAATATAACAAATTCCATAAAACTAAATTGATAAATGTTTGACTTCAAGTATGGTCGTTTTTGCTTTTTGCTGTGGTTTTCAAAAGTGCACCTAACCAAGGAACAAATTACGCTAGTTTAAACAAGTCTGATCATGGTGCTTGAATATTTTCTACAATATCATTAAATGCCTTTAAAAATTTCAATAAATGTATTATCTAAAACAAACATATACTTATAAAAAAACTGTCAAATGTTAGTCAAAAGAGATAAGATAAATGGGTTCACATTTTGTCTGTTAGTCTTTATATAAATTTTATCCAGGTGTGATCATACCATTCTAAGTAATCCTGAATAGGTTCAATTGATTTGAGATTGTTTGATGTTTAAGTCCCATGAATTCAGTTTGAGAGCTGAAGACTATACATCACATCCCTATAGTTTATTAGTTTTTTTTTTTACCTTACAGCATTCTTTTTTTGTATTTTAGGCGAGAGTGTATGTCACCAGATATCTTTATATGTGCATCTATTTAAAAACATTTTCACTTTTTGCGGAAGAGATACATTCGACAATTCACTATGACTCATTTGTTCCATTAAAGGAAAGATCCCTCCATGAGGCTGCAGAAATGCTTGTTAGACTTGTAATCCCTTAGATCCTTCATTGCAGTCACCACCTCAGCATGTTCTAAGCACCATCTGGGAAAAACCTCAACCTGTAAAAATTAAAAATAGAAATATTTCATACCCAGATGGTATATAGTCTCCTTCAGCTGTCCGTCCCTTAAAAAAAAAGTTCCTGCCACTTACATGAGCACTTCTGAAGCCGGTGATTGCCGTCCGTAATATTAGAGGAAAAATTTGGCCATAGGTGTTCATCAGAGCAATCGATCAAGTATCACTTGGATGAACAAAGCCTTTAACCTTTAGAATAAACTTTAAAGCTTCCCTGATTTTCTAAAAGCTTAGAGAATTTGTGCTCGAGTCCTATACTGATCTCTTCTTACTATTGAAGAGATCACCCTTTCTGTGACCTGATATTGTTACATAGAAGTTTTCAGCCACTACTGTGGGGAAATTAAAAGATTTAATGGATTTGTCGAGCTTCTCATTTATCTATAAATTCTTTGTTGAAGCTAGCTTCGTCATTATGTCAGGGAAACTTAGCACACACTTTGTTGCCTCAAAACCTCTTGGATTAGCCTAAAATGCTATCTGAAGCTTCTTGAAAGGTATTGCTTTAGTATTGCTTAGTATTATTGTTTTCAGATTTTGGCCTATATTATGACAGATTTATACATTCTAAAGGCTGTATAAGCACAAGAAAATTTATAATCAAGGTTATCAAACGCTTACAGTTTAGAGACCGCATTAGCCTAGCGTATAGTTCCACAATGTAAGCAAAGCATTCCTTGCGGCTGTTTATTGAGATAGGTCCAATTCTTGTTAGAGAAATAATTACAGTTAGTGATATCTCATTCTTCATGGCACAGTATCTAAGCCGATGATGAATAAGATGTGTATCAATATATATATATGGGCTAAGGTACTGAGCCTGATGCTGGCAACAAATACAAAATCTTCTTCTATGCCTTCTGTATAAACATTGTGTAGATGTCTCCTATGTGGGGTTTTAGCTGGTAGACCATAAATATTGTGTGTCGATAGAACATTTCTAGAGTCGGTGGTAAGCTATTCTTATGTGGTCAACGTAATTATTGTAAACTGCAACATATTGCCACTCTAGGCTGTAAATGTGTTAGGTTGACATTATACGGGCTATGGACATTCCTGAAATGTTCAAGAATCGAATACAGTATGAATATTGCTAATTAAATATCCTATTAATAACTAAATCGTACTTGTAGTTTTGTCATAACAAGTTCAATTTTATATTTGTATTATTTTTCTTTAATTTGTCTATTTTTATTTGGTAATGACGACCTTGCCACTTCGATGCTAAAATCGGGGGTGAGCTGCATGCCTAAAATATTAAACAGGTTTGAATTTGTTTCTTGAGTATGTTGTGTATATTATCTGTATTAAACTATTTTAACACAAATTGTCCTAAATTTTAGAGGTGCTTTTGCTCCTGCATTTTAAAAAAATATTCATTTTCTCTCTTACAACCTCAGAGTGGATCTTACTCTGCTATTCTTCTATTCCTGTATTCTAACTTTTGTACATATTGTAAGATTTCATTCACATTTATTTCTTTGGCTCTCTATCAGCGTGACACTTTATAACATTTGACATTTATTCATTCTAGTTTCTGAATAATCTTAGCTTTAATTTCTAATTAGCTATTAAAATTGTATTATATAAATCATAACTTATTTTTTAAGATTACAATGTAATTAAGAATGCTGTAGTTTATTAATTTTAAGTGTTATCTTAATTTTTCTCTATAATTTAATTTTTTTAAATAATAATTCAGATAATTGTTTTTAGATTTTAAAATGAAATAGTTTCACAAAAACATAAGGTTGAGTGCTACGTATGCATTATTATTTTAGTTTAAGAATAATTCTTAATTTCACATTAGAATAATTATTAGGAAAGGAAGTCGTTAAAATCTGGGTCTGGAAGTTAATGCATCCATTTTATAGCTAATAGACAATGACAAATAAAATACACAAATTTTATTTAAAGCAGTGGTAGCTGATATGAAAATTTAGGCAACCTGTGTGAAGCAATAAACAAACTAAAAAATATAGTAATAGTATGGTTTTACTTATACAACTAGTAAAAATGTGTTAAGTGGTAAAGAAGGAATAGAGCAAGTGGTAAGTTCTCTTCTACTGTTCATATTTCTCTTTACCCTTGTGCCATTTTTATTTCCAGTAATCATCTAAATGCTGGACTGTTAATGTACATCAGATAAATAGTAACTGTCTACAAACTTAGGCCAAGTAACAACTTGAGTACTTTTTTTAATATCTAATGATTTTTAAAAAATCATGCACCACTGAAATGGAAATGACCCATACCAATGTTAATTTCTTTAAAAATTTAAAGCATATAGTCTTGCATACAAATATCTACATTGGAGCGAGAAGGAGTCAAAATTATTTTTCTGGCCTTATTTTTGATGATCACACGTACAACTGCCTTCAACTCTCTAGTTAAAGGGTTCATCTAAAGTGAGCTCATCTATAGTGAATTAACATTTAAAACTTGTAAGTATTTACTTTTTAAAATTCAACAAAACCCTGTTGAACTTGAAACATACTTTTTTCTTTACATCTGTTTCTATATTAGTTATTTTTTCTTATAAACAGTTTTTGCTACACTATACATGTTAGCACTGAAGGCAATATCATAAATGTTTCTTAAAATGCTTTGACACAAACATTATTTTTATTTTACAATGTTACAACAGTTTTTGTTGGGTTTCAGTTGCCTTAAAGAATCAGCAGATATCAAAAAAATCCTCACACATTTTTGTAAATACAGAAATATCTGTCTCTGATACTATATTGTATTTAAATTTGTCTTATAATCCCACCATTGTCTAACTCACCTAGTATTTCAAGTTTATTGAAAACTGCAGCTATAATGAACAATAAAATTGTACAAGTATTACAAAAATTAATATTGTTCGCTGCAGCGGGGATACATTAAGGTACAGAAATGGTGCCTGAGAAAATGTTTTCACAGTAATTGTCAATCACTGCTCCCTCCTACCTTATATCACCAGTTTATTCTTAAAGCATGTAAGACTTCCAATAAAAATGATTTATCAGCTACAGAACGTAAAGTTGCTTCTCGACTTACAGTGGTGCACATAATCCTTTCTTTGTAGCATATATAATAGGTGTAGGTATAATGTGATATGGGTAACTTTTTTTGTGCAATTCAATAGCCTACAAATCTGTTGATCTGTCCCTGAGTCAGGTGTACTCTGATATTAATCTCTGCAGTTAAAGTCTAAAATGTCTTTATTATTAAATCAGCAGTGACTGGAAATACTCATTCTATCGAACTTAGAATGACATGTCTAACATTTAAATCAATAAAAAATTTTGTAAATATTAAAATATTTTAACTGAAAATTTGATTCTATCAAAGAAGAATTGAGTGTAGTAAACTGGGTTCTAATGTGTTAAAACAAATATCAAACTATGTAATCCTAATCCAAGCCAATTTTTTTACCTGATTATGCTATTGTACTTTATATATACTATAATGTAACCTTGAAATAGAATTACATTTATAAATATTGTTTAGATTTAAGATGTAGTTAATTGGAATAAGATTTTAGTATGTAATATCTTTAGAGGCAATTCCATTTCCGCAACATTGAACATTAGTCAGTAAAGTAATATAAGGATTGGCATTATTGCTTTCTTTCAATTTTTAGGCTGATGAAAGACAAAATTTATTTAAATATTTAGCTTTAAAAATGTTTTCTCAAGCATTATTTATAATTGTAAGCTGTACATTTTTTTAATGAAAATGGTTTATCTCATGGGAAAAATCATGAGATAACAATTTTTTATTTGCGTAACTCAAAATTACATAACACTTTGAACGCTGGCCCAGTATCTTAAGTAGAGCGCTTTGTAAGTAGAACTGGAGGTTTTTTGGTATTTAAAAAAATCATATCTTTGAACCTATAAAAGATATAAAAATGAATCATACATGACTGAATCAATCAGATTTCCTCTTTATTTTGAAATACAACACAATTACCTTAGGTTTGAATATATATTAAAAATAACGTTTTATAACTGTCACTTTTGAAAAAAAATCAAAATCAAACTGAAGTGCACTAAACCATTTTTTGCAAAACTAAATATATCAAATGGATTTAGACTGTATTTATTTATGCAAAACAAGTGTTTATATACGTCAACAAAAGTTATTTATCCATTGAAATTATTTCGTGTGTGATAAACCTTGAAACAAGGTTCTTTGTCTAATGGGACACGACACTCACAACATCAGAAAGATGTGTCTTTCCTCTTTTATTTTCCACTCCCTTTCGATCTCTTTGCAGACCACTTTACACATTCTTTGTATTTTATTTTTTCCTTGTGGTACTGGTATTTTTTCTAAAAAATGCATGCCTTTGTCAGGGATGCATCCCCAGGCAGGAATGGTTTATCAAAACTCAAGGTTTCTAATAAAGGCCGTACTTTATTAATAGGATCATATCTCGGTTGTCTCCTCTGTAACGCATACGCAAGGTTTCTAATAAAGGCTGTACTTTACGAATAGAATCATATCCCGGTTGTCTCCTCTGTTTACAAAGCTGTTTGTCATTTATGTGAAAGTTGCTCATGATCAACATAAATCTATCACCACTATCATCTGATTACATCATCTCTGTAAGCAGCTGGCATAAATCAGTAGCAATGCATTGCATGTTATCTAGGGGGGAAATGTGTTACTAATATTCAGAAAAATATCACAGGTTACGATAAACCCTTAAAAATTAGAAATACTCAATATAATTTAACAACGAGGTACGAACCCGTAAAATTACAGATTTGCAATCTACAGTAGTATCAGTGACCCTTGAAAATGATCCGCACTGAGCATGTTAAAGCTTAATTAATCTCTTTTACATTAGTTTATGATTATCTGAACTTTAATTTATTTTGTAAATTTGTAGGAACATATTGAGACAAAACGTTTTCAATCGCTTTGTGTGATCATCATCAGTGTCTAAATTTTCCGCTTGAAGTTGTTGTTAGGTTAAGCGTTGGCGGTTTTAAAGGCAGGTTTTCGGTTAACCCGACCCAATATGGCTACAAGCAAACTCAATACAAATCACACATTCTTTTTGACACTATCGAACACCTGCCTTTAAAACCGTCACCGCTTAACGTACCAACTCCAAGCGGAAAATCTTGACACTGATAAGATTGCCATAGAGCGATTGAAAACATTTTGTCTCAGTAAGTTTTTACAAGTGATTAAGTAAGTTTCCCCGGACGTAATGGATTACAAAATTCAAGAGTGTTAAAACTCTCTTCCTCATACAAGAACAAAAATCATATTAGACTAAGACGTTTGAGATAGACATCTATATTCAATAATTTTCTAGCTTACCGTTTGTGGCATTTCTTGTAATTATTGTTTAACAATTTCCTTTAGTTTTCCACATTAAATCTTCCTAAAAACTCACTTCAATACCGTAACCTAAACAATGTATGAAAAAACCATTCAGCCTAAAATGAAAATATATTTTTAAAAATAGAAACAGTATTATTATGTAAAGACCTTTCTTTAAGTCTGCTTTTCTTTTGCCGATCAGTTGAATTCTGCCATGAACAATAAGAAATTGAAATTATTTTATTATTTCAAATGTGTAAGGGTCTGGAAGGAGTACTATGAATTATAAGTATGAAAATTCATAACTTACTCATTCCATATTATTAATAATAGAGAGACAAGGTTGATTCTAGTGGTCTCACTCCCTAAACACATACGTTTCAACCCATCTTTGACTATTATCACTTCTGTGTTTATATACAGGTTTTATTATACTAATTTACCATAAAAGTTGGATTTTGGTTAAAATAAAATTTCCTTTGGAAAAGTAAGACATTCATTATAAAAAATTGAATTCACATTTCCTCTTAGATGATTTACCTTTATTAAAGGAGCCTCGAGATAACCTTTTGGAAACTATGTGGTAGCGAAACCAGTTCCCTACTGTTGCTCATCCAGTGAAGCCTTTAAACAGTTATGGCTTCTGAATAAAACTATTGTAACCACATTTCTAATTATGTATTGAGCTTTTAAATATTTGCTGTTCACACTTTCTCGTTCCAGCTATTTACGTTTATTGTCAAAACGCAAGCGACAGATTATTGTAAAAAACATTTTATTATACAGGGTTATCATAAAAGAATGGTGCAGTTTCAGTAATTCGTATGAAGGTTGTAAGGAATATTCCTTTCCTCAGATGAACTCAAAAACATTCATCAACTTCATTTCCAACAAGATGGTGCTCCCCCACACTATAGCGCATTGGTCATGGACGCTTTGAACGAAAACTTTGGAGCAATGGATATGCCGGCAAGGACCTATGTTGTGGCCTCCAAGGAGACCAGACCTGACACCTTGTGATTTTTCTTGCGGGGGTACATCAAAAGCGTAATTATTCACAAAAAACTCGTGACCTGAACCACTTAAAAACAGGATTAATGAAGCCATGACAACCATAACCGAAGAAATGTTAACAAATGTTTGGAGAGAAGTTTAGTATCGTTTGGGCATTTGTCGAGCGACTGAGGGTGCACATATTAAAATTTATTAATTATGTAAAAAAATTGAGACGACAAATTAGATGAGTAAACAACATTAACTGTAAGTAATTCAGTTTTTCTTTAAACCATGTTTGAAACCACACGATTCTTTTATGATAACCTTGTATTGAATTTTGTTTATTTTAGTGAGGTGTTGGCATTAGGTATGTTTAGTGTACAAAAATACAAAAATGTTGTTATAAAACGATTTTAATGAATAGCTCTACATATTAATAATTTAAAACTACCTAAATTATTTTGAAATAATTTTTTTCTTCAGTGGCTAATATACGAAGTCTCAATTGTCTGTTTCTTACTTTGAAAATTGAATTGCCTCTATACTGTAATTTAGCTTGAAGCTTAACCTTTAACTAGAATGCTTGTTGATCCCATTGCTTATCTTACACCTATCTCTTTCTCTCTTACTCGCAGTTTCCGGTGGATCAATCTCGGAAGTGGACCATGGCACTTTGGTATGTATTCACTAACAAATCATTCATTTAATATTAATAATTGGTAAAAGTATTAATTTCAAATATTTTTCAGTAGATTAAAATTAGAATCTCAAAGTATTAAAAACTTCTAATACATTAACAGAGTTATCATAAAGCCTACTTACATTTGAAACCAACATTTCATAATTGTAAATATTTCATTAATATATGCCTGATTAAAGATAATAAAATGGTAATAAGCTATTCGTTGATTTATTTCACTCATTCATAAATATATTTACAAATCTTCTATTTAGACTTTATTCATCAAAAGGTTAGAAAAAACCTAATCTTATTTCTGTCATTTTTTAAAATTTCTAAACAAATTGAACAGGTTTGGTACTTGTTAGAAATGTTTAAAACTCATATTATACCCCAAAGTCATCTTTTTTCACTGTTTCTTATTAGTTTAAAAACAATCGCGCTATGTATTTGCTTGGGGTTTTATTAGCTTACTCTATTATGGATTAATAAGAGGGTTTGTGGCCCAAGTTTACCCGTTCATAAAAGACAAGACGTTGATAAATATGTATTAAAATGGTAAAATAAGGTGCGACCCATATTAAACACTGGGTATTTTGGCATAAAGTGTGTTTTTTTTGTAGCACTGTATGATATTTAACAATGTTTAAACAATAGTACATTTTTATATGTCAAAATTTGTGTGTATAAATATTCTAAAACGCTTTATGTAGAATTGTTTTATTTCAAATATAAATACCGAAAAATAGCTACTTTGTTTAAGAGTAAAGATGAAACGTAGTAACGCTAAACTAATGATACACTATGTATCTGGCTCATTTTTGTACACAGATCATCTAAAGCTCAATATTTCACAGTGAAAGGAACAATTTACTCCCTATATTTAAGGTGTACTCTTAATTAGCATCTAAAATAATTTTAAAATGGTAGATCAATAAGCTTGCCATTCCTTCTATAACTTCACACTGTCCCTATATATAATTATATATCTAGTTCAGTCGGTAATAAAATCCGCTCAACTTCAAATACATTTTTTTTCAACTTTTAGTGAACGACACTTGATTTAATACAGTTTTTATTAAAATATAAATTCATTAATTAATTTTAATAATTAGTTTACTTTTCTATTTTGCCACTTAATATTGTGATTCTGTCATATGTATATACATATTTTTTATATTAATCGTAATTATTTAATAGAAAGTAACTAAAATAAAAATTTTCCCTGTTGACCTAAGTAGGGATTAACTTTAATTTTTTTTTAAAATATACTTATGCTACTTTTTCAGATGTTGCCATTTATAAATGCAAAAACAATATACATCCAGTTTAGGGATGCCATAGTTTCTTTAGCTTGTGAACTTTCTAGAGAAAAGACTATACAACATAGGAGCTAGGCTGGTTTTTACAAGATAGCTTGGAAAACATTAAAATTAATTAGGCGTCAACAAAACATTGAAATCTGAAAAGAAAATTTCACAACCAACATTCCTAACTACTTTAGACAATATTTCATTATAGTATTGACAAAATGTGAGTGCCCCTGAACGCCAGGTAGGCTCATTCACACAAAGGCAGAGGATTATGACAGGCCATATTCTTTTCGGCGCTATGTTTATTAGTCACCTAGTGCTACTTCCTAGATCAAACTGTAATTTTTTTAATTTGATAACACCTCAAAAAGTTTAGCATAAATGAATTCTGCACATCATTACGGGAAAATTGATACCAAACCGTGTACAATTTATTGTCACTTTATGAAGGGACAACATGAAATAAAGACACTAAAATCGCTAAAGGGAAACACGGTACTTAATACGTTAAAGTGACTAATAACTACTTAAGTAAATCAAGGGTTGTTTGGTATCATTTTTCTTGTAGTTTTAAATAGAATCAATATTTATGAACTATTTTAGTTAAAATTACAACTTAAAAAATAAGAGTTTGGTTAGAAGATGACACTAAATGGCCAATGGAGCGGAAATACGGCTGGTCTTGGGTCTATCCTAGTCCTCTGTGCTCTTAAGAGTGAGTGTGCGTGCGTGCGAGAGTAACTGACCTGGCGTCCAGGGGCATTTGGATTTTGCTATTGCTATAGCTATAATGAAGAATTTGTTTTGTCTGTATGCCAAGAAGCACAAACATATGAGGGAATGTAAAGATTTATGGAAAATGATGATGTATGCCTAATTAATTATGTGGGCTTTTTCGACAGCTGCATAAAGAGGAGCATTTAAGGCTTTTTCATTGTTGGCGTCCATCATGCTTTGTTTTTCCATAGTAATTGCTAAATGAAAAGCAGTTGACTTGCGAGTCAGGTACAAGTATTTATTTACAGAGGCATTGTTTTAATAATGGGTACGTTATCATCTTCAGGCCTACAGTATACAAGTACGCAACTAGAAATAATAACATAGTACACAAATAACCACAGCACATCGCCTTCAGGCCTACAGTACACAAGTACGCAATTAGAAATAATAACATAGTACACAAATAACCACAGCACATCGCCTTCAGGCCTACAGTACACAAGTACGCAATTAGAAATAATAACATAGTACACAAATAACCACAGCACATCGTCTTCAGGCCTACAGTACACAAGTACGCAACTAGAAATAATAACATAGTACACAAATAACCACAGCACATCGCCTTCAGGCCTACAGTACACAAGTACGCAATTAGAAATAATAACAAATTACACAAATAACCACAGCACATCGCCTTCAGGCCTACAGTACACAAGTACGCAATTAGAAATAATAACATAGTACACAAATAACCACAGCACATCGCCTTCAGGCCTACAGTACACAAGTACACAATAAGAAATCCTTCAGGCCTACAATACACAAGTACGCAATTAGAAATAATAACATAGTACACAAATAACCACAGCACATCGCCTTCAGGCCTACAGTACACAAGTACGCAACTAGAAATAATAACATAGTACACAAATAACCACAGCACATCGCCTTCAGGCCTACAGTACACAAGTACGCAATTAGAAATAATAACAAATTACACAAATAACCACAGCACATCGCCTTCAGGCCTACAGTACACAAGTACGCAATTAGAAATAATAACATAGTACACAAATAACCACAGCACATCGCCTTCAGGCCTACAGTACACAAGTACGCAATTAGAAATAATAACATAGTACACAAATAACCACAGCACATCGCCTTCAGGCCTACAGTACACAAGTACGCAATTAGAAATAATAACATAGTACACAAATAACCACAGCACATCGCCTTCAGGCCTGCAGTACACAAGTACGCAACTAGAAATAATAACATAGTACACAAATAACCACAGCACATCGCCTTCAGGCCTACAGTACACAAGTACGCAATTAGAAATAATAACAAATTACACAAATAACCACAGCACATCGCCTTCAGGCCTACAGTACACAAGTACGCAATTAGAAATAATAACATAGTACACAAATAACCACAGCACATCGCCTTCAGGCCTACAGTACACAAGTACGCAATTAGAAATAATAACATAGTACACAAATAACCACAGCACAATGAAACTACTATAATTATAAAATAATACATATACCACTAAAATGGGTAACGTCAGAAAAAAAATGTTTTTTTAAAAACATGATCAACATGAACATTACAAATTAATTCAATTCTATTAAAAAACATGAAACCTCCTATACACTGCTGCAGGTACAGGACTACCAGGTCAGGAAATAAATTACACTTATAGTTTTAAAATACACATAATAAATCAAATTAACATTAGCCTAATCATGACTAAGTAGGTTTACGTTTTTAATAAGTGGTGTATAAACTATACCAATTTTTTATCGTCCCTAATATTAACAGCATTCTTCTGTAACTTAATATGGATCATCTCAGAAAAAATATGCCACGGCTAATTACTTTCATAGTCCAAAACGTCGGGATTAAAAAAAAAAACTATGATTAAACTCCCTGATGTGATCCAATATGACGGACGTAGGAGGTACACCAAGCTTTTTATTTTTTTTTATGCTCAATTATACGTACCTGCAACTGTCTCTTAGTTTTACCAACATAGGTGGCCTCGCAAGTCAATTGCTTTCTAATTAACAATAATACCCGTGAGTTTAATCACAATTAATAACTTGGTAATATTTAAAAGTGTTTAAATTTTAACATTTCATTTATTAAAAAAAAGTATTAAAAATTTGAAAATTAATTTTTTTTAAAACATTAATACTGGTAATATTGAAATTATTAATATACTCATCTTCATTTCTGTTAAGAATATTTCTATATGTTTGAGTACATTTTTCTGCCATTCCTAACTTTTCAATATTCTCTTCTGTTGACGCGTTTCAGATTAACTCCATTTACAAAACTTCAATAGTACTCTTAAAGTTTTGAAAATGGAGTTAATCCAAAACGTATTAACAGAAGAAAATATTGAAAAGTTAGGAATGGCAGAAAAATGTACTCAAACATATACTGGTAATATTTTTAAATTGAAAATTAAACATTTTGTTGTGTTCTAAAATATGTAATGATTATGGAAATAAAAGTAGGTTTTCTTGCTCATGGTTATAATAAATCCATATCTTTAAAAGAATCATATAGACGGATAAAAAAAATTTTAAATAAATTGTACAAATTTACCTTAAATATTATTGTTAAATTTTAACTTTTTTAATACTAATAAATAATATACCGCCAAGCAGACTGTGTATTTCTTAAAATAATTAGAATTGTTTTTAAAAAACATTAGTAAAATAGATAATCTAATCACAAACTACAAATGTTTGCAAACAAATTTTTAGTACCTTTTGCCGCAACATTAAACTTATTGAAGTACAACCACTAGCTTAACTCAGTGTAGCAGTCCTCAATGCACTTCACATAGTTCTAAATTTCCCAAAAGATATCATGAGTGTATCCTTAGTAGGTATAATACAAAAATTTTGTTTCACTAGTTGGCTTACCTGCTACATAATCGTTTGCTTGATTGCAGTGAGAGATATTATTTAGTTTGGCGTGTTTATTTTATGTCTTTGTAATACTGGAATTGAATTGTTTTAAATGTAAGAGTCTACCATAATAATCATTGATTTACTACCTTTTAATTTTATCTCCAGAGTCAGTATTTTTTTTACCTTCATCAAATCTAAATTATAATTTAGAATATATTATGGTTTTGGCTAAAGTGTGAAGATGTGTGCCATTTAAAAATACATCAGGATATATTTTTAAAATCCGAAACAAGAAATACATATCTAAATGGATAAAAACACACTAAACACAATAAAACAATCTTTTACTTTATTACAATTACTTTATTTGCATTTCAGTTACATGGTAATCATCTTCAGAAGTACTTCTGAAGTAATATAGTAAAAGAAAAGATTATTATATTGTGGGTTTGTATTCATTTAGTTAAAATTAGTCTACAGTGCTAAAAAAATATGAATTTAAGAGAAACATGGTTTATAATGTAACTAGGCTTTAAAAACAATAATGCCGTAAAACCTCTCATGTCTGGAACTTCCGATATTCGAACGTAATATGAAAATAATGTAAGTGTCATAATCCCGCAAGGTGGCTCGCAAGGAGCAGTCGGCTCTTTGTTCTATAACGACTCGGCCAGTCGTGTACAAGTCTCTGTATTGTTCAGTTCACTAGTGTTCTAGAGATTGGTGTATTACCCAATTTAATCGGTTGTGTTTGAATCTCTGTATCGTTCCCGATTGCCCAAGAAACAAGGAATTACTAGATGTCGCTTTATGGAATGCTACAGCTTGGGATGCAATTAGGCCGATGACACTAGTTAAATCATGGCAAAAACTATTGGATCATAAAAATGCATTACAAACGAAAGACCTTGGTTAATCAAGCAAATGAAGAAATCTTCGATCTTCTTCGAAACATTCCTGGTTGTAACGACATTGAACAGTGTTGTTGTTGAATGACTGAAAGAGGATGAAGATCATGAGTTTATTACTAGTGATATTATAGACTTAGTGTGCACACAGCCAGCGCAGGCCGAAAATGACAAGAAAACAATCCGTGACGCATAGCAAAAATTACCAGGCATTTGTCTAAGCTACTTGAGTACGTTGAACAACAAAACGAAGCAACAGCAGCCGATCGTATACTCTTTTGAAGGCGAAGGGACATTTCATCAAAGAAATGTGTTCACCAAAACAAACCGCCATTACATATTTTTTTAACCAAAAGCCATAATTGTTGTACATATGTATGTACAGCACAGTATTAAGGAACTGTACATAAAGGCATATAACTAAACTCTACGTACAGTTCTATATTGTTATTAAAATATAATTAAAATCTCTAATAAGAGTAGCTTATTTGCTTAAACCAATCATATATCTTCTATTGGGAATGGTTATGATGTAGTACAAGCGTACATTATTACTTAACCCCTCCCATATCCGGATTTTTTGTTATAACTGGCACGCTATAAGTTCCACTCTGACCTTCCTAGGAGCGAGTGAAGGCGCACGGTGGTTGACTTGTAATTCTAATTGTTCTAATGGCACTTGTCTTATGGCTAGGCTATTCTAGTCTCTCGCTTCCAGTTGTCAAGTTCATTGTGTAGCTACTGTTCTTAAGTATATAAATATTTAAGTGTAACTGTTGCTACTGCCGTGTGCGATTATGCCGTCAGTAAAATAAAACAAAAGATTTTAATCAGGATTTTGTGAGAGTTTTCATGATCGGAATTTCAAAACGTACAGCTGTACAGGTTTTGCTAACTAGGTGTAGTCAGCACAGTCTGAAGACGGGAGGAGTGCGAGAGTCGTACTATGCAGACTGGCTAGTAGTGGCCAAGCCAGAGCGAAACTTATAGCGTGGCAGTAATATTCGGATAGGGTTGTCGCCACATTGGTCCAGATACAAGAGGTTTTACTGTACTTAAAACATTCTAACAAGTATGTCTAATTAATAAAAAATTAGTTTTATGTAGAGGAAAATCCAAAAATATACTAAGAAATTATAGTGATCTAGTCTTTTGTTAATTTATATACATACACATTATATCTATATAGTAACACCTCACTCAATGCGATCCCTTTGAAGCGCTTCTGCGGTTGTCTTCAAGGTCACTAATTATTTGTATCTACAAGTTGTCAGAAAAAAGCTAGAGAACAAAGGTGCCTATTGCTTTTTAGGCTACTGGAAAATGACAGTTGGCACTTTGCTACACTCACAGTGACTGTACTGTTTAAATAAACCTGTCTGTTAATTTTACTATGAAAATGTGAAGGCTACTTACCCTCTTGTATTTAGGTTGCTCTATCATTTTGTCTACCATGTTGACAAGTCATTTGGTCTCCATCTTGTTCAACGAACTATTTAGAAAATATCTACTTCCTGTTTGGTTTAGGTTTACTTAATGTCAGTTTCCGACTTTGAAACTAAGGAAGATTCTCAGTTTGGATGGGAAATTCTAAGTTCTGAGGTGGCTATAAACAGAAGAGCTTCAAGTTCATGTAGGCAGTCTATTATACTTTCATCATCTGAATAAATTGAAGCATATGTAAAGACAACAAATTTGCCAAATTTACCCTTAAACCCAAATACCAATAAAAGTAAGGAAACAAATGAGAAACATGACATAATCATTCAATGCTGTTTCCTTTAGCTCTGTATGGCCATGGAACACTTCTCCAGCACTAAATGGGTTATAATATTTATATTATTAAATGTACATGAAAAATTTTACTTTTCTGCCAACTTGCTTTCAGAAAGCATATCATTCCATTTTTAATCATGCTACTGAAGAACTTTTAAAGTGACAAAATATATGAAAAGTCTATTGTTTAACATATGACATATACTTTCTTAAATATGCATTTCCACTTCTTCTTTTAAAAATAGAAGACATACACCTTCCAAAAGTTGGCTCGCAGAATTAATCAAGATTCTTGATCATGCACATTGAATGTGTTAATTTAATGTGATATATTTGGTTTGGTTTTGGTAGAGCTCAAAGTTGAAAATTTTGTATTAGTTGGGAGACTAACCGACTTCCCTTGGAAAAATTTCGTCTGTTTTTCATAATATAGACTTCTTAACTGATTAAAAAAGAGTGGCGTATCTGTAATACATCAAATGTTTTAGTCTTTTAGTTTTCTTCTATGTTTTTATATTACATAACCAAGGTGTTAGTTAAATCATGTATAATTTTTAAAGAATATTAATTGAATTTTGAATTACTTTTATAGTAGTAAGGAAATGGGAAATGTTTTTATATGTAATTTCATAAATTGTTTTCCTTCATTAATTTTTTTAACTGTTAACCATTGTTATTTTTGTTATAAATTGTAGAAATGAGTAAAATTTTTTAATATAAAAATTGGTTTGATACAAAAATCTTTTAAACACACACAATATGACAATTATTTTCCGTATATACTCATAGTTATGTCAAACTGTTTTATTTAAAAATGCTTGTACACAATATGTTTTTAATGTTACATAGTTCAGAATGTCACTAATATAATAATGATTTTAGGGTCCTGAACTTGCCACGTCATCTACTTACACAGGATTATTAGGTTTTGCCGCTTCCTATAGCCCTTACCTACGCCATTCCTTGCCCAATATGGCTGCCAACCACTCTTCTGAACCTCCTAAAATATACCCTTATCATCTTCTTCAAATCACCAACTACAGGTTGCCGGCTGACGTGGACAGATGTAACCTAGAAGTGAGTATTTATATAGTTACTGCATCAAGACATTGGAAAGTGTAACATAGCACTCCATGAAAGTCTTGAGTTCTGCACTATTAATATAATAGTTTTGCTGTAATAACTTGGAGCAACTGTGGTGAAATTTTTATAATAACTTGGAGCAACTGTGGTGAAATTTTTATTTATGTCCTAATGTACATTTCCTTTGCAAAGCAATCATCTTCAGAGGAAATTAATACAAGACTAAATACATTTGTTACATTCAATATATATACATCGTAATGCCCTCGCCACACCTCCCTCACTAACCGAGCAATTACATAGCAGCAAGCTTCATCTCTCTCGTATTGGACCTAAGATAGGAGAGAGGTGGACCTTCCCACTATGTGATTGGTCGGATAGGGTACGGAGGGTGTTAACAATGTATTTATATTGAATTTAACAAATGTATTTAGTCTTGTATTCATTTCCTCTGGAGATGATTGCTTTGCAAAGGAAATGTACATTAGGACATAAATAGAAGATTTCTGTGGTGTAAGAGGTTTTATTTATTTCTAATTATTAGTTTTATTGTTACTTACTAATGACTATGATAATTGTTTAATGTTTTATCCTGTAACCAGTGCTTATTCTCAGAATTTTTCTATTATGTGATAGGCTGACCAGGAGGGGAGATATTGGGTTGTCGTTTAGTCCAACTCTTAGTAGAAGAACCAAATTGTGAACTGGTCGAGCTGGAAGACAATCATAGCATGTGTTTAACTTGCCAAATGTCACAGCCGTCAGAGGATGTAATAAAATGGGAAATCATCGATATTAAGTTTAATTAGCACAATTAAATGACATAAGATCTTCCGAAGGGCCATGGACAGTGCGTTCAAATAAACGTACAAATTATTAACAAATATAAAAGGGAACATTAAATAAATCATTTACCTGTTGTGGGTCGATACAATGATTTAGTGCTACCTCTCACTGGTTCCCTCAGGAAGCTAGCATGTGGCAGGATGCAGTCCTTTGGTCGCCAGGGAGACATGTTCTCTCTCGACTCATTAGTCTCGGTCTCTATCGACGACTCTCTTATTTCATATAAAACTATACCGGAAATATCAAACTTTGACCGCACAGCTGTTTTACTATCGGTCAGCTGTCGCTATCTTGCGGGGACAATTAGAATTATCCTTTCGAATTAGACTAGTTAGGCGGTAATACAAAATAATGTTACACTTGTGAATTAAACTTTTCATTGCCTATATTAGGAGATAGATTGCAGGGCTAAGTTCTAACCTTTTATTCAGTGGCTTGAATAATTGAATGTGAATTAAAGAAATCAAACTTCACGCTGTCAACTTTGTGTGTTTGTCCATCACTTTTTAGGCTTTTATGTCTTAGTACTAGGACACAAATAGGCTGCAAGACTTCATGAGGACAAATGTTTTATAGTATGGATTATGGTTTGTATGTGATTACCTGATATCTAAAACTTTAAAGCTGACTAGCTTTTTCTTATCCTTAACAGTTCTGATTGTAGGTCAAAGAAATTATAGGAAAGGGTTATTTGCTAAATACCACAAGTTATAATTATAAATAAAAAAATCTTAAACCATAAAAACTTTTTATTTATGTTCTGATGTACACATTTAACCTTTTCAAGAGCACTCCCAAATATACTCGATCCCGATCGCTGCGCGATGTCGGAGCACACACGAGAATACTCGGTTTGATATTTCTTCTGTCAGAGCATACCTGATTATATTCTTTTCAGTCAAATGGCATTGCTACACTATCTATTGATCAATATTTTAACTTCTTCAGTATTTGTTAAGCCATCTATTGGTCAATATTTGGACTTCTTTGGTGTCATTTGCTAGGCCATCTATTGGTAAATAATTGAAGTAACTTTTAATATTTCTGTAATGCTTTTTGATCAAGTAGCTGACATTTCATGTTTGTCAGACAAGAAATATTTGTATGTAATCATTCTAAAGTTGTAATTTTGCATTTATAATTGTAAATCAAGCATAATTCTGATCACATTTTCTATTTACTCAGTTTTGTTTATGTTATAACTAAATAATTACTCTATAGTGTGTTAGTATGAATATTTAGTAAACACTTAGTTATTAGTGTAGATATTTTTGTGTGTTAGTAAGCCTAATTATTTTACTGTATACGAGTATAATTGTTGTTTTTTCTATAATGTGGCCTGTTTAAAAAAAAAAAATACTCAAAGTAGGTTACTGGAAATGTTTACAGACATGGCTTCTGACACAGGAGAAAGTGATGATGTTGAGGAAAATAGTTTTTCAAGTGATGTTTCGTTTAAGTTAATATTTGGAATATTAAAAATTTTATTGTCTAAAAATCAGGATATTATTAACCAATTAAAAAACTCGCTCATGGAGATTTCACTGGTATTGAAAAAACGTGCTACTGAAAAGGTTAAATTACAAAGCAACCATCTTCAGGGGAAATTACTACTAGACTACGTTACTCTTACTAACTAGTCTTGTAAATTTCCTCTGAAGATGGTTGCTTTGCAAATAAAATGTACATCAGGACTTAAATAAAAAGTGTTTGTTGTTTAACCCATTGGCATACTTGGACGGAACTGTTCCATCCAGCGTAGCTCCTAGTAGTTTGACGTTTTTCCGCTGTATCGCAGCATTTGCTGGGATGATTATTGTTGCTAGGTAAATCAGCAATATTTGTTCTATAAATATTTTGTTTTATTAGGAGGGTTAAACTTTTTGGAAATACGAATATAATAACTTCACATCGTATAAAGGTTTATTTAGTTATAAAGTATTGAAATTTTTGCTGTGTAACTTTTTTAATTAATTAATTAATTTTACACTACTTAACGTGAATACGTAATTGCTCACTTGCTGACTCGTTTCAAAACGATCGTTCCTTTTACGAAGCTAACCTTCTATTCCGAGTATACTGAATAGAAGGTTAGCTTCGTAAAAGGAAAGATCGTTTTGAAACGCGTTAGCAAGTAAGCAATTATGTATTCACTTAGTTAAGTAGTGTAAAATTAGTTTAATCAGTGAATTCAAGATGATTACATCAAGAAACTTCATTAATTAATTGTTTATTTAACTTAGAAAATATGAATGAATGTTGTAATAAATGCTATGATAAAGATGTTTGCATTTAAAATATTGCTGTATACAAAAAAAAAAAAATTATAATTTCAAGCTTTATTAAACAATAGTTGTCATTAGCTAAAAAATAATTTTGTATAATTTAACAAAAACAGTCCATATCAAAACAAAATCTATTTACAAAATTAAACCAAAATGTTACTAGATGTGAACTGACTATATTGGAATATTCAGCCATTTTTAACTTTAATTTAAGTACTTATATTTTAAAATTAAATGGTAAAATATTAATTAGTTTATTCAATTAGAAAATTTTTAGATGTATTATTGAACAATGTAAAGGATATCAAAAGCTTTTCATAATACCCCAGTTACTCCGTAATAGATTAGACACATGACGAATAAGGATTAACTACCATAAACAACCTGAAACAAGCAGTGCTGGTTCAAGCTTTAGCAATTTAGCTTTCTAAAAGAATATTTTGAACTATAAAGAGGAAAGTACACAAATATAATGAACTCATTAATACATACGCACACACTTAATAGGTTATTCTGGTAATGCAAGTTTTTCTACCTAGATGAGAGACTAACATCTTAATCTAATACAATATCAAGAGCACAGTGGTTTAATACATTACAGTGAAAATATTGGAAATAACCCCAATACTACAAAAATAACAAATAATACAAGTTACTTAAGGTTTAACACTTATGTATATTTCGATGACCATGTCATCATCATCAGAGCGTCTTATAACAAAATACAATCTAGCAAACAAGAAGTTACGAACTAGAGTGACCTTTTTTCACTCTAGTTTTTAGAGTAACTTAAGTAACTTGTATTATTAGTTATTTTTGTAGTATTGGGGTTCTTGCCAATATTTTTATTGCAAGATACTGAACCATTGTGTTCTTGATATTCCAATAATCAAAGCAGATCAGCATTAGTGGAAGTTGTGTCAATTGCACTTTTTGCCAATTCCATTGGAATAAAATCCTTAACCTTGTCCGGTTGGAAACACATAATTATATATGTCATATTTAATGTTGTCCATTATTATTCCGTTCCACTGACTTCATAAAGTTGTATATGTTAATTGTGAACCATTATTCCACCATTAAGTGCAATTAATTTTTACCTTGTATGATGAGGCACCTTTCGCTCAATCACTGAATTCAGTGATCTTACAATGGTCAAGTGACCGAAAGGTGCTTCATTACAAGGTAAAAATCAATGGGGGAATTATTGTATGTATATATATATATATATATATATATATATATATATATATATATATATATATATATATATATATATTTAGGTTAGTTTTGGTTGGTAAAGATTATTTAGATTTTTTGGACTAGGAGACTGACAGACTTACCTTGGTAAAAGTCCACACTGTAGTCTTGAAATAGAAACACATAAAAGCACTTAAACAATGATATATTTCAACCACACAGTGGTCTATGTCAATCGAAGAGAAAACACAAAAAGAAATATGAGAGAATGAAATAAAATAAATATTTATTTATAATGTTATTTCAAGAACACAGTGTGGACTCTTACCAAGGTAAGTCTGTCAGTCTCCTAGTCCAAAAAATCTATATATATATATATATATATATATATATATATATATATATATATATATATATATATATATATATATATTTATATATTTAGGTTATTTCTAGTAGAGCTTAAAGCTTAGGAATTTTTTGACTAGATATTAGACTGACAGACTTGCCTAATGGCAATAGTCCAAAACTGCAATCTCTTGGAAATAAATAGACACATATAAAAACTTAACACACTATTGAAATATTTCGATCAAAATATTTCCTTTCTTTCTCCTCTTTTTTGATTAATGAAGATCACTTTTGATTGAAATATTTCAATAGTGTGTTAAGTTTTTATATGTGTCTATTTATTTCCAAGAGATTGCAGTTTTGGACTATTACCATTAGGTAAGTCTGTCGGTCTCCGAAGTTATTATTATTATTATTTGTAAACAATTTTTCCATCACCAAGTGCAATAAGTTTATCTTATGTGATGAGGCACGATTCGGTCACTTGGCCATGTCGAATCCTAGACATTTTCTCAAGAAAATTTATTCAGTGATTCGACAATGGTCAAGTGACCGAAAGGTGCCTCATCACATAAGGTAAAGTTATTGCACTTAGTGGTGGAAAAAATTGTTTATAATTAATAATAATAATTCACAAGTTAGTGCAACGGAAAAATCATGGACAACATGAAATATATATATGTATGTTGTGTGTGTGTGTGTGTGTGTGTATGAGTGTTTGTGTTTGTGTGTGTGTGTGTGTGTATATATATTTAATATATAGTATAACTAGCCCTCCAGTATTGAAATATAGTAACATTGTTATTTCAAAGTAATATATTTATAAATTTGTTTTTTTTTTTTAGCGGCATCTGTCAGAAGTAGAATTTGGGACATTGTTCCAGTGTACTCGTGCAGAATTTTACCGACTGCCGCAGTGGCGAAGAAATGAACTGAAACGTCGTGCGAGGCTGTTCTGAACAATATCTCAGATTCCTTCTATTAGTCACCATTGTTTATTTGGAGTATTGTTGATTTACTTCACAAGTTATGCAAGCCTACATTTTGCTGTGGTATTAGTTTCGGGTACTTTACACATGTTCTTATTTGTATTTGTTTAAAATTTAGAAACAGTTGTGCTTGCACCATCATTCCTAAGCGTTTGCTACTGCTATAGTTGAAGTTTACAGGACGTGTGGGTGTGTGTATGTGCGGCTGCTTGTTTTGGCACATCATTTTATGAGTAGACCCAGTTATGTGTGTTTTTTAAAATAAATTTATTTTATATATCAACTTCTATTGTAAGCTGAAAACAATATAACGAATGCCTTTCCTTAATGGTCATTATAGATAGCTGACTCAGATGCAGTATTGTTGGAGTTAGATGCACTATGCGTTTAAATTATTTGTTAAAATATAATATTTAGATAGTTTTAGTTGAGTTTTATACGTTGAAAGCTCGCCACCAGATTGTCATAACCCTGGTGATAACGGCTTAATACCTTATTGCAGCTTTCCTAATGATTGATTTATTTGGATTTTATTATGTTCTGTGAGTAGCAGCTTATTCAACTACAATTATATCTTTAGTTCTAATGATTGTTGTTTAACCTATTTCCGCGCAAACTTTTAATCTAAACAGATTGAATACGTTTATTTTTGGAAATCTGGCCCTTATTGTGTTCTTGGGTTTGGTGAGCTAGTAATTTAAAGGTTGCTTAACTTCAGATAATTTTTGGATTCCTAAATGGTTTTATCAAACCGATGTTGAAATTTTTATCAAACTGTTGAGCTGCCAAGTCGTTTACGGAAGGTTAGAATTTAAATGTTATTTAAAAACTTTTTTCTAATTTTCTTCCTCAAGTTTGTCTTTAATTTAAAACATTTTCATTGGCTTTGGTAAAATATATGTTCTGTAAACATTAGATATTTTCAAACTCAAGTAAACTGTATACAAAGAAATTAGATTAATATTTTTGAGGTGCTACAATAATTTCTTTATAATGTTCTTTTATTCATAAAAAATTCTGAATAAATTCACACATACAAACAGAATATATTAAAATTGCTAACTAATAATAGATATTAATTATGATTTGTTCAAGTTTTTTCAGAAAAGAATAGGTAACTGAATCTAGTCAAAGTTTATAATAATTACTAAAACAATTGCTCTAGAAACTTCAGTGGTATAGCAGAATTTAAATACAATGTTATACGATTTAAAAACAAATTGTACCATCAGTTTTTGTCAAGTATACAACAGTGGTAAGCTAAAAGATTTTAATTTCAGTAATGTAATATGTTTTCTTTATGTTCTGCCTGAGATTGTAAGCTTCTTAGTTTTTTATTTCTTTGTTTTGTGTTAGTTAGGTATAATTCTATTGTTAAATAATTTTAGTTACCGAAGAATAACTGAAACATAATTACTTGGTTTGAAGGATTTCTCTAGTTTTAACCTTTAGATATTATTGGGGTGAAACTATAACAGGGTGTATTTCAGGACATTTGTTTTATGTGTAATATTAAAGTTTTCTGACAATGGGAGATTCAGTCATTTCAAAGGTGACGGATTCCCTCAGATTTGTGTTTTCCTTTTTGTTGCACATTGGTGTTAATTTTTTTAAAAACTTTATAATTAGCTGAAAGTAATTTTTTCTTTAATTTTAGTTCAAGAGATATTTTGAATTTTAAATATTTTTGTGTGACCCATGATGTGTTTATGTGTATTACCTTGTGTATTAACACGAGGTAAAAAATGTTTTTAAGGTTTTATTCGTTCATTTTTTTTACCCGTTATTTTTTAAGGTAAACAGGGTCATGTTTTGTCACTTTTTTAAAATTATCTGCACAATAACTGAAATACTTGAAATTTGTCTGAATTTTTTTCCTCTGTGTTAATTTATTGTTATTTGTTTTAAACATTGTGAAGGTTACAAAATAATATTTAGCAGTTAATAACGTATATTCCAGTTCTACCAAAAGTCATTCTGTGATGGTTACAAAGCGATATGTAACAGTTAATAAACATCAAGAAATTTTATTCCAGTTCCACTTTCCCAGTTCCTTCTTCAGTTATTTTATACTCATTAAAAGTTTTGTTTGATTGAATATTTTTGTCTGATGTCAAATTAGGCGTCTATAGATTCCTCATGACTTTTAGATACAAAGCTTTTCACACACTCATTTTCTGTTGAAAAAATTCAATATTCCAAAATGCCAATACTCCCCTGTTTCGTCACAGGTTGGTAAAATGAACTAGAAGTATATTATTAAAGAAAGTTACACTTGACTAAAATTCTTGATGTTTAGTGATATAAAAATATGCAATAAATACTCCTAATTTAATTCCAATTGGATATTGTTAGCTATAATCAATCGTTTGACCGATAAATTGTATATGTTGATTTTATTTTAAACGTTGATATAGTTGAAGGTACGAAATATAATTAGTAAACGTTTTATCTCTTCCGGAACACATAATGAGCACAAATTTTATGTGTATGTGCTTTTGTTTTCTTGATTTATTCTTTGCTGATATCTAGTTGCAGACGGTTGTTTACATTTTGTTTCCCATTTAGTAAATAAAAATATGTCTATGACAGGTGTATTTCCTTATTTTATGTGTAGTTTTTTTTTAAAAATTTAATAAAATTCAGTATACTTAACATTTTAGCACAAACTATTTTTTTCAGAATAATAGTAAAATAGGTTTATATTCACAGATCCGTCTGCAATTCTTTCATTATTGTTGTAATATGTTAATGTAAATAAATAGCCTATTTTTGACTAGTAATATTATAGGTTTTGTGTCTTGTAGTCTGAAATATATTTTATAGGAACTATGTTACTAAAAATAACCTCTATATTAATTGCAATGGCTTCGAATTTAATACTTGACTGATATTTCACAGTAATATAAACTTTCTGTTCCTTAGTAAGTCAGACCTGAGAACAAATCAAAAATTGTTTCATGTGTTGTGGCAAGTAACTGTTTAACTTTATCCGGTGCTAGTTTCAAATTTAAAACGAAAATACTCAACTCGAGTACTTCAGCAGAGTGGCTATAGAAATTAAAAACTTGGTAAAATCTAAGGATATGAATTTATTTAATATTCACGACTTTAGATAAAATTGTATAACCAAATCTTTTACTAATAGGTGATCCTATTTGTTTGGTAATTTAATATTCAGAGAAGAAGACAATTTAAATTAATTATTTTAATTATTTGTTAAAAAAGTTCTAAAAATTGTTGTACTTTTAGCTAACTAATAATGAGATCTGAAGCAAAAGATAAGCAATGAGATGTCAAGGAGTTCGGTTCTGTATCTTTAACTTGGGGTATTTTTGTTTAACCAAACATAGCCTCTTACCATTTATTCTTTATAAAATTTGATTGATAGTAATTACAAAATATATGAATGTTAATATAAAACGATGTTTAGATCTAAATTATAATTGATAATTAAAACAAATTACCATAAAATTAGTAGTAAATAACATTCTTTAAAGAAAATCATACGTGGCTTGTTCTCATTTTTTAAAGTTACAGTTTCCTCAAAAGTAAAATAATTCAGATAACACAAAAAAAATTTTTGGTTTTATTATTTTCTCTATAGAATAGTAATAGATGAAATGTTTTTGTATCTATTAAGTTTTACCCTCTATTTATAGCTTATAAACCTTCAGTTTCGTAAAGTAAATGAGTAATTTTGTTTGAAAGTTCTTCAAATACCATCATATGTAAGATATTTTGTCTTGACTTCACAAATTAGGCATTTTGATCAAAATAATTAACCAACAAATGTAAACATAAAAATGTAATGATAGATAATACAACAATCTGTGCAATGAAAATGTATGCAGTGTTTAAATCTTTAAAAAGTATAAAGGGGAATTAAACATGCGGTTTTTAAATTTTCGTTATCTCAACTGCAAACATTCGCAGTTTGTTAGGTTATTGATGGAAGTAAAACAATGCAACTAATGCTAGCCAGGTTTGTTAGTATTTTCACCAATTTGCCAAGTCCCAGCTTGTTCGCTTAAACTATCGTGAATTTTTGTTCATATTTTTCATTCTGACTTTTCAACAGTTGCAAACTATCATGTAGGATAGCTAGTATCATTGCTGGCTGTAGTTTAGACTTAATTCAAGAATCCCTCTCTACTATCATAGGGAACTAGAGAATCATTTCATATACTTTTATAGATTTTGTATAATCTAAGTGAACTGTAACAAATTGTTGTATTTTAAATTAATGACTATTTTGAAAAAAGTCAAGTGAATATTACAAGCTATTGATATATATCACTTTGATGAATGAATCCTATGTATTAACTCCAAAATTTGTATTTTTCATACTGTATCACTAAAACAATGTTACTTAGCCACTCTGCTGTGCAGTTTAGATTGATAAAGCAAATTTAGAATATATTATTTTGTAGTTTATTTAAGCAAAGCTTTATTTACCCCCAGAATTGTTTGTCTAATAACATTTTGTTCTTTATTTTGTTAATTTTGTTCATTTATAAAAACATTTGTAATAGATTTAAGTTGTAAAGTAAAAATTATTTCAATGTTGTGTTGTAACTGCGTAAATGGTTCATTAAAAAGGCTCATTACAGAGTTGTCACATCAGATTTGAGTTGATATATTTATAATGTTCCCTCCTCAAATTTCCTACTCCTCATCACATGGTTACACTATCTCTGTTACGTCTTGAAACTTTAATTTTATCAAATTTGTATTTAATAAAATGTGAATCGTCATTATACTGTTAGTGATGAGAAAATTTTTAAAATATTTTATTGATTTAACCCTTTGCACGCGTATAACGTGATTTCTTGTAAGGCTGAAATCTCTGCTAGCGCGTATCACGAGAAATCACAAATTTACAATATTTTGTTTAGGGAAGTCCTAGTTGTTTGTTTAAAGTCCATTACAATGTGTGACAATGTTTGTTTGGTGTAAATAAACTCCTCTGCTACGTTTATTGTTCACGGCCACATGCTACCGATCCACATTCTGTTGTTTTATTACAGCATTACTTGCTCTATACTAGCGTGTATGACGGGTATTCTCGGTAGGACGCAGCGTCTGCCAACTGTCGTATTTTGTGTGGGTATTGGGATTGCTATAGTTGTTTACTGTCTACGTGAGTGACCTTTGTTTGTACTGTAAGAATAATTTATTGTTTGGGATTTCGTGAATAATAATTTTAGTTACTTTAAATTATTTTAAATGGATTTATTGATATCTTAAATTACCTATTGTAAAAATAACTAGTTTATAATTTTTTTGGTCAAATACATCTTTAGGAACTCAGAATTAGATACAACTTTGAACATTTCGCAAAAAAGTTTTTTATCTAATAGCATGTAATCTGTTACTTGCCCTTTATATGTCCCACATGCTAAGGGTTAAATTAAACAAATTTGGATGTGTTGACTATGCTGTTGGCAACAGTTAAAATATTTTAATTTGAAATAGTATGAAAAAAATCCCTTCAAAAAGTGTGTACAGTAGAGTCTCGATATTCTGAGTCCTGATAATTCGGGGTTTGGTTAAATTTGAGCTTATTTCTGTTTGAGCCTATTTTATCTATTTGAAAGAAAATGATGAATTGGACTTCCAAAAAATGTTTATAGCCATATGGTTTGCAAAGAAATTAAGTCTGGCTTCCAAGAAATGTTTATAACCATATGGTTTGCAAAGGAATTAAGTCGGGCTTCCAAAAAATGTTTATAGCTATACGGTATGTAAAGGAAATAAGTTGGGTTTCCGAGATATGTTTATATGGGTAGCCTTCAAAAGACCAAAATTCAACTAAAATGTACACACACAATTTACGCAACATTCTACTAACCGAAGAGCATGGACTTCAACTAACCAAAGTACACGGACTTCTACTGAAAGAAATATTGCGGGTTATCCTTTGGCGGTTTCACTTGCGCTCATTGCACAACTTGAAGTTAATAAATTGGAAGTATTGTTTATGTAAATATCTGAACTTGGTAGGTTTTATTACTACCTTTAAATTATTTCTCAAAATCCTATGGTTTAACTTTGTCGTTATTAAAGTAAATGTAATGCACCAATATTATTCGGTATAATTAGACCATAGAACGTAAAGTACCTTATTATAATTTAAATAGTGTACTTAAACGTCATTTTAAACATTAAGTGTAATTACAAAACAATAGTTATATGATGTAGTGATTATATTTAAAACAATTCTAGATTTAATAAAATACTAAGACCTAAATATTAACGTAATTAACCAAAACATATAACCAAAATACTTCCCATTTATTAACTTCAAGTCGTGCGTTGAATGCCTGGGGAACGGCAAAACAATAACACGCATCATTTCTTTCAGTTAAAGTCCGTGCACTTTAGTTAGTTGAAGTCCGTCTGCGTATTTTGGTTTGTTGAAAGTTGTGTAAATTGTGTGTGTACATTTTGGTTTGATGAATTTTGGTCATTTGAAGTAGCCCCGCTTATATTAATATAGTATACACAAAAAATGATTCATGCTTTCAATAAATGTTCATATAAAGTTACATTAACTGATTTTGTAAATTCTTAATTATAGTACTGTATTAGGGCTCATTAAAACCTATTTTTTCTAATGCACAGGAAGGTATTTCCGTGTAATCTAAGTTTTCGGTAATCCAAGGGGGTCTTGGTCCCATCTATCTCGAATTATCAAGACTCTACTGTATTTATCGGAAAATTCAATTGAGAAACTCAACTAAAGATCTTTTTTACTCTTTTTTCATGTTCTAAAAGACAAACACGCAATTAATAACTTAATTGTACATTGTAATGTTTTTTTTTAATTTATATTATTTTTGTATGTGAATTCTTTTTAGACATAATTGTAGTTCTGCCCATTGTACTTGTGTAGGTCTGAATGAGGATGACAATTTAGTCATCGAAATGTGGCCGAATTTTTAATAAATCAATGTTTCTTGAATTACATATCAATCGAGTTTTTGTTCAACAAAAAAATTTTGTGAGTGTACACATCATCATAAAAACCGTTTAGTTTTTGGAAAAAAACTTTTTTCAAACCAGGTTTTGTAAATTGATTTCTGACCAAGAATGTTTTTTGTTAAGAAAGGTTTGGCTATTGTAACTTGAGAAATTGCTGAAAAACAAACATTTTAAAACTATCAAGACACCTGTCTCTTCTCACAAGAAGGTGCTAACTATGGATCACCTTATTGTGATGCTTATTTTCTAATTGCATTTTGGTTTGGAAGATTTTTTATGGCATATCTTGTTTTTTGTTAGATTTATATGGAACTTAAAATTACTGATACTAATGTATTCAACTAGATACCTGAGGGACAGACTTATGCATGAAATAAGCATTCAGGTTTACCAGAACTGATCTAGATTTAGGAATGGATTATTGACTATAATGTGTGGTGAAGACATTATGTGTCAGTTAATCTTTTACAATTGGTGTAAAGTGTTTGAAGAGGGTGGAGAGCATAGCAGGCAACCTTCATCTTGTATCGAGGTTTTAACAGAACACTGCCATTATTGTTTGGAAAGATCGACAAATGACCAGTATAGAGATTACTGCTTGTCTAGACATTTCGATTGACATTTTCAATTATGCATGATTTAGCCTTGCAATGCAAGTGCAGCAGAATCTGCTTACATCGGAGCAAATGAAATTTATGTCAATACCTGTTTGCTTGGTTTGTGGGGGGGGGGGTCAAATTATCACTGCGTTCTCACTATAAGGCCTGGACTGTTGTATGTCTAGTGTATAAACCCATTACCCTTATATATCCATATACAAACTAGTGACTCCTTGGTAAAAGTATTGAAGAGCCTTTCTTTTTCACTATAAGGCCTGGTCTGTTGTATGTCTAGTGTATAAACCCATTACCCTTATAACTCAAACTACAAACTCTTGACTCCATGGTACCAGTGAGGAAGAGCCTTGCCTTCTCACTATAAAGTCTGGACTGTTGTATGTCTAGTGTATAAACCCATTATCCTTATAAATTCAACTACAAACTCGTGACTCTGTGGTACCAGTGAGGAAGAACCTTGGGTTTGCGTTCTCACTATAAGGTCTGGACTGTTGTATGTCTAGTGTATAAACCCATTACCCTTATAAATTCAACTACAAACTCGTGACTCTGTGGTACCAGTGAGGAAGAACCTTGGGTTTGCGTTCTCACTATAAGGTCTGGACTGTTGTATGTCTAGTGTATAAACCCATTACCCTTATAAATTCAACTACAAACTCGTGACTCTGTGGTACCAGTGAGGAAGAACCTTGCGTTCTCACTATAAAGTCTGGACTGCTGTATGTCTAGTGTATAAACCCATTACCCTTATAAATCCATATACAAACTAGTGACTCCTTGGCAAAAGTATGGAAGAGCCTTGCCTTCTCACTATAAAGTCTGGACTGGTGTATGTCTAGTGTATAAACCCATTATCCTTATAAATCCATATACAAACTCGTGACTCCTTGGTACCAGTGAGGAAGAACCTTGCCTTTTCACTATAAGGCCTGGACTGGTGTATGTCTAGTGTATAAACCCATTACCCTTATAAATCCATATACAAACTAGTGACTCGTTGGTAAAAGTATGGAAGATACTTGCCTTCTCACTATAAGGCCTGGACTGGTGTATGTCTAGTGTATAAACCCATTACCCTTATAAATCCAAATACAAACTCGTGACTCTGTGGTACCAGTGATGAAGAACCTTGTGTTCTCACTATAAAGTTTGGACTGTTGTATGTCTAGTGTATAAACCCATTACCCTTATAAAACCATATACAAACTAGTGACTCTTTGGAAAAAGTATGGAAGAGCCTTGCCTTCTCACTATAAGCCCTGGACTCTTGTATGTCTAGTGTATAAACCCATTAACCTTATAAATCCAGCTACAAACACGTGACTCCATGGTACCAGTGTGGAAGAACCTTGCGTTCTCACTATAATTCCTGGACTGGTGTATAAACCCATTACCCTTATAACTCCAACTACAAACTCGTGACTCTGTGGTACCGGTGAGGAAGAGCTTTGCGTTCTCACTATAAGGCCTGGACTGTTGTATGTCTAGTGTATAAACCCATTACCCTTATAAATCCAACTACAAACTTTTGACTCTGTGGTACCAGTGAGGAAGAGCCTTGCCTTCTCACTAAAAGGCCTGTACTGGTGTATAAACCCATTACCCTTATAAATTCAACTACATACTCTTAACTCTGTAGTACCAGTGAGGAAGAACCTTGCGTTCTCACTATAAAGTCTGGACTGTTTTATGTCTAGTGTATAAACCCATTACCCTTATAAAACCATATACAAACTAGTGACTCTTTGGAAAAAGTATGGAAGAGCCTTGCCTTCTCACTATAAGCCCTGGACTCTTGTATGTCTAGTGTATAAACCCATTAACCTTATAAATCCAGCTACAAACACGTGACTCCATGGTACCAGTGTGGAAGAACCTTGCGTTCTCACTATAATTCCTGGACTGGTGTATGTCTAGTGTATAAACCCATTACCCTTATAACTCCAACTACAAACTCGTGACTCTGTGGTACCGGTGAGGAAGAGCTTTGCGTTCTCACTATAAGGCCTGGACTGTTGTATGTCTAGTGTATAAACCCATTACCCTTATAAATCCAACTACAAACTTTTGACTCTGTGGTACCAGTGAGGAAGAGCCTTGCCTTCTCACTAAAAGGCCTGTACTGGTGTATA
The DNA here is from genome assembly GCA_036971475.1 of Prosapia bicincta. Lineage (NCBI taxonomy): Eukaryota > Metazoa > Arthropoda > Insecta > Hemiptera > Cercopidae > Prosapia > Prosapia bicincta. The sequence goes on from JBAIZL010000007.1 coordinate 30,528,194, forward strand.
AACCCATTACCCTTATAAATTCAACTACATACTCTTAACTCTGTAGTACCAGTGAGGAAGAACCTTGCGTTCTCACTATAAAGTCTGGACTGTTTTATGTCTAGTGTATAAACCCATCACCCTTATAAATCCATATAAAAACTAGTGACTCCTTGGTAAAAGTATGGAAGAGCTTTGCCTTCTCACTATAAGGCCTGGACTGGTGTATGTCTAGTGTATAAACCCATTACCCTTATAAATCCATCTACAAACTCGTCACTCCATGGTACCAGTGAGGAAGAGCCTTGCCTTCTCACTATAAGGCCTGGACTGGTGTATGTCTAGTGTATAAACCCATTACCCTTATATATCCAACTACAAACTCGTGACTCTGTGGTACCAGTGAGGAAGACCCTTGCCTTCTCACTATAAGGCCTGAACTGGTGTATAAACCCATTACTCTTATAAATTCAACTACAAACTCGTGACTCTGTGGTACCAGTGAGGAAGAGCCTTGCCTTCTTACTATAAGGGCTGGACTGTTGTATGTCTAGTGTATAAACCCATTACCCTTATAAATTCAACTACAAACTCGTGACTCTGTGGTACCAGTGAGGAAGAACCTTGGGTATGCGTTCTCACTATAAGGTCTGGACTGTTCTATGTCTAGTGTATAAACCCATTACCCTTTTAAATTCAACTACAAACACGTGACTCTGTAGTACCAGTGAGGAAGATTCTTGCGTTATCACTATAAAGTCTGGACTGTTGTATGTCTAGTGAATAAACCCATTACCCTTATAAATCCATATACAAACTAGTGACTAATTGGTAAAAGTATGGAAGAGGCTTGCCTTCTCACTATAAGGCCTGGACTGGTGTATGTCTAGTGTATAAACCCATTACCCTTATAAATACATATACAAACTAGTGACTCGTTGGTAAAAGTATGGGAGAACCTTGACTTCTCACTATAAGGCCTGGACTGGTGTATGTCTAGTGTATAAACCCATCACCCTTATAAATCCATATACAAACTAGTGACTCCTTGGTAAAAGTATGGAAGAGCCTTGCCTTCTCACTATAAAGTCTGGACTATTGTATGTCTAGTGTATAAACCCTTTACCCTTATAAATCCAACTACAAACTCGTGACTCTGTGGTACCAGCGAGGAAGAACCTTGTGTTCTCACTATAAAGTCTGGACTGTTGTATGTCTAGTGTATAAACCCATTAACCTTATAAATCCAACTACAAACTCGTGACTTCATGGTACCAGTGAGGAAGAGCCTTGCCTTCTCACTATAAAGTCTGGACTGTTGTATGTCTAGTGTATAAACCCATTAACCTTATAAATCCATATACAAACTAGTGACTCATTGGAAAAAGTATGGAAGAGCCTTGCCTTCTCACTATAAGGCCTGGACTGTTGTATGTCTAGTGTATAATCCCATTACCCTTATAAATCCAACTACAAGCTCGTGACTCTGTGGTACCAGTGAGGCAAAACCTTATGTTCTCACTATAAAGTCTGGAATGGTGTATGTCTAGTGTATAAACCCATTAACCCTATAAATCCAGCTACAAACACGTGACTCCATGGTACCAGTGTGGAACAACCTTGCGTTCTCACTATAATTCCTGGACTGGTATATGTCTAGTGTATAAACCAATTATCCTGATTAAATCCAACTACAAACTCGTGACTCTTTGGTACCAGTGAGGAAGAGCCTTGCCTTCTCTCTATAAGGCCTGGACTGTTGTATGTCTAGTGTATAAACCCATTAACCTTATAAATCCAGCTACAATCACGTGACTCCATGGTACCAGTGTGGAAGAGCCTTGCCTTCTCACTATAAGGCCTGGACTGGTGTATGTCTAGTGTATAGACCCATTAACCTTATAAATCCAGCTACAAACACGTGACTCCATGGTACCAGTGAGGAAGAACCTTGCGTTCTCACTATAAGGCCTGTACTGGTGTATGTCTAGTGTATTAACCCATTACCCTTATAAATCCAACTACAAACTCGTGACTCTGTGGTACCAGTGAGGAAGAGCCTTGCCTTCTCACTATAAGGCCTGGACTGTTGTATGTCTAGTGTATAAACCCATTAACCTTATAAATCCCGCTACAAACACGTGACTCCATGGTACCAGTGTGGAAGAGCCTTGCCTTCTCACTATAAGGCCTGGACTGTTGTATGTCTAGTGTATAGACCCATTAACCTTATAAATCCAGCTACAAACACGTGACTCCATGGTACCAGTGAGGAAGAGCCTTGCCTTCTCACTATAAGGCCTGTACTGGTGTTTGTCTAGTGTATAAACCCATTAACCTTATAAATCCAACTACAAACTCGTGACTCTGTGGTACCAGTGAGGAAGAGCCTTGCCTTTTCATTATAAGGCCTGGACTAGTGTATGTCTAGTGTATAAACCCATTAACCTTATAAATCCAACTACAAACTCATGACTCTGTGGTACCAGTGGGGAAGAACCTTGCCTTCTCACTATAATTCCTGGACTGGTGTATGTCTAGTGTATTAACCCATTACCCTTATAAATCCAACTACAAACTCGTGACTCTGTGGTACCAGTGAGGAAGAGCCTTGCCTTCTCACTATAAGGTCTGGACTGTTGTATGTCTAGTGTATAAACCCATTAACCTTATAAATCCAGCTACAAACACGTGACTCCATGGTACCAGTGTGGAAGAGCCTTGCCTTCTCACTATATGGCCTGGACTGATGTATGTCTAGTGTATAAACCCATTACCCTTATAAATACAACTACAAACTCGTGACTCTTTGGTACCAGTGAGGTAGAACCTTGCGTTCTCACTATAAGTCCTGTACTGGTGTATGTTTAGTGTATAAACCCATTACCCTTATAAATCCAACTACAAACTCGGGACTCTGTGGTACCAGTGAGGAAGAGCCTTGCGTTCTCACTATAAGGCCTGGACTGTTGTATGTCTAGTGTATAAACCCATTACCCTTATAAATCCAACTACAAACTCTTGACTCTGTGGTACCAGTAAGGAAGAGCCTTGTATTCTCACTATAAGGCCTGGACTGTTGTATGTCTAGTGTATAAACCAATTAACCTTATAAATCCAGCTACAAACACGTGACTCCATGGTACCAGTGAGGAAGAGCCTTGCCTTTTCACTATAAGGCCTGTACTGGCGTATGTCTAGTGTATAAAGCCATTAACCTTATAAATCCAACTACAAACTCGTGACTCTGTGGTACCAGTGAGGAAGAACCTTGGGTTTGCGTTCTCACTATAAGGTCTGGACTGTTGTATGTCTAGTGTATAAACCCATTACCCTTATAAATTCAACTACAAACTCGTGACTCTGTGGTACCAGTGAGGAAGAACCTTGCCTTCTCACTATAAGGCCTGGTCTGGTGTATGTCTAGTGTATAAACCCATTACCCTTATTAATCCATATACAAACTAGTGACTCATTGGTAAAAGTAGGGAAGATACTTGCCTTCTCACTATAAGGCCTGGACTGGTGTACGTCTAGTGTATAAACCCATTACCCTTATAAATCCAAATACAAACTCGTGACTCTGTGGTACCAGTGATGAAGAACCTTGTGTTCTCACTATAAAGTTTGGACTGTTGTATGTCTAGTGAATAAACCCATTACCCTTATAAATCCATATACAAACTAGTGACTCATTGGTAAAAGTATGGAAGAGGCTTGCCTTCTCACTATAAGGCCTGGACTGGTGTATGTCTAGTGTATAAACCCATTACCCTTATAAATCCAGCTACAAACACGTGACTCCATGGTACCAGTGTGGAAGAACCTTGCGTTCTCACTATAATTCCTGGACTGGTGTATGTCTAGTGTATAAACCCATTACCCTTATAACTCCAACTACAAACTCGTGACTCTGTGGTACCAGTGAGGAAGAGCTTTGCGTTCTCACTAAAAGGCCTGGACTGTTGTATGTCTAGTGTATAAACCCATTACCCTTATAAATCCAACTACAAACTTGTGACTCTGTGGTACCGGTGAGGAAGAGCCTTGCCTTCTCACTAAAAGGCATGTACTGGTGTATAAACCCATTACCCTTATAAATTCAACTACATACTCTTGACTCTGTAGTACCAGTGAGGAAGAACCTTGCGTTCTCACTATAAAGTCTGGACTGGTGTATGTCTAGTGTATAAACCCATTACCCTTATAAATCCATCTTAAAGTCGTCACTCCATGGTACCAGTGAGGAAGAGCCTTGCCTTCTCACTATAAGGCCTGGACTGGTGTATGTCTAGTGTATAAACCCATTACCCTTATAAAGCCATATAACAACTCATGACTCTGTGGTACCAGTGAGGAAGACCCTTGCCTTCTCACTATAAGGCCTGTACTGGTGTATAAACCCATTACTCTTATAAATTCAACTACAAACTCGTGACTCTGTGGTACCAGTGAGGAAGAAACTTGGGTATGCGTTCTCACTATAAGGTCTGGACTGTTGTATGTCTAGTGTATAAACCCATTACCCTTTTAAATTCAACTACAAACACGTGACTCTGTAGTACCAGTGAGGAAGATTCTTGCGTTATCACTATAAAGTCTGGACTGTTGTATGTCTAGTGAATAAACCCATTACCCTTATAAATCCATATACAAACTAGTGACTCATTGGTAAAAGTATGGAAGAGGCTTGCCTTCTCACTATAAGGCCTGGACTGGTGTATTTCTAGTGTATAAACCCATTACCCTTATAAATCCATATACAAGCTAGTGACTCGTTGGTAAAAGTATGGAAGAGCCTTGCCTTCTCACTATAAGGCCTGGACTGGTGTATGTCTAGTGTATAAACCCATTACCCTTATAAATCCATATACAAACTAGTGACTCATTGGTAAAAGTATGGAAGAAACTTGACTTCTCACTATAAGGCCTGGACTGGTGTATGTCTAGTGTATAAACCCATCACCCTTATAAATCCATATACAAACTAGTGACTCCTTGTTAAAAGTATGGAAGAGCCTTGCCTTCTCACTATAAAGTCTGGACTATTGTATGTCTAGTGTATAAACCCATTACCCTTATAAATCCAACTACAAACTCGTGACTCTGTGGTACCAGCGAGGAAGAACCTTGTGTTCTCACTATAAAGTCTGGACTGTTGTATGTCTAGTGTATAAACCCATTAACCTTATAAATCCAACTACAAACTCGTGACTCTGTGGTACCAGTGAGGAAGACCCTTGCCTTCTCACTATAAGGCCTGTACTGGTGTATAAACCCATTACTCTTATAAATTCAACTACAAACTCGTGACTCTGTGGTACCAGTGAGGAAGAAACTTGGGTATGCGTTCTCACTATAAGGTCTGGACTGTTGTATGTCTAGTGTATAAACCCATTACCCTTTTAAATTCAACTACAAACACGTGACTCTGTAGTACCAGTGAGGAAGATTCTTGCGTTATCACTATAAAGTCTGGACTGTTGTATGTCTAGTGAATAAACCCATTACCCTTATAAATCCATATACAAACTAGTGACTCATTGGTAAAAGTATGGAAGAGGCTTGCCTTCTCACTATAAGGCCTGGACTGGTGTATTTCTAGTGTATAAACCCATTACCCTTATAAATCCATATACAAGCTAGTGACTCGTTAGTAAAAGTATGGAAGAGCCTTGCCTTCTCACTATAAGGCCTGGACTGGTGTATGTCTAGTGTATAAACCCATTACCCTTATAAATCCATATACAAACTAGTGACTCATTGGTAAAAGTATGGAAGAAACTTGACTTCTCACTATAAGGCCTGGACTGGTGTATGTCTAGTGTATAAACCCATCACCCTTATAAATCCATATACAAACTAGTGACTCCTTGTTAAAAGTATGGAAGAGCCTTGCCTTCTCACTATAAAGTCTGGACTATTGTATGTCTAGTGTATAAACCCATTACCCTTATAAATCCAACTACAAACTCGTGACTCTGTGGTACCAGCGAGGAAGAACCTTGTGTTCTCACTATAAAGTCTGGACTGTTGTATGTCTAGTGTATAAACCCATTAACCTTATAAATCCAACTACAAGCTCGTGACTCTGTGGTACCAGTGAGGCAAAACCTTATGTTCTCACTATAAAGTCTGGACTGGTGTATGTCTAGTGTATAAACCCATTAACCCTATAAATCCAGCTACAAACACGTGACTCCATGGTACCAGTGTGGAACAACCTTGCGTTCTCACTATAATTCCTGGACTGGTATATGTCTAGTGTATAAACCCATTACCCTGGATAATTCCAACTACAAACTCGTGACTCTTTGGTACCAGTGAGGAAGAGCCTTGCCTTCTCTCTATAAGGCCTGGACTGTTGTATGTCTAGTGTATAAACCCATTAACCTTATAAATCCAGCTACAATCACGTGACTCCATGGTACCAGTGTGGAAGAGCCTTGCCTTCTCACTATAAGGCCTGGACTGGTGTATGTCTAGTGTATAAACCCATCACCCTTATATATCCAACTACAAACTCGTGACTCTTTGGTACCAGTGACGTAGAACCTTGCGTTCTCACTATAAGGCCTGTACTGGTGTATGTCTAGTGTATTAACCCATTACCCTTATAAATCCAACTACAAACTCGTGACTCTGTGGTACCAGTGAGGAAGAGCCTTGCCTTCTCACTATAAGGCTTGGACTGTTGTATGTCTAGTGTATAAACCCATTAACCTTATAAATCCCGCTACAAACACGTGACTCCATGGTACCAGTGTGGAAGTGCCTTGCCTTCTCACTATAAGGCCTGGACTGTTGTATGTCTAGTGTATAGACCCTTTAACCTTATAAATCCAGCTACAAACACGTGACTCCATGGTACCAGTGAGGAAGAGCCTTGCCTTCTCACTATAAGGCCTGTACTGGTGTATGTCTAGTGTATAAACCCATTACCCTTATAAATCCAACTACAAACTCGTGACTCTGTGGTACCAGTGAGGAAGAGCCTTGCCTTCTCACTATAAGGTCTGGACTGTTGTATGTCTAGTGTATAAACCCATTAACCTTATAAATCCAGCTACAAACACGTGACTCCATGGTACCAGTGTGGAAGAGCCTTGCCTTCTCACTATATGGCCTGGACTGGTGTATGTCTAGTGTATAAACCCATTACGCTTATAAATCCAACTACAAACTCGTGACTCTGTGGTACCAGTGAGGAAGAGCCTTGCCTTCTCACTATAAGGCCTGTACTGGTGTATGTCTAGTGTATAAACCCATTAACCTTATAAATCCAACTATAAACTCGTGACTCTGTGGTACCAGTGAGGATGAGCCTTGCCTTCTCACTATAAGGCCTGTACTGGTGTATGTCTAGTGTATAAACCCATTAACCTTATAAATCCAACTACACACTCGTGACTCTGTGGTACCAGTGAGGAAGAGCCTTACCTTCTCACTATAAGGCCTGTACTGGTGTATAAACCCATTACCCTTAGACTATAAATCCAAGTACAAACTCGTGACTCTGTGGTACCAGTGAGGAAGAGCCTTACCTTCTCACTATAAGGCCTGTACTGGTGTATAAACCCATTACCCTTATAAATCCAAGTACAAACTCGTGACTGTGTGGTACCAGTGAGGAAAAACCTTGCGTTCTCACTATAAGGCCTGTACTGTTGTATGTCTAGTGTATAAACCCATTACCCTTATAAATCCAACTACAAACTCGTGACTCTGTGGTACCAGTGAGGAAGAGCCTTGCCTTCTCACTATAAGGCCTGTACTGGTGTATATACCCATTACCCTTATAAATCCAACTACAAACTCGTGACTCTGTGGTACCAGTGAGGAAGAGCCTTGCTGTTCGAGTCAGCGCTCGAAGTTTCGCGGCCTACATTCAAACGCTCAGCTGGACTGTGCAGTGATGGTCACGTGACGTCCGATCTGCCAATCGATGTATGATTTGAAGTATTGATTTTCTGTGGCTTGATCCCCACTCCCTTAGCTCGCATTTTCCGTTAGTTAGTCGTCCCCGTTGTCTCGGAACTGTCGTACAGTTAACAGCCTCGTTAAAATACCTCGTTACGTAAAATTGCACAACGCGTGCAAAGTGCCGCTTTTGACCGTGAAAACCTCGTACAAGCATTAAAACTGTTCGTCTTAATGTGTGTTAGTGTGACCGCGTTATTATATAAGTTATTTGCGGATTATTGACTTTAATTACAATCGCCGTTTGTAAGTTCCTTTGTGTCGTTCCGCGCCATAGTTCTTAAATGACTAGGATTTTTAAATGCAGCTTATTGACTTCTCGTTTAAGTTTTAGTGTGACTTCGCCTGGCCAGGATTCCTACGAACTGGGTACCCAGGACTTCTGCAGCTACGAGATCTACGACCACTTCAATTTTGCCCTTTCTTGCTCCACGAGGGTAAGTGCTGCATAAGCTTAAGTACTAATAATTCATTTATGTGTAAATTCAGTGCGAATTGTTCTGTAATTAAATGTGCTTGTACGGAGCCCATTATGGCTTTCTAACTTTCGTAATTGCGTGCTCAGCGATTGAAGTAAGGCACTTTGCCGCAGCTTACTATTGTTACTCACATTTCTATTATATTATTGCCGATCTTTCTCGAACCTCGTTTTCTTCTCATTTTAGCTAAGCGCCAGTCGCTTCATTTGGTCCTCCGGGCCGGATAGATTGAATTTAAATTCATTTGATTTATATGATTCATGCAATCTTACTAAGTGTTGCGCAACATTTGATTTCTGATTTCCTTTGTGCGAGCTACACGCGCGGGAAACGTGACGTCATAGGTATACGTCACTTGATTTTGATTTGCTTTGTGATGAGGAAATACTTTACGTTTATTAAACTATACAGTCCACTTACCGCTGTTTAAAAAATTTGTGAAATTAATTTGTGTTGTGTTTATTTGTGAACTTTATTAAATTATTTATAATGGCAATTAATACTGAATATTACCTCGCTAAATTAAAAAATATATTAAATGATTTGGAACAAGTACAAACCCTTCTTGATGACAAAGCGATGCCGGAAGGCATCGCTCGGGAAATAAGACGCATTCAGGCCAATTTCGTGGATACTTATGAGATATTAGAACAAACGTTCGCCACCCAGGTGGCAAGTTTAGCTGAAAGTGCGTTTAATATCAAAAGACAATTTCAGGACGTGTATTTGCCCATGTTAGCAAAATATCCTAACCTTATCAAGGCAGAGGTGACATCAACCTCGCCCGTCAAATCAGCTGTAGGTTCACCTAACCTCCCTAGTCTTGCGTTACCTATTTTTTCAGGAAACAACAGTGACTGGACGGACTTTATAACGATGTACGATTCAATAGTCCATTGCAACGACAGTCTTAGTGATATACAGAAATTCCAATATTTGAAATCGGTACTTAAAGGCGACGCTTTAGCAATTGTCACAGGCTTGGTAATATCTGAACAAAATTACAGCATTGCATATCAAGCTTTGCGCAATCGGTACGCTAACCCACGCCGTTTGGCTGACCACTATTTTAAAATGATTCAAGACTTTAAACCAATTAAGAATGCTTCGCAAACTGAATTGAACCGCTTCTTGACCGCGCATTCAAACGCTGTGTGTGCGTTGAAGGTTATCCAGCTAGATGATTTGGCTGATTTTCTGCTTTTTCAGATGTCCATTAATAACTTGGACCCCCAGACTAGATTAAATTTTGAAACGAGGCTAGGCACGAATCGTATGCCTACGTATAAACTTTTGAATGATTTTATAACGGAACAGGCCAGGGCTCTAGAGTTGTTGGATCAACCGCCTGCCGCAGCTTCTACGAACGCGAGAGCTGCTCAACAACCCCGCATACTGGTGTCGTCAGTAAATGAGTCTGATTCGCAAGGGGCCCGTGATTTAAATTTTGACCAACTGGAACCTAACCTTAACACGGCACATAGTACAATAGTCCAGCCTTCGGTTTCGCCCGACAATTCTATTACACCTAAGGCTACGCAATATGTATACGAGCCTAGACGTGCTGCGTCAGGCCCTACACGGCCATTCAACGGACCGCGCCCCGTAAATATACCTCCTGTTATGAACACTCCTAGGATGTCAGTATTCCGTCACCGATTACCACCGCTTCACATGAATCAATCCCATGTTTCTACGACACACGCAGGCATGTGTTATTATTGCGGAGAAGGACATCGCATCATTGACTGTCAATCCTTTCTCGAACTGACTTCTGTGGAACGCCAGGACGCCATCATGAAACTACAACGGTGCTTCAATTGTCTTGGCTCACATTTCCAAGCTAAATGTAAGTCCAGCCAACGCTGCAAGCAGTGCAACGAGGCACACCATACTTTGTTACATAACAACCCGCCGTCACAACAATGACTAGTCACACCGCGACACCCGAGGCCAGCAACTGGACGCGCAACCGATACTCAAGCTCAACCTCATTCTTTGTCATGTAATATTCAGGAATCTCTCGCCCTGTTGGGTACCGCGCAAGTCGTCTTACAGGACCATTATGGTCAACCTCGTTTTCTAAGAGCTATTATCGACCCCGGCAGTCAGATATCTGCCATTACTAAGAAAGCAAGCGTCATGTTGAGCCTACCTACTCGGAGTTCAAATATGTCTTTGATTGGTGTCGCCGCCAAGACCACACGTATTCACGAGTACGTTACGTTGATTTTATTCTCGAGGCATGACCCTGGTGTAATGCTAACTACTGAAGCCGCCGTGCTTAACCACATTACTGACCCGCTGCCGGCTACTAGGTTAGCCTCTCAAATAAGTGCTCAATACCAGCATCTACCTTTAGCTGACCCTCATTTCGACTCGCCTGCCGGTGTTGACATTATACTGGGGGCAGATGTTTTCACCCAAATACTCACTAATGGGCCTTGCACTATCATTCATGGCCAGCCCTCCGCGCTTAACACTCGTTTAGGTTGGGTCATTATGGGATCCATACCGTATAGTATGCCCCATCAACCTAGAGTGTTCATTACCTCGCTACAGTCTATTGATGACAATATTCGACGGTTTTGGGAAGTCGAAGAAGTGACTGAGGCTAAATCTTTGAGCCCTGACGAACAGCTTTGTGAAAGCCTGTTTACTACAACTACTGAACGCGATGAAGTCGGGAGATATGTTGTCGCCCTCCCCTTCAAACCTGACGCTGTAACACTTAAGTCAAACCGCAACGTTGTCCTCGCTAGTTATCATGCTTTGGAACGACGTTTAAGTCGTCAGCCGGAGGTAGCTCGGCAATATCATCAATTCATGACAGAATATATGACTCTGGGTCATATGTACCCCGCGCTTAATACTTCTAACTATTTGATCCCGCATCATTGTGTTTTTAAGACCACCAGTTCTACTACTAAGTTACGAGTAGTATTCAACGCATCCTCGCCTGATTGTAACGCGAATTCTTTAAATCAGCAATTGCTTTCCGGTCCTAAGCTTCAGAAGGACCTGTCTAACGTCATCATTTCCTTTCGCCTGTATGTTCACGCCGTCTGTGCTGATCTTAAAATGATGTACCGACAAATTGCCGTGCGCCCAGCTGATCGCTGTCACCAGCACATACTATACCGACCGACGCCTCAATCTCCGCTTGTGGAATACGAGTTAGCTACTGTCACGTACGGACTAACCCCGTCTGCGTATTTAGCGTTGCGGACACTTGAACAACTCGTAAAGGACGAAGGTAGCCGATACCCTGCCGCGTCGCAAGCAATACTTCAGCAGACGTATGTTGATGATGTTGTCACTGGCGCCGATACGCCCGAAGATGCCAAGGAATTGATACAGCAGCTCATTAACATTTTCGCACTCGCCGGCCTGGAACTTAGGAAATGGTCATCAAGTGATCCTGCACTATTGTCAACGCTACCTTCCGCTCATCTGGAGAACCCGCTACTGTTCCAGGACGATTCTACCGCCATCAAAATACTGGGACTGCAATGGAACCCTACCTCGGACTCGTTCTCCTACCAGAGTCAGAATTTCGTTTCGGTGCCTACGAAACGCACCATACTATCTTATGTCGCTCGGACTTTCGACCCGCTTGGCTTCTTAACGCCTATTACTTTCTGGATCAAATGCTTTCTTAAACGTTTGTGGCTCGAAAGGTTATCATGGGATGAACCTTTGCCAACCGCGCTTCTAAATCAATGGGACAGCTTCATTGTTCAATTCGCCAGTTTGTCTTCTATCCAAATACCTCGACACGTTGGCACACGAGCTGCCAAGCATCACCTGTTAGGGTTTTGCGATGCTTCCGAAGCTGGATACGCAGCAGCTATATATTTGAGAACCGAATGGAATGGAGTCGTTACCGTTAGCATTCTGAAGGCTAAGAGCAGGGTAGCTCCAGTTAAACCGATCACCATACCTCGCATGGAGCTTTGTGGCGCAGTCTTGCTGGCCAAACTCTACAAGTCCGTTCAGCCCGTTTTGAATTTTGTGTCTGACGCCGAGACGTTTTTCTTCACCGATTCTGAAATTGTGTTGTATTGGATCAACACCCCGCCTTATTTATTGAAGACTTTTGCTGCCAACCGCGTCACTGAAATCGTTTCAAATACCTCCATGGACCGTTGGTTCCATGTCTCGACTGCTGATAACCCCGCGGACGTTGCTTCCCGTGGGTGTCTACCTAACCAGCTTGCTGAACATCCGCTGTGGTGGCACGGCCCACCATGGGCGCTACAATGTCCTACTGCGTGGCATTTGTCTAAGCCGACCGGCCTTAACCCGGACCAGACCGAACATAAATCTGAACCTAGACTGCTATGTACGGCCGTTCAAGAGCCTAATCGACTATTGACAACTATAGAACGACATTCGAACTTAATTACTCTTCACCATGTTTTCGCTTACGTCCTGCGGTTTGTGAATAATTGCCGTCGTAAAGGCCAGCCTACTAACCACGGTCATAACACCCGCTACAAGGCCAAAGTCGCCTTGAGTAAAACTTCATTTACTACGCCTTCGGTGCAGGAGTTAAGTAACGCCAGAGATCTCTGCGTCAAGCTCATACAAGAGCTGGCCTTCAGCGAAACATTGCAACGGCTCCGTCGTGGCGCTCAAATCATCGATCCGCTCCGCAGCCTAACGCCATTTGTCGACGCCCAGGGCTTACTCAGGGTGGGCGGAAGACTTAATCATTCTGAGATGTCGTACGAATCTAAGCACCCCCTTCTGCTTCCTAAACATCATCAGTACGTCAACTTGATCTGCGATCATTACCACAAGTTAGCCTTACATGCCGGACCGCGCACCACTCAAGCGCTGATTAACGGCGAATTTTGGATTATTGCGTTACGCTCCTTACTTCGACAACGCATTCATGCGTGCATGCGGTGTTTCCGTCTGCAATCTAAGCCTCGTCCACCTATGATGGCTTCTTTACCATCATCTAGAGTCACTCCATCGCCGCCTTTCTGCAGGGTGGGAATTGATTTCGCTGGACCCTTTGACACAAAGGCAAATCATTTGCGTACCTCGAAGCTTTTAAAATCTTATCTTTGTCTATTTGTCTGCATGGCTACTAAGGCTGTGCACTTGGAGATGGTATCCGACCTATCCACCGATGCCTTTCTCGCAGCTTTACACCGTTTCACGTCAAGACGAGGGCTACCCTCTGATATTTATTCTGACAACGGTACGAATTTTATTGGAGCCGCGAACCGCCTGAGTGAGGTCTATCAACTGCTTGACCACTCGAAATCGCTTATCAAGCGCAAACTCGCCGACCAACGTATTGAATGGCACTTCAACCCTCCAGCCGCACCACATTTCGGCGGACTCTGGGAGGCTGCCGTCAAATCCGCTAAAGGACTTATGCACCGCACGATCGGTAATACGGTATTAAACCCTGAAGAGTTGTCTACGTTGTTTACCCGGATAGAGGCTATTCTTAACAGTCGCCCTATTTTCGAGGTTTCGCCTGACCCCAGCGAAGGATCGTCTTTCCTCACTCCCGGACATTTTCTTATTGGACGTCCGCTCCTTGCACTTCCGGAGAGATGTTACCCCGAACCGCCTCTTAAATCTCGTTGGTCCATGATTCAGCAAATGACCAACCGTTTCTGGAAGACTTGGTCTACTCAGTACCTGCATTCGCAGATTCAACGCCGCAAGTGGCACAAGAACTCCTCACCGCTTCAGGAGGATCAACTCGTCTTCATCACTGGAGAGCATCCGAGCCCCCTTCATTGGCCTATGGGTCGGATTATACATCTACATCCTGGACACGACCAAGTATCCCGCGTAGCTACTGTCAAAACCTCGCACGGCCAGCTGAAGCGACCTGTCCACAAGCTTGTTGGCTTCCCGCTGCAGCATTGAGTTTCACCTTTGGTTTCTTCGGCACTTTTGCCCCTTCCTTTGTTTTTCTTCTCTTTCTTTCGTTTCCCCCTGCTATTTTCTTCGGCACCCTCGGTTTCCGGTGCTTTAATAGTTCTTCGCCCTCTACCCACCTGGCGGATTAAAAACATTCGTTTTGGTGGGCGGTATGTTCGAGTCAGCGCTCGAAGTTTCGCGGCCTACATTCAAACGCTCAGCTGGACTGTGCAGTGATGGTCACGTGACGTCCGATCTGCCAATCGATGTATGATTTGAAGTATTGATTTTCTGTGGCTTGATCCCCACTCCCTTAGCTCGCATTTTCCGTTAGTTAGTCGTCCCCGTTGTCTCGGAACTGTCGTACAGTTAACAGCCTCGTTAAAATACCTCGTTACGTAAAATTGCACAACGCGTGCAAAGTGCCGCTTTTGACCGTGAAAACCTCGTACAAGCATTAAAACTGTTCGTCTTAATGTGTGTTAGTGTGACCGCGTTATTATATAAGTTATTTGCGGATTATTGACTTTAATTACAATCGCCGTTTGTAAGTTCCTTTGTGTCGTTCCGCGCCATAGTTCTTAAATGACTAGGATTTTTAAATGCAGCTTATTGACTTCTCGTTTAAGTTTTAGTGTGACTTCGCCTGGCCAGGATTCCTACGAACTGGGTACCCAGGACTTCTGCAGCTACGAGATCTACGACCACTTCAATTTTGCCCTTTCTTGCTCCACGAGGGTAAGTGCTGCATAAGCTTAAGTACTAATAATTCATTTATGTGTAAATTCAGTGCGAATTGTTCTGTAATTAAATGTGCTTGTACGGAGCCCATTATGGCTTTCTAACTTTCGTAATTGCGTGCTCAGCGATTGAAGTAAGGCACTTTGCCGCAGCTTACTATTGTTACTCACATTTCTATTATATTATTGCCGATCTTTCTCGAACCTCGTTTTCTTCTCATTTTAGCTAAGCGCCAGTCGCTTCACTTGCCTTCTCACTATAAGGCCTGTACTGGTGTATATACCCATTACCCTTATAAATCCAACTACAAACTCGTGACTCTGTGGTACCAGTGAGGAAGAGCCTTGCCTTCTCACTATAAGGCCTTTACTGGTGTATATACCCATTACCCTTATAAATCCAACTACAAACTTGTGACTCTGTGGTACCAGTGAGGAAGAGCCTTGCCTTCTCACTATAAGGCCTGTACTGGTGTATATACCCATTACCCTTATAAATTCAACTACAAACTTGTGACTCTGTGGTACCAGTGAGGAAGAGCCTTGCCTTCTCACTATAAGGCCTGTACTGGTGTATATACCCATTACCCTTATAAATCCAACTACAAACTCGTGACTCTGTGGTACCATTGAGGAAGAGCCTTGCCTTCTCACTATAAGGCCTTTACTTGTGTATATACCCATTACCCTTATAAATCCAACTACAAACTCGTGACTCTGTGGTACCATTGAGGAAGAGCCTTGCGTTCTCACTATAAAGTCTGGACTGTTGTATGTCTAGTGTATAAACCCATTACCCTTGTAAATCCAACTACAAACTCGTGACTCTGTGGTACCATTGAGGAAGAGCCTTGCGTTCTCACTATAAGGCCTGGACTGGTGTATGTCTAGTGTATAAACCCATTACCCTTGTAAATCCAACTACAAACTCGTGACTCTGTGATACCATTGAGGAAGAGCCTTGCGTTCTCACTATAAAGTCTGGACTGGTGTATGTCTAGTGTATAAACCCATTACCCTTGTAAATCCAACTACAAACTCGTGACTCTGTGATACCATTGAGGAAGAGCCTTGCGTTCTCACTATAAGGCCTGGACTGGTGTATGTCTAGTGTATAAACCCATTACCCTTGTAAATCCAACTACAAACTCGTGACTCTGTGATACCATTGAGGAAGAGCCTTGCGTTCTCACTATAAAGTCTGGACTGTTGTATGTCTAGTGTATAAACCCATTACCCTTGTAAATCCAACTACAAACTCGTGACTCTGTGGTACCATTGAGGAAGAGCCTTGCGTTCTCACTATAAGGCCTGGACTGGTGTATGTCTAGTGTATAAACCCATTACCCTTGTAAATCCAACTACAAACTCGTGACTCTGTGATACCATTGAGGAAGAGCCTTGCGTTCTCACTATAAAGTCTGGACTGTTGTATGTCTAGTGTATAAACCCATTACCCTTGTAAATCCAACTACAAACTCGTGACTGTGTGGTACCATTGAGGAAGAGCCTTGCGTTCTCACTATAAAGTCTGGACTGCTGTATAGCACTTTCCTAACGGCTACGTCTAGTTAGCTCGGTGCAGGTAGTGTTGTCAGACTTTTACTTAAGGGCTCAACTCTCAGATTCGGAACCATCTTAGACCTTGTAAGGATTGTCTATCACAGCGATGCTCTGGTGTACTCGTATATAAGGCCATACGTCGTGCATATAGGCTGTTCGTCAGTTTTATCCACAAGGACGGAATTTCCCACGGACTTTGTGCCTTTGTATTAAATAGTAGTGTTACTGTGAACTTGTTTTATTGGAAAAATATTTCATTATTATTAGAGCCCCTCTATGGGGATTTGAAGTGTGATTTTTGTTACGAAATTGACCAATTTGGATTTAAGTTTTTAGCCGAAGGTACTTTATATTTCTTCTGATTAGTGTAACCCTTCTCCTTAAACTAACTGGGCTGTACTGTAGGGTTGATCACAGCTGTCTCCCAGAATCCAGAAATGTCTCCATGAGGAACTGTGGTATCGATACGATCTGAGAGATTTAGGTTTCCAATGCGATTTGTAGTTTAAAAAAACATCCAGAAAAATTTAAAGCCGATTCCCATGTTGAAATGAGTTTCTGTGATTTTCCATTGGCACAAAGTTTTAATATCACAAGTATCAATCAAAACTCGCTAAATTTCGCTAAATTGAAATAATGTATTTAAAAATGAACCCAATCCCCCCCTAGTATGAATTCTAGTGCTATTAGAAGCCAACAATAGGTGTCACATTGTGATCCATTAAATCGCTTCAATGGACGTATATATTTAGCCGCACACATCCATTTTTCAGTCTTAGTTTAGATTTGTTACGCCAGAGTCGCACTAACTGATATGATTGATTGTAAAGACTAACACGCTGCACTTGAAAAGGTTTGCGACAGAATGTTTAAATAATTTTCAACGCTCTGCGCTTTGTACGAGCACAAAGGTCTGTCCCCTTTAACTGTCGCCGGCCGGCTTTTCACACCTTGCCTCTCTCTCGTGTCATAATAGTCGGTAAATTATACTTTAGCCCAGTTACTGTGTCATTTACAAGCGATTTATTATATACAGGGTGTTTCGAAAAGTTGTACCTGGAGCCAGGGTTGCATTGACCGACGCTCATTAGGGACTGTGTATCGTTAAAATATGGAAATCTTGTTGCTGTTCATGACGAGCTGGTTGTTAATTCTTATTACACTTTTACTATTACAGATAGGCAGATCTTTCGCCGAAAGATATAAAGAGCACAAAAGCTTACTGTACACTACTATTGAATCCACCTTCGCAAATCACCTCGTGGACACTAAACACTCATGCAAAAGTATGGAAAATAACATGAGCATCCTCCACACATGCAACAAAGGCCATAAATTAAACACACTAGCACAGTATGAAATATATAGACATAGCAACACACATAAAAATGACATCTTAAATGAACAAACACGGCACAGATCACACATACTCTTCGATCACATCACTTCTAACTTTCAAAATAATGGTACCGAGGAAGCACAACTGGAACATTCCTCGCGGTAAAAATACGAGGCTGAAGAAGTCGAAAAACGAAAACGTTTCCTCCAAGTGTAAGTTAACAATTTAACAACTTTTAGTTAACAAAAAGTCTGGTCGCAAGTAATTGCAAGAGTGTAATAAGAAGTTAAAATATGGATATTTTCTTCGGGTTATTTTTTACGTTTTACATTCATTCAAGCCTGTTAGTTTAGCAGTCCATTTGCCTACCCAGCGCAGCATAGAATCAGCAGTTTTATACACATGTTCTCCATTATGTTTCTATAATAGAGAATACCTATAGAAAACAAAATAAAAACGTCATATCTCGCATGTTCTCTAGTTGTACAAATCACAATACTTCCACAAGAACGCACTACTGTTGTGAAATTATTTCCCGGATGGTTCGAGTTTTGACAACGGTGTTGAATAAGTATATTGTATGCGTCAGGACGCACCTAAGCCTACTCATTGTCATCTGCTGTATTACTCTATCAGCGAAACTCTGCTACTTTAAAAGCATTATCTATAGACAAATAAAAACTCTTAAGCACGAAAACATATTAAATACTAATGTACATTTCCATTGAGAAGCAATCATCTTCAGAAGAAATTACTAAAATTGCTCAGAATTAGTCTGAAGATGGGTACTTTGCAGTCAAAACGTACATTAGGATTTAAGTAAAAACATTTTGGGGTAGGAGGTATTATTTATTTATAATAAGAATACTTCACCACAGCTGTTTCAAGTAACTATAGCATTAACAATGTTTACATATGGATTATTCCATTACCTTGTGTGTTCCGACTCAAAAGTTTCTCTTCAGCATGTGTTCTGTGAACCCTTTAGTTGGTGTCGTCTTATGACCAATACGCAGACTCCCGTTGAGGAGTGTTGGGGTGTTATTTTAGCGAAGTTAGCTACAAGTACGCTACCACTGGGGCGTCTGATTATGTATGATTTGCAAGACACTCATTCGTAGCTCGTACACAAGTCACGAGTCCGAGGATCCGACCGAGAATGGATAAAGGTTCGATTGCACTACCTGGACTGAACTAGTCACACCGGGTATTGAAGGTATCCTGGCCGTTCAAAAGGGTCTATTGGTACCGAGTAGTTTTGGAAAAGCGGTTGAAAACTAGTGTCTGGTTGGAATTTGTCTCGTCCCAGAGGCAAACGTGTCCCCAGTACAGCATTACAGGAAGGTCGCAAGACTCATGCATACTGATACCCCCCCCCCCGTCCGGGACTGACAATAGTCACCGGGCGGAAGTCACGTGTTTTCTGCATGTAATTTTATGTTCTTTGACAAAGACTTTGGGTTTAAAGACAGGGACAGAGTCTTTTTTTCTATATACTTCTGTTTTCAACAAAACTCACCGGTTAAAGTTAATAATAAATAACGACAATGCGTGTTTAGCAATATTTGAGGGTAATTGAGGATGCCGTCCGTCCATAGAGATCATCTGTGCTTTGGGAGGAGGTGGTGGTTACTCCCCTTCGCGGCGGCTACTGCTTATCTCCTCTTGGGTATTTGATGCATTACCAGGATCGGCCAGTACGACAGGTCTGTGCTTTAGAGTAACAATCAATCATCTGTGGTTGACTGTGGTGGTTTGACTGATATTCGTAAGCGGTTGATTCTTCGAGAGAGTTTCAAGTGGTTTTAGGGTGTTGAAAGCTTGACATTAGCCAGAGTCTTATCTGAAAGTTTGTAGGAGGAAAGAAAGACGGGGAAGAGAGGAGCTATGGCTTAAACCGCAATGAACACAAAGACAGACGTATAGTGGGGAGAATATACTGTATAACATTTGAAACCATGAACTACGAATCCAACCTCATACTCGTGACTCCCGCCTGGGTGCCTAGACAGAGACTTGGTGCCACAACCCTTGGTACTGATCTGCAACAGTCTTTCATTTTCACTGCAAGACTGTACTGGTGACCAGCTCGCCCCTAAGACGAGACGAACTCCAACCTGATACTCGTGACTCCTGCCTGGATGACTAGAGGCTTGGGACCCCGTCTCGTGGTACTGGTCTGCAAGAGTCTTACATTTTCACTGCAAGACTGTACTGGTGACCAGCTCGCCCCTAGGACGAGACGAACTCCAACCTGATACTCGTGACTCCTGCCTGGATGACTAGAGGCTTGGGACCCCGTCCCGTGGTACTGGTCTGCAAGAGTCTTACATTTTCACAGCAAGACTGTACTGGTGACCAGCTCGCCCCTAGGACGAGACGAACTCCAACCTGATACTCGTGACTCCTGCCTGGATGACTAGAGGCTTGGGACCCCGTCCCGTGGTACTGGTCTGCAAGAGTCTTACATTTTCACAGCAAGACTGTACTGGTGACCAGCTCGCCCCTTGGACAAGACGTACTCCAACCTCATACTCGTGACTCCTGCCTGGATGACTAGAGGCTTGGGACCCCGTCCCGTGGTACTGGTCTGCAAGAGTCTTACATTTTCACAGCAAGACTGTACTGGTGACCAGCTCGCCCCTTGGACGAGACGTACTCCAACCTCATACTCGTGACTCCTGCCTGGATGACTAGAGGCTTGGGGCCCCGTCCCGTGGTACTGGTCTGCAAGAGTCTTACATTTTCACAGCAAGACTGTACTGGTGACCAGCACGCCCCTTGGACGAGACGTACTCCAACCTCATACTCATGACTCCTGCCTGGGTGACAAGACAGAGGCTTGGTGCCACGACCCGTGGTACTGATCTTCAACAGTCTTTCATTTTCACTGCAAGACTGTACTGGTGACCAGCTCGCCCCTAGGACGAGACGTACTCCAACCTCATACTCGTGACTCCCGCCTGGGTGACTAGACAGAAGCTTGGGGCTACGACCCGTGGTACTGATCTTCAACAGTCTTTCATTTTCACTGCAAGACTGTACTGGTGACCAGCTCGCCCCTAGGACGAGACGATCTCCAACCTCATACTCATGACTCCTGCCTGGGTGACAAGACAGAGGCTTGGTGCCACGACCCGTGGTACTGATCTTCAACAGTCTTTCATTTTCACTGCAAGACTGTACTGGTGACCAGCTCGCCCCTAGGACGAGACGTACTCCAACCTCATACTCGTGACTCCCGCCTGGGTGACTAGACAGAAGCTTGGGGCTACGACCCGTGGTACTGATCTTCAACAGTCTTTCATTTTCACTGCAAGACTGTACTGGTGACCAGCTCGCCCCTAGGACGAGACGATCTCCAACCTCATACTCGTGACTCCCGCCTGGGTGACTAGACAGAAGCTTGGGGCTACCACCCGTGGTACTGGTAATTCACCAGGAAGAAACTATGGTTAACATTTTATTATTATATACTGTATGTGTCGATAATTAATGTGGGAAAGTCATATTGTTTGCGTTATTTATTTTATGTCAGTTTTTCAACAATCAAAAACATTTTGACGAGTGGAATTAATTGAAAGATTTTTTTTTAGTGCGGAGAAAAACGTTTTTGGAGTGTTAGAGATATTTCAAATAATTTTTAAAATGATGCTAAATTAACGCCATCCTTTAGTTACTTGTGCAATTGGAGCGTTTTATGTTACGTAACATAATATAAGTGGCATTATTATTATTATAAAGTACTAAATGTTAACAATTTGTCTTATTATATGTTAACAGATGGTGGATTAATATTATCCTTGTTTTATTTTAACCCGGCCTATAACTGAATGCTAGAAAAAGAAAATCAATAAGAAAAAAATTAAAAACAGACATCTGGTGGCTTTAAATATCGTATGTAATGCAAGACTCCCACACATCTCGACTAAATTAATTTATATAAAAATATCAGATCTGACGATAGAATAATTTTGGCTCACCCTGAATCTATATTTCTCATAAAATGGTACGTGATATTAGCTTTTAAAAATATCGTAATAAGACGAGTAAATATTTAACTGACATCTTCAGAGTTGTTTGCAGTAAATGGGGAACATGTACAAACAATCAATGCCGACCGCTTTAAGCCCTAAACACATCATTATTACTGTTTAAAAAGGAAAAGCTAATTTAGCGCACCCTTCCTTAACAATGTATGACTCCCCACCGTAGCTCCGCAACCCTCAAATCCCGGATCACCGATCAACTACAAACAAGGGTTGTTAAATTGATGATCCCACCCTTTACATTTAATTGTTTCAAATTGATTTCTTCAAACCGTATTTGTAGGCTTGAATCGCATGTATAACTTGAATCTGGGCATAATGAATGTGCCAAACTCTATCTGATAGAAATGGTTTGAAACAAAATAGTTCAACTAGAAAATGTCCTCTCGTTAATCCTAAATACTTATGGAGGCAGAGAAATAAACTGAGAAATGTGCTCTCATTATTCCTAAAAACTCATCAAACTTACCAATATTTTAGTTTTAGACATTATAATGTTATGAAACATATGCGTCAGAAATTTCTGCCGTTATCTGTCCCCGATCATGAAATCTAGTTGGGTTTGACTACGAGTTCATCCTAATGTACGCAAAAATTAATATTCTTTAACAATCCAATAATGTATTTCGGATAATTAAATAATTTGTTTTTATGTACATGGTAAAGAATTGAATACTTTAGATATTCTATTTGAATCTAACGATCGTGTCCTCATTTGTAATAAAGAAGGTACTATAGGTCCCTTCTTACTTTATGTTTAACAATGCAACAATGGAATACAGAAGCAGTACTACAATGTAACACTGCAACAATGCAATATAGGAGCAGTACTACAATGTAACACTGCAACAATGCAATATAGCAGCAGTACTACAATGTAACACTGCAACAATGCAAAATAGCTGCAGTACTACAATGTAACACTGCAACAATGCAATATAGCAGCAGTACTACAATGTAACACTGCGACAATGCAATATAGCAACAGTACTACAATGTAACACTGCAACAATGGAATACAGTAGCAGTACTACAATGTAACACTGCAACAATGCAAAATAGCTGCAGTACTACAATGTAACACTGCAACAATGCAATATAGCAGCAGTACTACAATGTAACACTGCGACAATGCAATATAGCAACAGTACTACAATGTAACACTGCAACAATGGAATACAGTAGCAGTACTACAATGTAACACTGCAACAATGGAATACAGTGGCAATACTACAATGTAACACTGCAACAATGCAATATAGGAGCAGTACTACAATGTAACACTGCGACAATGCAATATAGCAACAGTACTACAATGTAACACTGCAACAATGGAATACAGTAGCAGTACTACAATGTAACACTGCAACAATGCAATATAGGAGCAGTACTACAATGTAACACTGCAACAATGCAATATAGCAGCAGTACTACAATGTAACACTGCAACAATGCAAAATAGCTGCAGTACTACAATGTAACACTGCAACAATGCAATATAGCAGCAGTACTACAATGTAACACTGCAACAATGCAATATAGCAGCAGTACTACAATGTAACACTGCGACAATGCAATATAGCAACAGTACTACAATGTAACACTGCAACAATGCAATATAGCAGCAGTACTACAATGTAACACTGCAACAATGCAATATAGCTGCAGTACTACAATGTAACACTGCAACAATGCAACATAGCAGCAGTACTACAATGTAACACTGCAACAATGCAACATAGCAGCAGTACTACAATGTAACACTGCAACAATGCAACATAGCAGCAGTACTACAATGTAACACTGCAACAATGCAACATAGCAGCAGTACTACAATGTAACACTGCAACAATGCAATATAGCAGCAGTACTACAATGTAACACTGCAACAATGCAATATAGCAGCAGTACTACAATGTAACACTGCAACAATGCAACATAGCAGCAGTACTACAATGTAACACTGCAACAATGCAATATAGCAGCAGTACTACAATGTAACACTCCAACAATGCAATATAGCAGCAGTAATACAATGTAACACTGCAACAATGCAACATAGCAGCAGTACTACAAAGTAACACTGCAACAATGCAATATAGCAGCAGTACTACAAAGTAACACTGCAACAATGCAATATAGCAGCAGTACTACAATGTAACACTGCAACAATGCAATATAGCAGCAGTACTACAATGTAACACTGCAACAATGCAATATAGCAGCAGTACGACAATGTAAGACTTCAACAATGCTATAGTTCAATATTGCAGCTTTGTAACGGATAACATAGACACGTGGTACGTGATTACGATAGATCAGGGGTTACCAAACGTTTTGGTACCATGCCCCCTCTTTTTGAAATGAAAACCACCTACACCCCTCCACTTTACATGACAAATAAATGGTAAGGGGATATGAAAAAGAAACAATTATTAATATAATATAATATTTCAGGTTTTATTTTGCAAGGTAAATTTTAACTGATAAGTGGAACATCTGTTAGTGAGATGGATGAGCTTGCATTTTTTCACAATCATGTCTATTTGAGGTTATGTTTTAAGGCCACGGTGCAAGTCATTAGCAACATCAAGTTTGTTCCTATACTTTGTTTTTATTGCAACAGTTGATGGAATTGCTTTTTCCCAAAAGTAAGTGCTTGAAAAGGCAAGTATAATCTAAGAGCTGCCTGTGATACACTTTTAATTGTTTTATCCAAAATGAAATTTGTCCATTGTGGCCACATTGAACGGCAAACTTTCATTTCGCGACACTTTTGTGCCATTATTTTTTTCAGCTGTCATGTTGGTTTAGTTTCAAGTTTACAAAATTTGCACAACCTTTACTTTTATTTCTTTTATAAATGCATACATTTGATTTAAATTTTCTGAACATCATGGTCAATAGAATTAACAATGCAAAAAAAATCTGAGGTGTAAATTTAGTTTTAAATTTTGATAAATTGTGTACTTAAATTTCAACTTAACGAGAATTTATCATATTGATTTCCAATTGGTCTCGCACCTCCCCTGACTAGCCTTCACACTCCCCAATGGGGCGCGCCCCCCAGTTTAGGAACCCGTGTAATAGATAGAGAAATATAAAAATAATTTAATAAATTTTTATTTTTGCGAAATATTATTTGTAAGCACGACACTCTCATTCGCTCTACATGTCTACTGTTTACTGCCTAACGACTGTAATGTTTTTTGCTGTATACAAAATGTTTATTTTAAAATTGTGTGTAGCCTCCACTTGACCTGTGTATCCAAGTTGGGCGAGCGTACTGATGCAATATGTATTCATTCTGTTCTCCAGTTACTTAACATTTGTTGCTTAGTCACCGCTCTGACATGTTCCTACAAAAGGGTATCAATTCATCATGGGATAGGGGATAGGCGGTAACATTGTTTGCTCCCTATTAAGGATAACAAATGACACATATGAAAGGATAATTTTTTTGTTACATTGCGACCGCGGGTGGCAGATATTTATTTATATCACGTTTTATATAAATTCGTTTTCTTAATAGAGAACTCGTTCACTCGCCGAAACAGACTTCGTAGAAGTAACCCTGGTCGTGTAAACCGTGGTATCCGTCTCCGCGTTCATGTGTAGGATGAAACAATTTATACTGTCACATGATCGTGGCGGGTTGACGGCTAGTAGGAAGCAGAACTCTCTGACATGTCCACACCATAAACGCACGATATTGCTTTTTGGCACGTAAACAAACACCTGTTGAATTTAATGATGTTTACATTTAAAACCTCTAATTTTTAGTATTTTGCTGTGTCTTTGTTTCTCAAGTGACGAATTCCTACCTGAGGAAAACATAATATTCACAAGTACCTAACCAAAGACCGTCAGAGGGCAGTTCCGTTGAATAAATTACGTCATTGATTAAAAATATTGGTCGCTCTGTTTATATGACCCAATAAGTGGGTTCTGGGATTGCCGTTCTTGTCTGTGTTGTATGATGTCACTATTTTACAATCTCCTGTTTATACGACCCAATTAGTGGATTCTGGGATTGCCGTTCTTGTCTGTGTTGTATGATGCCACTATTTTACAATCTCCTGTTTATATGACCCAATAAGTGGATTCTGGGATTGCTGTTCTTGTCTATGTTGTATGATGTCACTATTTTACAATCTCCTGTTTATATGACCCTATAAGTGGATTCTGGGATTGCCGTTCTTGTCTATGTTGTATGATGTCACTATTTTACAATCTCCTGTTTATATGACCCAATAAGTGAATTATGGGATTGCTGTTCTTGTCTTTGTTGTATGATGTCACTATTTTACAATCTCCTGTTTATATGACCCAATAAGTGGAACCTGGGATTGCCGTTTGTTTTTATGTGGTTACATCACACCATTTACAAACTATTGCTTATATGACCCTAAGGGTGGATTTTGGGATGACCTTTCTCTTCTAAGTTGTGTATTCCCACCATTATAAATCTACTTTTCATATGATAAAAAAGTGGATCTTAGCAGAGCCAGAAAATCCATGTTGTTTGTTGTCTCTATTTTAAATTGTATTGCTTACATGCCATTTAAATTGGTAGGATATTATGGTTTATTTTTCTTCTTTTATGACAACATTTACTTATATGCCATTGTAAACGGATTTGGGATTGCTATACTTCTCTTTGTCGTTTGTTCTCCCTATTTTAAAATGTTCTGCTTGGGCACCATTGTAAACGCATTTGGGATTTCTATAGTTCTCTATATAGTTTGATGTCCCTGTTTTAAAATGGATTACTTATATGCCATTGTAAACGGATTTGGGATTGCTATACTTCTCTTTGTCGTTTGTTCTCCCTATTTTAAAATGTTCTGCTTGGGCACCATTGTAAACGCATTTGGGATTTCTACAGTTCTCTATATAGTTTGATGTCCCTGTTTTAAAATGGATTACTTATATGCCATTGTAAACGGATTTGGGATTGTCGTAGATATCTATGTCGTTTTATGTTCCTATTTTAAAATTTGTCTGCATAGGGTCTGTTTAATGTAAACGGATTTGGATTTGTCGTAGATATCTATGTTGTTTTATGTTCCTATTTTAAAATTTGTCTGCATAGGGTCTGTTTAATGTAAACGGATTTGGGATTGTCGTAGATATCTATGTTGTTTTATGTCCCTATTTTAAAATTTGTCTGCATAGGGTCTGTTTAATGTAAACGGATTTGGGATTGTCGTAGATATCTATGTTGTTTTATGTCCCTATTTTAAAATTTGTCTGCATAGGGTCTGTGTCAGTTTAAACGGTTTTAGGGTTGTCGTTGTTCTCTATTTTTTTGATGTCTCTATTTTAAATGTACTGCCTATGTGCCATTTTAAACGGATTTAGGATTGTTGAAGTTCCCTATGTTGTTTGATATCTCTAAATTAAAATTTGTCTGTATATGTCAAACGGATTGGGGACAGACGTTCTTCTCTAATATGTTTGAAGGTATTTGTTAAAGGTATTATCAATTATTTATTGTAATATAAGTTGTTGCCATTGAGGCTAAGGGCTAAGCCGCCCGGTACTTAATTCCACCACGAAGCTCTATCTGGTTCCGAACCTCTGACATGACCTTCAGACTGAGCCGCCCCGAAGCTCTATCTGGTTCCGAACCTCTGGCATGACCTTCAGACTGAGCCGCCCCGAAGCTCTATCTGGTTCCGAACTTCTGACATGACCTTCAGACTGAGCCGCCCCGAAGCGCTTTTCATGAACACGTTTCTACTGGTTAATTTTTTAAATTTGCTGGTTGAGTAACCCATGAATGGAGGAGTAAATCGCTCGAGGGTTCGAGTTAGGGTTAGGGTGAACAACGATTGTGAAGCGTTTGCAAGGAATGGACAATGGGGATGACTCTAAACAACACATCCTATTCCAGGATGTTTAAATTGTGTTCAAAGTAAAACTGAACTCGGCCCTGTTGTTTTACACTTTACAAAATATAGTATTTTTTATAATTTGAGTTAAAATTTTCCTTTTTATGATGATTATATGTAAATTCTCAAGCTCCTACATTTTTTTGTATAGCTTTATATATATTATAATATGAAAGTTATTTAATTTTTTTCCTTTATATTATATTATAATTACCTTACCTGTCTAATAATCATACCTTTGAGTTTCTAAATAATTAAACAATCATATAATTTTAATATCACCTGCATTTATTCATCTGACATCCAATTCTTACAAATTATACCCAAATACATTAATAAGATGCAGTGACGAAAATTGATTACATAACTAAAACTGCAGTTGCTATAAAGGTGGATTCAAAATGAAGACAAAATTTTAGACGATATAAATATAGTAAGTATTAAGAAACATAATAATAAGGATATAAATAGGTAGTGATACGGAAATCGCTATAAGTAAATTAAAAGAAAATGAACAAGAAAATAATAAGAATTAAGGCAACTAATAAAATAGATAAATTAATAAAAAAACATAAAAATATAAATTGAAAACTTTTTAAATTAAAAATTAATATATACAATTTTGTAACCTAAAACGTAAATTAGAAAATGACTACTTACGCACAATAAAAGCTGACAAAAATAACGCAGTAGTAGTAATTAATAAACAAGAATACATAGACAAAAATGAAAAATATATTTATGATAACAACTTTATTGCACAAAAAATGAATCAGCACAAAAAACGTACTGATAAATATTAAAATGAATAAATATTATAAAAAACTCATAGTATTGTATAACCCAAATATCAACAATGATAATATAAATAACAATCCGAAAATACCACCACTTAACAGATTTATAGAACTACATAAACAAAGTTAACCAATTAGACCTCTTATTAAT
The DNA here is from genome assembly GCA_036971475.1 of Prosapia bicincta. Classification (NCBI taxonomy): domain Eukaryota; kingdom Metazoa; phylum Arthropoda; class Insecta; order Hemiptera; family Cercopidae; genus Prosapia; species Prosapia bicincta. The sequence continues at coordinate 30,557,063 of JBAIZL010000007.1, forward strand.
TTTAAAACTGCACTTACTTTTAAAATATCCAAAATAATTACTTTAAAATTGAAAGATAAAATGAAAGTAAAATATAATCTCACTAACACCTATTATCAAGTATACAAAATTCAAAACATAAAAATAAAGGAAACATATAAAGTAATAAAAGATAAATTAATACTATATAAAATAGATAAAAAAGAAATGTTTGAAATAATTATTGTAATTAAAATACTATTAAATCAAAACTACGTTTACTATAATAACAAAATTTACAGACAAGAAGATGGTTTGGTAATTGGTTCACCTCTGTCATGTATCATGTCTGAAATATTTTTACAATATAGTGACGAAGAAATAATTAAAAGTATTAAAAAATATGACAACAATGGACTTACTGATATGTAGATGATAGAATATATATTTCCACCAACAATGCTGTAAATCTAAACCTAATAACTAACCACGTCAATAATAGACACAATAAAGTATAGTTTACACGTGAAATAGTAAAACATAGTGGAATAAATATTTTAGATATCATAGATATCACTATTTATAGAGAAAACGATCAATTAAATTTTGCAATTTACAGGAAACCTACTCAAACAGATAAAATAATACTTTATTTTTCAAACCATCCACGTAATTAAAAAACTGCAGGTTTATATAGTTTATTATACAGAATGAATAAAATTCATATGAATTAAATCATATGAATAAGTTAAAAGAATTAAATATTATATAACAAATAGCAACAAAATATTGATATAAAAAGGAAACAATCAATAAATTAAATAACAACATAATTTAAAAAATTAGGTAATAATATAAACAAAAACAGATATAAAACAAATCTTAAAGAAACTAGGTCCAAATTCATATTCACCTAATAGAGAAATTAATTGTAAAATTATTTAAAGACATTATTATAGAACCTTTTACACCAGAAATAAAATAAAAATATTAAAATAAATAAATTGGATATGAGTGGTATTTTTAGTATCAAATGTACAATGGATTATAAATACTATGTAGAACAAACTAAAAATAAAATAAAAGAAAGGTATAAAGAACATATAAATGCAGAGATAAAACCTATTATATATAAATCTAATTTAGCGACACTTTGTATTGAAAATAATCAAGACTTTCCGGAAATAAATAATACGAAATTAATTAAACATGCACAAAAAGGGTTGAAAATGAATATCATTGGAAATTTAGAAATACATAAAAATTAAATTAAAAATAAACTTATTGAAGAACAAATAGAAATAAAATCAAAACATAACACTGTTTTTAGTATATTCGATGATATCTTTAAAATAAAAAACCTAAAATAAATAGGAAGTATTAGCAGTTATATAATCAAGCAGATAAGATAAACTCGGCTGATCCTTGGGACATAATGCAATTATATGAGCATTTAGGATGTAGTCGTGGAACTCTATGTTACTTGTAAGTTTGCAAATTAGCGAAAAGCTTCATTTATATAGTTTAGTAAAAATGTAATAAGAAATATAAAAAATTATACTGTATATTCTTGTATATGAAAATATTATGCAGTCATAATATGTATATATATATATATATATATTTTTTTTTTTCAAGATTAAATAATATACACTAATTACAGGAATAATTTATTGAATAATACACTCAAAGCTTTTCGTTGGTTGATATTACCAACATCAGTTCTTTTGTCATTCTTAGTAATTCCTGAGGATGTTGGTAATGTCAACCAACGAAAAGCTTTGAGTGTATTATTCAATAAATTATTCCTGTAATTAGTGTATATTATTTAATCTTGAAAATCATTCTAACAGAAAAACCTATTTGATATTCTACATATATATATATATATATATATATATATATATATATATATATATATATATATATATATATATATATAAGATTAAATAATATACACTAATTACAGGAATAATTTATTGAAATATTACATTCAAAGCTTTTCGTTGGTTGACATTACCAACATCCTCAGGAATTACTAAGAATGACAAAAGAACTGTCTAACAAATATGAAGCTACTAGATAAAAAATGTGGCTTTATCTAGTAGCTTCATATTTGTTAGACAGTTCTTTTATCATTCTTAGTATTGTAATTCCTGAGGATGTTGGTAATGTCAACCAACGAAAAGCTTTGAATGTATTATTTCAATAAATTATTCCTGTAATTAGTGTATATTATTTAATCTTAAATATATATATATATATATATATATATATATATATATATATATATATATATATTACAGTCTATTGTCTATTGTCTGTGGTTAGTGACAGTATTACACTATCATTACACATTTAGAAAATTAGTTTAGTAAAGACGCTACCCCCGCAATCTCTCTCTTCGTTCACTCTGTTATAAACATAAACTATGCTATTAACGTTCTTGCTAATAGCAAAAGGTTAAAGATATTTAGGAATATTTCGTAATTAAATTTCATTAATCCAGTAATAAAAATATTATATTTTTCATGTTGGTGATTGTAGTATTGAGTAGACATCTCTTAGCCACTGATAGCGGATCGATACCCCGGACCATGGACCGACGTCTCTCCTCACCCCAGGCAACGGTCCAACACCATTTATCACACTGGGGGGAGGGGGGCGAATTGACACTTCTCTTCTAAACACTACTGCCCTAAACTCCAGCACTCATCAGTATATACCAGATTGATTCTCAGAGCAAGTGACTAAAACTCCAGCACTCATCAGTATATACCACAGTGATTCTCAGAGCAAGTGACTAAAACTCCAGTATGCGTTAGTAAACACCAAAGTGATTCTCGAAGCATCTGACAGAAACCCAAGCACTCATCAGTATATACCAGAGTGATTCTCAGAGCAAGTGACTAAAACTCCAGCACTCACCAGTATATACCAGAGTGATTCTCAGAGCAAGTGACTAAAACTCCAGCACTCATCAGTATATACCAGAGTGATTCTCAGAGCAAGTGACTAAAACTCCAGCACTCACCAGTATATACCAGAGTGATTCTCAAAGCAAGTGAATACAACTCCAGCACGCGTTATTAAACACCAAAGTGATTCTCGAAGCATCTGACAGAAACTCCAGCACACTTTAGAATATACCAGAGGGTTTTTCAAAAGTAAATGACAGAAACTCTTGCCGTGGACAGTATATGTCAGAGGGGTTATCGAAGTTAGTGACTGAAACTCCAATAAGTTTCAGTATATACCAGAGTGCTTCTCGGAGCAAGTTACTAAATCTACAGCACTGGTCAGTATACACCACAGTGACTCTAGAAACAAGTGACTGTAACTCCAGCAGGTTCAGTATATACCTGAGTGCTTCTCGAAGCAAGTCACTGAAACCCTAGAAACGATTCTCTAGAAACGTTATACAAGATTTATTCAAGTGATCAAGTGACTGCAGTCCCAGCACGCGTCAGTATAAACCAGTGTCATTCCCAAAGGCAATGACTGAAACACCAGCGAGAGTCGGTATATACCAGAGTCATTTTCGAAGCAAGTGGCTGAATCTCTAGCATGCGACAGTATATATCAGAGTGATTCTCGGAGCGTCACTGAAACTCCAGTACGACTCAGTATATAACGAAGTCACTCTTGAAGCAAGTTTCTAACACTCCATCATGCTTCAGTATATACCAGAGTGAATGTAGAAGCAAGTGGCTGAATCACTAGCATGCGTCAGTATATATCAGTGATTCTCGGAGCGTCACTGAAACTCCAGTACGACTCAGTATATAACGAAGTCACTCTTGAAGCAAGTCACTGACACTCCATCATGCTTCAGTATATACCAGAGTGAATGTAGAAGCAAGTGGCTGAATCACTAGCATGCGTCAGTATATATCAGTGATTCTCGGAGCGTCACTGAAACTCCAGTACGACTCAGTATATAACGAAGTCACTCTTGAAGCAAGTTTCTAACATTCCACTACGCTTAAGTATATACCAGAGTGAATGTAGAAGCAAGTGGCTGAATCACTAGCATGCGTCAGTATATATCAGTGATTCTCGGAGCGTCACTGAAACTCCAGTACGACTCAGTATATAACGAAGTCACTCTTGAAGCAAGTCACTGACACTCCACCACGCTTCAGTATAGACCAGAATGAATGTAGAAGCAAGTGGCTGAATCACTAGCATGCGTCAGTATATATCAGTGATTCTCGGAGCGTCACTGAAACTCCAGTACGACTCAGTATATAACGAAGTCACTCTTGAAGCAAGTCACTGACACTCCACCACGCTTCAGTATATACCAGAGTAAATGTAGAAGCTAGTGGCTAAATCACTAACATGCGTCAGTATATATCAGAGTGATTCCTGGAGCGTCACTGAAACTCCAATACGACTCAGTATATAACGGAGTGACTCTTGAAGCGAGTCACTGACACTCTAGCATGCTTCAGTATATACCAGAGTGATTTTAGAACCAAGTAGTTGAATCCCTAGCATGCGTCATTATATATCAGAATGATTCTCGAAGCGAATGACTTGAAACTCCAGCACACATTAGTATATGCCAGAGTTATTCTCGAAGCCAGTGTCTGAAACTCCAGCACGGGTCAGTTTTTACCAGAGTGACCTCGAAACCAGGGATTAATACTGTAGCAGGCGTCAGTATATACCAGAGTGATTCTCAAAGCGAGTGACTGAAAATTCGACTGAATTTTTTTTAATAAGACTTTTCCCAAGTACTCTAATCTGTAATCCTTAAATTTTATCAACAATAAGAAAGGATTTATCATTAATGGTTTTACAAAACATAGGACTTGACATTACCCTAAAACATGGGAGGACGTTCTTTGTGTATTTAGGTGCTCCCTACATCGATGATGTATTCATCAAGCATTTTCCTGACGATGTAGGGATTGCTCAGAAACACAGAGAAACCCGGCGCTAACTCTTCAAAATAGAAACCTGTTGCAAAAATACAAAATCCTCATTTTAATTTTATTGTAAACTTTAAAACAAAAGATTTCGAGCTTTGTTTCCTATATAAACGCTTTCTGCATTTAAGGACGATTAAGAAACACGATGTTAAGGCCAACATACTTAATATTACAATTATACTTGCTATAACTCACAACGTAAAATGAACGCATATTTTCAGTTGTTGGTCTCTTTGGTAAGTTTTATATTCTCTTCGTGTCTGGTGGTCTTCCTATATTCCCAGGTAAAAATTTTATTCTAATCTTGTCATGGGGATAAGTCATTGGTACACGTTTTTATGGCAGTTTAATGGTAAAACAAACATTTTAGATTAGTTAGTCACAAAAGTTTAAATTCGTCGCACTAAAACTTATTTTACCGCAACTGTTGTTACCTAAATGTTTTCTTTAGGAGTTACTTTCCTGCGAACTGAAAGAAACGCAACTCGGTAAGATTTGGGGCGTTGATCTCCTGGAAGAGCTTGAAAGTAAAGCACTTCTAGCTGGCCTAGTTCTAGGGACGCGCGCTGATTTCCATAATGTTATTCTATCGGAAATAAACACGGTGGGTTTAAAGCGGTGTAACACAATAGGAGGATGTTTTATTTTTACGGGACAAAGGGAGGCCGTAGGCGTGTTCGCAGGGATGTACCGCTGGGGGGAATGTTTTTCTGTTCGCTGGACTAAATCCTACCGCTGGCTGGTTTATAATATATTGTTAAAACACAAAAGATGGATTTAGTTTTTATTGCGAAGTTTGGATAAACAAAAATTGTAGTCGATGTTTTGTTAAGCCCACATGTGTAAAAAAACTCTGAAGCCTTTTCAGAGAGCCTTTGATTATTCGCTTGACAAATTATTATTTTTTAAAATCGTTTTATTGCGTACAGGACACTCATTGGGCGAGTGGCTTAGACAGCGGTTATAAATCTGTGCACTTTGCAAAATCTAAAACTTTGGTTTGCGGCCAGATTGGTAAAAACGAAACACAGAAAAGGATTGAATTCTGACGTTTTGACAGAAGCTACGCTTCCAACGCACAACCATCGTACATATACGCGCCACCGATTTGTCAGAGTTCATAGACTTGAGCTCTAATACATCCCAGTCCAAACAGTGCTTTAAAAAAAAAATCAGAAAATTTAGCTTCTATCGAATTTAAAGAATACTGAACGGAATGTGCAAGTCTACTTATGAGAGATGTGAAGTGTTACAACGTATGTGTGCTGGGTCCTATTCTATAGTAGATTCCCTTTATATAGTGGCCATATAGACGGATTACCTGATATATTTACACGAGAATAGGTGGAAGATAGGTGAGAAGTAGTAGGGGAAGTAAAATGGGATTACAGCTAACGTGTAATCGATTTCATTCTGAAGTAGATCTACTTTCTAGTGCTGCATATAGACGGATTACCTGATATAGCTACACGAGAATAGGTGGAAGATAGGTGAGAAGTAGTAGGGCATGTAAAATGGGATTACAGCTAACGTGTAATCGATTTCATTCTGAAGTAGATCTACTTTCTATTGCTGCCATATAGACGGATTACCTGATATATTTACACGAGAATAGGTGGAAGATAGGTGAGAAGTAGTAGGGGAAGTAAAATGGGATTACAGCTAACGTGTAATCGATTTCATTCTGAAGTAGATCTACTTTCTAGTGCTGCATATAGACGGATTAAATGATATAGCTACACGAGAATAGGTGGAAGATAGGTGAGAAGTAGTAGGGCATGTAAAATGGGATTACAGCTAACGTGTAATCGATTTCATTCTGAAGTAGATCTACTTTCTAGTGCTGCATATAGACGGATTACCTGATATAGCTACACGAGAATAGGTGGAAGATAGGTGAGAAGTAGTAGGGCATGTAAAATGGGATTACAGCTAACGTGTAATCGATTTCATTCTGAAGTAGATCTACTTTCTATTGCTGCCATATAGACGGATAACCTGATACAGTATCACGAGAATATGTGGGAGATAGGTGAGAAGTAGTAGGGGAAGTAAAATGGGATTACAGGTAACGTGTAATCGATTTCATTCTGAAGTAGATCTACTTTCTAGTGCTGCATATAGACGGATTACCTGATATAGCTACACGAGAATAGGTGGAAGATAGGTGAGAAGTAGTAGGGGAAGTAAAATGGGATTACAGCTAACGTGTAATCGATTTCATTCTGAAGTAGATCTACTTTCTAGTGCTGCATATAGACGGATTACCTGATATAGCTACACGAGAATAGGTGGAAGATAGGTGAGAAGTAGTAGGGGAAGTAAAATGGGATTACAGCTAACGTGTAATCGATTTCATTCTGAAGTAGATCTACTTTCTAGTGCTGCATATAGACGGATTACCTGATATAGCTACACGAGAATAGGTGGGAGATAGGTGAGAAGTAGTATTGCATGTAAAATTTGATTACAGCTAACGTGTAATCGATTTCTTTCTGAAGTAGATCTACTTTCTATTGCTGCCATATAGACGGATTACCTGATACAGTATCACGAGAATATGTGGGAGATAGGTGAGAAGTAGTAGGGGAAGTAAAATGGGATTACAGGTAACGTGTAATCGATTTCATTCTGAAGTGGATCTACTTTCTAGTGCTGCATATAGACGGATTACCTGTAGAGAGAGGAGACGTAGTAGGGCATGTAAAATGGGATTATAGCTAATGTGTAATCGATCTCATTCTGAAGTAAATCTGCTTTCTAGAGCTGCTATATAGACGGATAACCTGATACAGTTACGCGAGAATAGGTGGGAGATAGGTGAGAAGTAGTAGGGGATGTAAAATGGGATTACAGCTAACGTGTAATCGATTTCATTCTGAAGTAGATCTAATTTCTAGTGCTGCCATATAGACGGATTACCTGATATAGCTACACGAGAATAGGTGGAAGATAGGCGAGAAGTAGTGGGGGATGTAAAATGGAATTATTGCTTACGTGTAATCGATCTCATTCTGAAGTAAATCTGCTTTCTATTGCTGCCATATAGACGGATAACCTGATATAGTTACGCGAGAATAGGTGGGAGATAGGTGAGAAGTAGTAGGGGATGTAAAATGGGACTATAGCTAACGTGTAATCGATTTCATTCTGAAGTAGATCTAATTTCTAGTGCTGCCATATAGACGGATTACCTGATATAGCTACACGAGAATAGGTGGAAGATAGGCGAGAAGTAGTGGGGGATGTAAAATGGAATTATTGCTTACGTGTAATCGATCTCATTCTGAAGTAGATCTGCTTTCTATTGCTGCCATATAGACGGATAACCTGATATAGTTACGCGAGAATAGGTGGGAGATAGGTGAGAAGTAGTAGGGGATGTAAAATGGAATTATTGCTTACGTGTAATCGATCTCATTCTGAAGTAGATCTGCTTTCTAGAGCTGCCATATAGACTGATAACCTGATACAGTTACGCGAGAATAGGTGGGAGATAGGTGAGAAGTAGTAGGGGATGTAAAATGGAATTATTGCTTACGTGTAATCGATCTCATTCTGAAGTAGATCTGCTTTCTAGAGCTGCCATATAGACTGATAACCTGATACAGTTACGCGAGAATAGGTGGAAGATAGGCGAGAAGTAGTGGGGGATGTAAAATGGAATTATTGCTTACGTGTAATCGATCTCATTCTGAAGTAGATCTGCTTTCTATTGCTGCCATATAGACGGATAACCTGATATAGTTACGCGAGAATAGGTGGGAGATAGGTGAGAAGTAGTAGGGGATGTAAAATGGAATTATTGCTTACGTGTAATCGATCTCATTCTGAAGTAGATCTGCTTTCTATTGCTGCCATATAGACGGATAACCTGATATAGTTACGCGAGAATAGGTGGGAGATAGGCGAGAAGTAGTGGGGGATGTAAAATGGAATTATTGCTTACGTGTAATCGATCTCATTCTGAAGTAGATCTGCTTTCTAGAGCTGCCATATAGACGGATAACCTGATATAGTTACGCGAGAATAGGTGGGAGATAGGTGAGAAGTAGTAGGGGATGTAAAATGGAATTATTGCTTACGTGTAATCGATCTCATTCTGAAGTAGATCTGCTTTCTAGAGCTGCCATATAGACTGATAACCTGATACAGTTACGCGAGAATAGGTGCAAGATTGGTGAGAAATAGTAGGATATGTAAAGTAGGAGTATAACTTACGAGTAAACGACCTCATTCTGAAGTAGATCTACTTTTCATTGCGGTCCTACAGACTCCAAAACCTGTTACAGTTACGAGTGATTAGTTTGAAGATAGGTGAGAAATAGTAGGTAATGTAAAGTATGGTTGAAGCTTACGTGTAAATGATCTCATTCTGAAGTAGACCTACTTTCTATTGTTGTTATACAGGCTCAGTTACCTGTTACAGTTGCGCGAAAATAGGGGGAAGATAGAGGAGAAGTAGTAGGGGATGTAAAGTAGGATTGTAGTTTATGTGTTAACGATCTCATTCTGAAGTAGACCTACTTTCTATCGCTGCAATATAGACATTTTCACCCGTTACAGTTACGCAAGAATATATTACAGAAAGATTAGATATAGTGAGGGTGTAAAGTATATTGTTAACTTACATGCGGTTTCTGTGTATAGGAGTTTCTGTACCTTGGTGTACGGTTTCCAAAGCGTGTTTTTGTTTACGTGCAATGAAGTTATATTTTGTCAAACACACTGAACCGTTGTAATTTAAAAGCTGGCTCGATAAGTTAAAGGAAATTATTTCATTTATTACTCCTAACGCTGAGATAGCATTTGGATCCGGGAAGCGGCCAAAGGCGGAACGCAACGGGTTCTGTCCCCGACGTGTTGAAGGGTGATCAAAGCGCAAAGAGAACCCATTCACACCTCTTCCACTCCATTTCCCAAACTAAAACATAATGAAATATTTAAATGCACGATTTTACCGAATGCGTTTTCATTTTGTTTAGGCATTATTTACGGCGATTCATTTAATCGCTAATTTATGCCCGGGCGTGTCAAGTGTCGTGACGTGTAACGGTAGAAAGGGCAAAGGTTAAATTGTTAAAAGAATAACAATAATACAAATAAAATAATGTAATGATAATATTTATAGATGAGTAAATTATCCTTTAATTTATTGAAAAGTCGATGTTTCGACAGATAATTCGCTGTCATCTTCAGGTGTGGCTACTTAGAACCGTGCTACGCTATACATGCTTAATAACGCATTGCAGCCTAGAAGGACTCCTAGTCAAGCTGATTAGACGTTATGTCTGCTAGCTTTCGGCTAATTACCCAGACATGAAGATGGCAGCAAATTGCCTGTCGAAACGTCGTTGTTTTATTGAATATTGTTTTATTAAAGAATATTTGACTCATTTATTAACCGTTTTTCCTTGATACTAAAACTTGTGCACATACAAATCATGATAGCAGCAACAACGAAATGCCTTATTATAAACACATAACAAAATAATTGCTATTTTGTTTACAATACTGGAAAACCAAAAATGTATTAAAAACCTATAACTTTGCAGTCGTCTATAAATATCTACGGTCCTTGCCCTATAACGTATATTCGCTCTCTGTATACGTAATAATTTTTGTCGTGTTTTAAGAAGAATACACAAATATATTTATCAAGATATGTTAGTGATGGGAGAGATATGATAATTTAAATTATATTAAGCTAACTAACGACCCCCTCTAATGCTATGAGATGTAGAAATGCTACCTTTGTCTGGCGTTAAGATTTAGGGGTTTATGGAGCATAACTGGAGAGATAGAGCATAATAGAGTGGGCTGGAGCTAGCTTGACTAGGAGACTGGAAGACGATTGGGGGGTTTGAGTATGGCTGGGGGCAGGATCATGACTGGGGGGGGGGGGCTGGAGCATGCATGACTGGGGGACTGGAGGATGACTGGGGAGCTTGCGCATGTCTGGGAGCTGGTGGTGGACTGGGGGTTTGAGCATGACGGGGACCTAGAGCATAACTGGAGAGATAGAGCATAATAGAGTGGGCTGGAGCTAGCTTGACTAGGAGACTGGAAGATGATTGGGGGGTTTGAGTATGGCTGGGGGAAGGATCATGACTGGGGGGGGGGGGCTGGAGCATGCATGACTAGGGGACTGGAGGATGACTGGGGAGCTTGCGCATGTCTGGGAGCTGGTGGTGGACTGGGGGTTTGAGCATGACGGGGACCTAGAGCATAACTGGAGAGATAGAGCATAATAGAGTGGGCTGGAGCTAGCTTGACTAGGAGACTGGAGGATGATTGGGGGGTTTGAGTATGGCTGGGGGCAGGAGCATGACTGGTTGGCTGGAGAATGCATGACGAAGGGCTGGAGCATGACTAGGAGACTGAACATGACTGGAAGCTGGACGATGATTGGGGACTAGAGGATGACTGGTAAATTTGAGCATGGGGGGTTGGAGCATCAATGGGGGGCTGGAACAACACTGAGGGGCTGGAGCATGCATGACTAAAGTGTTGGAGCATGACTGGAGGCTGGAGCCGCATGACTGCGGGCTGGAGATTGCATGACTTAGGTGATGGTGCATGGCTGGGGGCTGGAGCATGACTGGGGATTGAAGCATAAATGCGGGCTAGAGTATTACTGGGGGGCTGGAGCATGACTGGGAAACTGGAGCCTAATAGTTATAAACATGGGAAACTATGACTATTTTGAATAATTAAAAATGAGTTGTGATTTAATTTCCGAAACTCTTTATAATATATGTTTATTATGGACAACTAAATTTATAAACGCGATAAAATGTAGTTATTCTGAATAATTAAGTATTTATGTTGCTATTTCATATTCACTTAATAATATTTGCTCACTGTGCAGACAAAATAAATGCTTGTTATCCGAAACACTCATCGCGCAAAGTACAATATGCCTTAAGGTAGCAGTGCTTCGGGTAGTTTAAACCCGCTCCCAAGTTAATAAAAAACACTCATCGCGCAGCCACCGACGTAAAATTTGCTATCGCTTTGATTCTCAGGTTAAAGCTTCAAATCATTCCCGCCGACGTGGGGAGGCAGGGTTTTTACTTATAAGATTATTTCAAAGAATATTTTAAACGGTATTTTTTTCTTTCTCTAGATAATGTTTTTTCCCCGGATTTATTACTCGGCGGGAGAAGAAAGCCAAACGTCGGATGCAGGGCTTTGAGATTCAATTAATTTTTCCGGAGAAAACCTGAAATAAATGCAGCGTTTTGCCTCAGAGATTGCTGGGGGCGACGGGCGTCGGGCGACGTAGACATGTTTAAGGAGCTGACAGCAGCGCCGCGGTAAAGCGGGGCAAAGATTGTGAGCAGTCGGCGAACATGCTCAAATAATAGGAATGCTAATAAAAACGTTTCCATTCTATTTTATGTTTAGCCTATTTTATTAAGACTAGACAACCTAATACATTTTAATACGGTGAAGTTAATAATGCTGTAATAAACACAAGTAGTACAAACAAAAATGCTCTGAAGTAAATTCCTACTTAGGTCAAAAAAAGTATTTTAGTTACTATTAAATAAATACAATTGACATAAATAAAGTAGCGTGACCTGCGTGTTAAAACAGCAGTCCTACCATATAACCTATAACATAAAATCAGCTGTTTTATGAAATTATATGTTATTAATTATTTTAAGTTAAATCGAACGAAATAACTATATTGTATTCCTTGCCCCTTTTGTGAAACGTTTTTCTCCTGTTTAAAACTAGAATTAATTCATTAATAAATTTAATTAATAAATTAATATTTGAAATATCTGTTTTGTAGGTGTTAACAATTACAGGTTTAAAAAAATGTATACATACTTGAGTGGATGTGTAAGAAGTATTTTATTAACGATTGAAAATTTCAACAAGGTATACATTCGAAGAGTGTGAACTAATAGAGGGAATAGAAGAATGTGGTGCCTTGTGTAGTATTGCATACACTCAGGACTCTAACTTACCCAACAATACCATATGTAACTAGTATTTACTCAATTCACATTTTCTACTGGCAAAGTTTCTGCCATTACACCACACTACACAGAGCATACAATAGACAATCCTTTATGCACCTGTCTGATTATTGTAATAAACTAAGTGAAGCAAAGCTCTTCCCTTATTAACTTTAAAGATACATTTTTACACAAACTTTTACTAGTCCGCATCCCCGACATTGCTTACTGTATGTTCCTGGAGGATAGGAACATTCGTCCTTATGTCTCCACATCTTAGGAACGCGAATATTGTCATGACTAAAACGTCGGTGTGTGACGACTTCTAACTTAGGTTCACCGTTACACTTTCCCTACGCCTGCTATGGTCACATATAGGAAGCTAAGAACTTCGGTGATATAAACCATATGACATATGACCTCGTTGGTTTATTAGTGCCTTGACGTTATGGTGAGATTAATACAAACCACGCAATATTTTACAATATGATTACATTTCGAAAAGAAAATGTATCCTGTTTTATTAGACTGATCAATGAGTACTAAATACGTCGTATTTCGCCCATTTAGTACGTTTTATGTTGAACTTGACGTATCAATTTATATCCCACTAAAATCTCTCCATTGCTATTCTCAGGCTACATCTAAGTTTCCGTCTGATTTCATCCTCTTCCTCTTGTAGGGTTCATCTTTGCTCCACCCACTGTACAGAAAACGTTTATGTCTGATTTCATCCTCTTCCTTTTGTAGGGTTCATCTTTGCTCCACCCACCTTACAGAAAACGTTTATGTCTGATTTCATCCTCTTCCTCTTGTAGGGTTCATCTTTGCTCCACCCACTGTACAGAAAACGTTTATGTCTGATTTCATCCTCTTCCTTTTGTATGGTTCATCATGGCTCCAACCACCTTACAGAAAACATTTAAGTATGATTTCATCCTCTTCATTTTGTTTGGTTCATCATAGCTCCATCAACCTTATAGAAATCGTTTTTGGTTGTTTTCAACCTTTCCTTTTGCATAGCTCAACATTTCTCCAACCACCTTACAGAAATATTTTATGTCTGATTTCATCCTCTTCTTTGTATGGTTCATCATGACTCTAACCTCCTTACAGAAAAAATTTTTGTATGATTTCATCCTCTTCCATTTGTGTGGTTCATCTTGGTTCCAGCCACCTTACAGAAAACGTTTGTGTCTGATTTCATCCTCTTCCTTTTGTATGGTTCATCATGGCTCCAACCACCTTACAGAAAACATTTAAGTATGATTTCATCCTCTTCATTTTGTTTGGTTCATCATAGCTCCATCAACCTTATAGAAATCGTTTTTGGTTGTTTTCAACCTTTCCTTTTGCATAGCTCAACATTTCTCCAACCACCTTACAGAAATATTTTATGTCTGATTTCATCCTCTTCTTTGTATGGTTCATCATGACTCTAACCTCCTTACAGAAAAAATTTTTGTATGATTTCATCCTCTTCCATTTGTGTGGTTCATCTTGGTTCCAGCCACCTTACAGAAAACGTTTGTGTCTGATTTCATCCTCTTCCTTTTGTATGGTTCATCATGGCTCCAACCACCTTACAGAAAACATTTAAGTATGATTTCATCCTCTTCATTTTGTTTGGTTCATCATAGCTCCATCAACCTTATAGAAATCGTTTTTGGTTGTTTTCAACCTTTCCTTTTGCATAGCTCAACATTTCTCCAACCACCTTACAGAAATATTTTATGTCTGATTTCATCCTCTTCTTTGTATGGTTCATCATGACTCTAACCTCCTTACAGAAAAAATTTTTGTATGATTTCATCCTCTTCCATTTGTGTGGTTCATCTTGGTTCCAGCCACCTTACAGAAAACGTTTGTGTCTGATTTCATCCTCTTCTTTTTGTATGGTTCATCATGACAACAACCCCCTTATAGCAAACGTTTTTTTGTTTTCATCCTCTTCTTTTGTAAGATGATCATGGTTCCAACCACCTTACAATAATAGTTTATGTCTAATTTCTTCCTCTTCCTTCTGTAGGGTTCATAATGGCTCCAACCACCTTATAAAAATAATTTATGTGTGATTTCATACACTTCTTTCTGTAGGGTTCATCTTTGCTCCACCCACCTTACAGAAAACGTTTATGTCTAATTTCATCCTCTTCCTTTTGTATGGTTCATCATGACACTAACCACCTTACAGCAAACGTTTTATTTTTGTTTTCATCCTCTTCCTTTTGTATGGTTTATCATGTTTCCAACCACCTTACAGAAAATGTTTATGTCTGTTTTTATCCTCATCCTTTTGTAGAGTTCATCATGGCTCTAACCACCTTACAGAAAATGTTTATGTACGATTTCGTCGTCTTCCTTTCGTATGTCTCATCATAGTTCCATCCACCTTACAGCAAAGGTTTTTTTTCATCCTCTTCTTTTTGTATGGTTCATCATGGCTACAACCATCTTACAGAAAACGTTTATGTCTGATTTCAACCTCTTCTTTTGTAAGGTGATCATGGTTCCAACCACCTTACAAAATTAGTTTATGTCTGATTTTATCCTCTTCCTTCTGTACGGTTCATCTTTTTCTCCACCCACCTTACAGAAAACGTTTATGTCTGATTTCGTCCTCTTCCTTTTGGTTGGTTCATCATGGCACTAAGCACCTTACAGCAACGTTTTTTTTTTTTGTTTTCATCCTCTTCCTTTTGTATGGTTTATCATTGTTCCATCCACTTTACAAAAAAAAAAAAAATAAGTGAATGCTTTCGTCCTCTACCTTTGACATGTCTTATCATGGTTTCAACCCCCTTACAGCTAACGTTTTTTTTTCATCCTCTTCTTTTTGTATGTCTCAACATGGTTCCAACCACCTTACAGCAAACGTTTTTTTTTGTTTTCATCCTCTTCCTTTTGTATGGTTTATCATGTTTCCAACCACCTTTCAGAAAATGTTTATGTCTGATTTCATCCTCATCTTTTTGTAGGGTTTATCATGTTTCCAACCACCTTACAGAAAATGTTTATGTCTGATTTTATCCTCATCTTTTTGTAGGGTTTATCATGTTTCCAACCACCTTACAGAAAATGTTTATGTCTGATTTTATCCTCATCTTTTTGTAGGGTTTATCATGTTTCCAACCACCTTACAGAAAATGTTTATGTCTGTTTTTATCCTCTTCCTTTTGTAGGGTTCATCATGGCTCTAACCACCTTACAGTAAACGTTTTTGTTTTATTTTTATCCTCTTAATTTTGTATGGTTTATCGTGTTTCCAAGCACTTTACAGAAATTGTTTATGAATGCTTTCGTCCTCTTCCTTTGTTATGTCTTATCATGGTTCCAACCACCTTGCAGCAAATGTTTTTTTTCATCCTCTTCTTTTTGTATGGTTTCTCATGGTTCCAACCACTTTACAGAAAATGTTTATGAATACGTTCGTCCTCTTCCTTTCATATGTCTCATCATGGCTCCAACCACCTTACAGAAAAGGTTTATTAATGATTTCATCCTCTTCCTTTTGTATGGTTTATCATGGTTCCACCCACCTTACAGAAAAGGTTTATGAATGATTTCATCCTCTTCCTTTTGTATGGTTTATCATGGTTCCACCCACCTTACAGAAAAGGTTTATGAATGATTTCATCCTCTTCCTTTTGTATGGTTTATCATGGTTCCACCCACCTTACAGAAAAGGTTTATGAATGATTTCATCCTCTTCCTTTTGTATATCTCATCATGGCTCCAACCACCTTACAGCAAACGGTTTTTTTGGTTTTCATCTTCTTCCTTTTGTATGGTTTATCATGGTTGCACCCACCTTACAGAAAAGGTTTATGAATGATTTCATCCTCTTCCTTTTGTATATCTCATCATGGCTCCAACCACCTTACAGCAAACGGTTTTTTTGGTTTTCATCCTCTTCCTTTTGTATGGTTTATCATGGTTCCACCCACCTTACAGAAAAGGTTTATGAATGATTTCATCCTCTTCCTTTTGTATATCTCATCATGGCTCCAACCACCTTACAGCAAACGGTTTTTTTGGTTTTCATCCTCTTCCTTTTGTATGGTTTATCATGGTTCCACCCACCTTACAGAAAAGGTTTATTAATGATTTCATCCTCTTCCTTTTGTATGGTTTATCATGGTTCCACCCACCTTACAGAAAAGGTTTATGAATGATTTCATCCTCTTCCTTTTGTATGGTTTATCATGGTTCCACCCACCTTACAGAAAAGTTTTATGAATGATTTCATCCTCTTCCTTTTGTATGGTTTATCATGGTTCCACCCACCTTACAGAAAAGGTTTATGAATGATTTCATCCTCTTCCTTTTGTATGGTTTATCATGGTTCCACCCACCTTACAGAAAAGGTTTATGAATGATTTCATCCTCTTCCTTTTGTATGGTTTATCATGGTTCCACCCACCTTACAGAAAAGGTTTATGAATGATTTCATCCTCTTCCTTTTGTATGGTTTATCATGGTTCCACCCACCTTACAGAAAAGGTTTATGAATGATTTCATCCTCTTCCTTTTGTATATCTCATCATGGCTCCAACCACCTTACAGCAAACGGTTTTTTTGGTTTTCATCCTCTTCCTTTTGTATGGTTTATCATGGTTCCACCCACCTTACAGAAAAGGTTTATGAATGATTTCATCCTCTTCCTTTTGTATATCTCATCATGGCTCCAACCACCTTACAGCAAACGGTTTTTTTGGTTTTCATCCTCTTCCTTTTGTATGGTTTATCATGGTTCCACCCACCTTACAGAAAAGGTTTATTAATGATTTCATCCTCTTCCTTTTGTATGGTTTATCATGGTTCCACCCACCTTACAGAAAAGGTTTATGAATGATTTCATCCTCTTCCTTTTGTATGGTTTATCATGGTTCCACCCACCTTACAGAAAAGGTTTATGAATGATTTCATCCTCTTCCTTTTGTATGGTTTATCATGGTTCCACCCACCTTACAGAAAAGGTTTATGAATGATTTCATCCTCTTCCTTTTGTATGGTTTATCATGGTTCCACCCACCTTACAGAAAAGGTTTATGAATGATTTCATCCTCTTCCTTTTATATGGTTTATCATGGTTCCACCCACCTTACAGAAAAGGTTTATGAATGATTTCATCCTCTTCCTTTTGTATGGTTTATCATGGTTCCACCCACCTTACAGAAAAGGTTTTGTGAATGATTTCATCCTCTTCCTTTTGTATATCTCATCATGGCTCCAACCACCTTACAGCAAACGGTTTTTTTGGTTTTCATCCTCTTCCTTTTGTATGGTTTATCATGGTTCCACCCACCTTACAGAAAAGGTTTATGAATGATTTCATCCTCTTCCTTTTGTATATCTCATCATGGCTCCAACCACCTTACAGCAAACGGTTTTTTTGGTTTTCATCCTCTTCCTTTTGTATGGTTTATCATGGTTCCACCCACCTTACAGAAAAGGTTTATTAATGATTTCATCCTCTTCCTTTTGTATGGTTTATCATGGTTCCACCCACCTTACAGAAAAGGTTTATGAATGATTTCATCCTCTTCCTTTTGTATGGTTTATCATGGTTCCACCCACCTTACAGAAAAGGTTTATGAATGATTTCATCCTCTTCCTTTTGTATGGTTTATCATGGTTCCACCCACCTTACAGAAAAGGTTTATGAATGATTTCATCCTCTTCCTTTTGTATATCTCATCATGGCTCCAACCACCTTACAGCAAACGGTTTTTTTGTTTTCATCCTCTTCCTTTTGTATGGTTTATCATGGTTCCACCCACCTTACAGAAAAGGTTTATTAATGATTTCATCCTCTTCCTTTTGTATGGTTTATCATGGTTCCACCCACCTTACAGAAAAGGTTTATGAATGATTTCATCCTCTTCCTTTTGTATGGTTTATCATGGTTCCACCCACCTTACAGAAAAGGTTTATGAATGATTTCATCCTCTTCCTTTTGTATGGTTTATCATGGTTCCACCCACCTTACAGAAAAGGTTTATGAATGATTTCATCCTCTTCCTTTTGTATGGTTTATCATGGTTCCACCCACCTTACAGAAAAGGTTTATGAATGATTTCATCCTCTTCCTTTTGTATGGTTTATCATGGTTCCACCCACCTTACAGAAAAGGTTTATGAATGATTTCATCCTCTTCCTTTTGTATGGTTTATCATGGTTCCACCCACCTTACAGAAAAGGTTTTGTGAATGATTTCATCCTCTTCCTTTTGTATATCTCATCATGGCTCCAACCACCTTACAGCAAACGGTTTTTTTTGGTTTTCATCCTCTTCCTTTTGTATGGTTTATCATGGTTCCACCCACCTTACAGAAAAGGTTTATGAATGATTTCATCCTCTTCCTTTTGTATATCTCATCATGGCTCCAACCACCTTACAGCAAACGGTTTTTTTGGTTTTCATCCTCTTCCTTTTGTATGGTTTATCATGGTTCCACCCACCTTACAGAAAAGGTTTATTAATGATTTCATCCTCTTCCTTTTGTATGGTTTATCATGGTTCCACCCACCTTACAGAAAAGGTTTATGAATGATTTCATCCTCTTCCTTTTGTATGGTTTATCATGGTTCCACCCACCTTACAGAAAAGGTTTATGAATGATTTCATCCTCTTCCTTTTGTATGGTTTATCATGGTTCCACCCACCTTACAGAAAAGGTTTATGAATGATTTCATCCTCTTCCTTTTGTATATCTCATCATGGCTCCAACCACCTTACAGCAAACGGTTTTTTTGTTTTCATCCTCTTCCTTTTGTATGGTTTATCATGGTTCCACCCACCTTACAGAAAAGGTTTATGAATGATTTCATCCTCTTCCTTTTGTATGGTTTATCATGGTTCCACCCACCTTACAGAAAAGGTTTATGAATGATTTCATCCTCTTCCTTTTGTATGGTTTATCATGGTTCCACCCACCTTACAGAAAAGGTTTATGAATGATTTCATCCTCTTCCTTTTGTATGGTTAATCATGGTTCCACCCACCTTACAGAAAAGGTTTATGAATGATTTCATCCTCTTCCTTTTGTATGGTTTATCATGGTTCCACCCACCTTACAGAAAAGGTTTATGAATGATTTCAACCTCTTCCTTTTGTATGGTTTATCATGGTTCCACCCACCTTACAAAAAAGGTTTATGAATGATTTCATCCTCTTCCTTTTGTATGGTTTATCATGGTTCCACCCACCTTACAGAAAAGGTTTATGAATGATTTCATCCTCTTCCTTTTGTATGGTTTATCATGGTTCCACCCACCTTACAGAAAAGGTTTATGAATGATTTCATCCTCTTCCTTTTGTATGGTTTATCATGGTTCCACCCACCTTACAGAAAAGGTTTATGAATGATTTCATCCTCTTCCTTTTGTATATCTCATCATGGCTCCAACCACCTTACAGCAAACGGTTTTTTTGTTTTCATCCTCTTCCTTTTGTATGGTTTATCATGGTTCCACCCACCTTACAGAAAAGGTTTATGAATGATTTCATCCTCTTCCTTTTGTATGGTTTATCATGGTTCCACCCACCTTACAGAAAAGGTTTATGAATGATTTCATCCTCTTCCTTTTGTATGGTTTATCATGGTTCCACCCACCTTACAGAAAAGGTTTATGAATGATTTCATCCTCTTCCTTTTGTATATCTCATCATGGCTCCAACCACCTTACAGCAAACGGTTTTTTTGTTTTCATCCTCTTCCTTTTGTATGGTTTATCATGGTTCCACCCACCTTACAGAAAAGGTTTATGAATGATTTCATCCTCTTCCTTTTGTATATCTCATCATGGCTCCAACCACCTTACAGCAAACGGTTTTTTTGTTATCATCCTCTTCCTTTTGTTTGGTTTATCATTGTTCCATCCACTTTACAAAAAAAAAAATAAGTGAATGCTTTCATCCTCTACCTTTGACATGTCTTATCATGGTTTCAGCCCCCTTACAGCTAACGTTTTTTTTCATCCTCTTCTTTTTGTATGTCTCAACATGGTTCCAACCGCCTTACAGCAAACGTTTTTTTTTGTTTTCATCCTCTTCCTTTTGTATGGTTTACCATATATCCTACACTTTACAGAAAATGTTTATGTGTGATTTCGTCCTCTTCATTTTGTATGACGCATCTAGGCCCCAACCACCTTACAGCAAACGTTTTTTTTTGTTTCATCCTCTTTCTTTTGTATGGTTCATCATGGCTCCAAACACCGTACACAAAACCTTTACATCTAATTTCATCCCCTTCCTTTCGTATGTCTCATAATGGTTCCAACCACCTTACAGCAAACTTTTTTTGTCCTCTTCCTTTTGTATGGCTTATCATGTTTCCAACCACCTTACAGAAAATGTTCATGTATGATTTCTTCGTCTTCCTTTTGTATGGTTCATCATGGCTCCACCCACCGTACAGAAAACATTTATGTACGATTTCGTCGTCTTCCCTTTGTAGGGCTGATCATGGCTCCACCCACCTTACTGAAAATGTTTATGTACGATTTCGTCGTCTTCCTTTCATGTGTCTCATCATGGTTCCAACCACCTTACAGCAAACTTTTTTTTGTCCTCTTCCTTTGGTATGGTTTATCATGTTTCCAACCTCCTTACAGAAAATGTTCATGTATGATTTCTTCGTCTTCCTTTTGTATGGTTCATCATGGCTCCACCCACCGTACAGAAAATATTTATGTACGATTTCGTCGTCTTCCCTTTGTAGGGCTGATCATGGCTCCACCCACCTTACTGAAAATGTTTATGTACGATTTCGTCGTCTTCCTTTCGTGTGTCTCATCATAGCTCCACCCACCTTACAGAAAATGTTTATGTATGATTTCTTCGTCTTCCTTTTGCATGGTTCATCATGGCTCTAACCACCTTACAGAAAATTTGTATGTACGATTTCGTCGTCTTCCTTTCGTGTGTCTCATCATAGCTCCACCCACCTTACAGAAAACATTTTTGTACGATTTCATCCTTTTCCTTTTGTATGTCTAATGATCGCTCTAAGCCCCTCCATACATACGTAGGAAACCTAAAACGTAGCTTTAGATAAACCTAGGGTAACTAGAATAACTCAAGACAAACCTAGACTTATTAGAATAGTTCCAGACACATTTGGACCTACTGGAATAACTCCAGTCATTTCTAGACTAACTTAGAGTAATGTTATATAATCCTAGACTAACTATACTATCTCTAGACAACCTTAGTGCGATTGAGTTGGAATAGTTTGTACGTTTTGTGGTATAAATTTCAATAATATTGAAAAAGGTCTACCTGTCTGGCATTGGTCTACTAGATTATACTGTGGGTTCATGGGACGGTTTCCTCTAACAACTTTAAGCAGTTCGCCACGTATTTCCTAAGGGTTTAATATAAAAATTAGTATTTAAGACTTAGGTAAGTAAGTGTAGTTTTTCAGGACATTAGTTTCATACCAGTAGTATCATAATGTAATACAACTTGCAGTTCACTGAGATCCGACGTGTAATAATGTGGCTTAAGTGTGAGCAGGGGTGAATAGATGGGCAAACTTCTTCTCCCCATCCCCTCCCTTCCCCTCAAAGCTGTTCCTGACTGTTACAATTAATTAGGCTCTATTAGCGCTCACTTCATTACCCCTCTAACTCATACCACCGCCACCACCCCATCTTTATACTTTACACACTTCACGTCAAATCCTTATACCTTACACTTGGTGCTGATAAAGTGAAAAAACCTTGATGTAAACGGCAGCGAAGGTACGCTTACTTAAGGCAGTGCTTCCACTTAAATACTTGATATATTTTCCACTTTCATATCTAATTTTTACAAAATCTTTATTATATCACACTCTACTTCAACGAGTGTAGTCAACTCACGGTGTCCTGAGTCGATCTATATCTTTATACTGTAACGCTCTTTTTTAAGTTTACTTGAAAAGCAAAATAAAGTAGAAAATCTTAGTTCCTATTATCGTTAACGCAGGAGCGTTGAGTAACTCTCTCTTTACCTCGAAACGTTCAGAGCCTGGCAAAGCACCAGATCGGTCCTACGAACATGAGCAGGTCTGACAAAACGTTTTATGTTAATAAAATATCCACATTTATACCTTTTGCATCTGTTAAACGATATGTAATGGCATCTATAGGAACTCAAATAAAGCAATCTACAATGCTGTAATAATGGTAAATTATTTATTCTCTTGTTTTAAAGTAACAATCGTATACAAAATGTTGGTTGACTACTACAACTGGTTCCAAACGCACTACATCTCACTAAAGTTGTTGCTTTCTTCAGCACCGTATCTGAGTTCAGGTTTCGGAACACTTTTTCTGGGCCAATGTGTCCAGGTTTGCCCTTCGGATATGAGTTAATATTGCGAACATACGACTCCAGAGTTGTTTCACAGAGCCTTAACTATTCGAATAATCCAGCTTGTTAGTTAAATTTATCTATCGTAACAGATGTAAATAGAACTATTTAAAACTGTAAAATATCCTACAGATCATCCATTGTAAAGGCTACCTTTTTTACTGGTTTAAGTTATGTAAATATATTAAAATTCTAAGGCCTAGACATTTGATAAACAAACCATTGTGGTAGTTACCGTGTCTTTAGCTATATACAAGCTTAATAACGCAATTGTAATTTTCTTCACAAATATATGCATGAAATAGTTACAGCAAAATATGTAAACAAATGTTTTCCTGACCTAGTATGTATTCTACTAAAGTCAATATCAGGGAGCTAAGTCTAAGCCGATAGCCTCAGACAATTGTTTCAGATTAATTAGTTGTAAATTAAGTATAGTTTTTGATTCCTTGTAGCTGTAGTCTATTCACAGCCCGGGGAGAGTTACTAAAAATTTCTTTCGAAGAAGGAATTATAAATTCTGGATTAGGAGACTATATCGAAAAGCAGCTCCCTAATTGCGGTGGTACAATACTCGTAGCCTTGCCCTGAACCATCCTTGTTTTTCTAAACATTCTTTTATTTTGTTGTTACATTCTGTCACTGGATACTTTTGAAAGTTATACCCTTTTCACAATTCTCTCTCCACAGTAGGGTTTAGTATTTCTAAAAAAATATATAGGGAGTTTTTCTGCCTAAGTTTTCTATTCAACACTGTCATTTGGTTCAAAAAAGGTAACAAATTGTGGAATAACAAATTTATAACTCATTTGCTTAAGCCTAACATTAATTCTGGTTCGTGACGCGAGTTGATAGAAGGTAAGTTAGCGGCTTAAATTATTTGTGTAGCCTGAGTTCGAGCTTAAACTATTGTATTACAGTAGACAATTACTTATTGCTCAAATCTTTGGAAGTTCCAACTGTAAAGCCTTGTACACTGTTAGACAAAGTCGAGAGATTGTCTAAGGGATGTATCTAGACATTTAGAGACTATGTTGCGTGTACATGCTTGGTTAGTTGCTAGACATGGCTGACCTTGTTGGGATCGCTGTTCGCACTGTTATAATTTTGAATAATGAAAAGATTGATAGAGGAGACATTGGTGGAGGCGTGAAATTTTTGCAGAGAGGCCTCTTATCGGTTGTAACTTACTTTCACCACTGAAGTTGGAAGACGCAACGGGGCTCCGAAACTTTATCCGTTTAACTCCAAGTAATTTTGAGAAATTGCTACAACTTTTAAGCAGAAATATTGAGAAAAGAGAAATTACATTTAGAGGAATCATTCTACCTTCTGATTATACTCTTGTGTATGTTTACAAGGCTTAGTCACTAAGTCAATGATGCTTAGGGTGAACGGAAATAAGCTACTATGGACTTGCCGCATGACGAGACCCACGCTCGGATTCCAAATCAAACACGATTTGTTAGCAATTCTATTAGCAAGAACTGGGGGAGGGGGTTGTAGTGTCCGACACCACGCCTTGCTTCGATTCTATCCTCGAATGGGTATTTGGCCAAATTATCACCTACAAAAGTACCAAAGTCTTAACACGACCTTCTGTTGGTGCACAAGATACTCCCATAGGCGCACTAGTCACGTCTCTCTACATACAGCCAATATACATTAAAAGGATACCAGGCAGGTCTACGTGATTACTTAAACCTTACAGTAGGTACAGCAAGAAGGAGCACTGTAGACTAGACACATTTCCTGACCAGACATTTCATTCGCGCTCGAAGTACACATAGGAACACCTACATGCTTACGAATTATACCTTGCTGCAAGAATTACACCCATAGACAATCGTGAGTCAAACAACTTAGATCCGCAGAGATACGAATCTATAGACGCAAAAATTACCTCTATCATAAAAGACACTCCTATAGATGAGCAACAAGAACGTCTACAGACACACGTTATTTTGTCTAAAGCCAGGCACAAGCTTTGATTTGCACAAGTTAAAGCAAATTAAACGTCAACAGCCATTCAGCAGGTTAACCAGATCTCGGGGATCATCGTGGTTTAAATTTATGATTTAAAAAACAAATAAAGTCCTACGAATTATTCATTTATTTATTCATTCACAAATTAATCATTTATTTACTCATTAAATTATTTTTGTGAGTCATTCGGATATTTAACCTGGCCTCGGGAAGCATCGTCGTTTGAAGCGAAAGGTTAAATATAGCCAAAAGCCTTCCTTTGTCACGGAGGAACGAATGAGACGCTAACCGTAAATCGGAAGGTTAACCCGGCCTCGGGGAGCATCGCGGTTTGAAGTGTCACATTAAAGATTGCAAAAAGCCTTCCTTTGTCACGAAGGAACAAATGAGACGCTAACCGCCATTCGGCTGTTTAACCCGGCTTCAGGGTGCTTCGCGGTTTAAAGTGAAAGGTTAAAGATTGCCAAAAGCCTTACATTGTCACGGAGTAGTGAATGAGACGCTAACCGCCATTCGGGTATTTAGCCCGGCCTCAGGGACCATTGTGGTTTGAAGTAAACGTTAAAGATTGCCAAGAGCCTTACTTTGTCACGGAGGAATGAATGATACGCTAACCAACATTCGGTTGTTTAACCCGGCCTCGAGGAGCATCGTGGTTTGAAGTGAAAAGTTCAAGATTGCCAAAAGCCTTCCTTTCTCATGTAGGAACGAATGAGACGCTAACCGCCATTCGGTTGTTGAATCCGGCCTCAGGTTGCATCCTGGTTTGAAGTGAAAGGTTAAAGATTGCCAAAAGAATTCCTATGTTACGAAGGAACGAATGAGACGTTAACCGACAATCGCTTGCATAACCCGTCCTCGGGGACCATCGTGGTTTGAAGTGAAAAGTTAAAGATTGACAAAAGCCTTCCTTTGTCACGGAGGAACAAATGATACGCTAACCATTATTCGGTTGTTTAACCTGGCCTCGGGGAACATCGTAGTTTGGAGTGAAAGGTTAAAGATAGCCAAAAGCCTACCTTTGTCACGGAGGAACGAATGAGACGCTAACTGCGATTCGGTTGATTAACCCAGCCTCGGGGAGCATCGTGGTTTGAAGTGAAAGGTTAAAGATTGATAAAAACCTTCCTTTGTCACGGAGGAAAGAATGAGTCGCTAACCGTTATTCGGTTGTTTAACCCGGCCTCTGGGAGCATCGTGGTTTCAAGTGAAAGTTTAAGGATTGCAAAAAAGCCTTTCTTTGACACGCAGGAACGAATGATACGCTAACCGCCATTCGGTTGTTTAACCCGGCCTCGGGGAACGTCGTAGTTTGAAGTGAAAGGTTATAGATTGCCATAAGCCTACCTTTGTTACGGAGGAACGAATGAGACTCTAACCGCCATTCGGTAGTTTATCCCGGTTTCAGGTAGCATCGTGGTTTGAAGTGAAAGGTTAAAGATTGCCAAAAGCCTTCCTTTGTCACGGAGGAACGAATGACACGCTAATCGTCATTCGGTTATTTAACCCGACCTCGGGGAGCAACGTGGTTTGAAGAGAAATGTTAAAGATTGCCAAAAGCCTTCCTTTGTCACAGAGGAACGAATGACACGCCAATAGTTATTCGGTTGTTTAACCCGGCCTCGGGGAGCATCGTTGTTTGAAGTGAAATATTAAAGATTGTCAAAAACCTTCTATAGTCACGGAGGAACGAATGAGTCGCTAACCGCCAGTCGGTTGTTTAACCCGGCCTCGGGTAGCATCGTCGTTTGAAGTGAAAGGTTATAGATTGCCATAAGCCTACCTTTGTCACGGAGGTACGAATGAGACTCTAACCGCCATTCGGTTGTTAAGCCCAGCCTCGGGGACCATTGTGGTTTTAAGTGAAAGGTTAAAGATTGCCAAAAATCTTCCTTTGTCACGGAGGAACGAATGAGTCGCTAACCGCCATTCGGTTGTTTAACCAGGCCTCGAGAAGATTCGTGGTTTCTAGTGAAAGTTTAAGGATTGCAAAAAAGCCTCTCTTTGACACGGAGGAACGAATGATACGCTAACCGCCATTCGGTTTTAACCCGGCCTCGGGGAACATCGTGGTTTGAAGTGAAACATTAAAGAATGCCAAAAGCCTTCCTTTGTCACGGAGGAACGAATGAGACACTAACAGCTATTTGGTTGTTTACCCAGCCTCGGGGAGCATCGTGGTTTGAAGTGCAAGGTTAAACATTGCCAAAAGCCTTCCTTTGTCACGGAGGAACGAATGAGACACTAACAGCTATTTGGTTGTTTACCCAGCCTCGGAGAGAATCGTGGTTTGAAGTGCAAGGTTAAACATTGCCAAAAGCCTTCCTTTGTCACGGAGGAACGAATGACACGCTAATCTTTATTCGGTTGTTTAACCCGGACTCAGGGTGCATCGTGGTTTGAAGTGAAAGGTTATAGATTGCCATAAGCCTACCTTTGTCACGGAGGAACGAATGAGACTCTATCCGCCATTCGGTTGTTAAGCCCAGCCTCGGGGACCATTGTGGTTTTAAGTGAAAGGTTAAAGATTGCCAAAAATCTTCCTTTGTCACGGAGGAACGAATGAGTCGCTAACCGCCATTCGGTTGTTTAACCAGGCCTCGAGAAGATTCGTGGTTTGTAGTGAAAGTTTAAGGATTGCAAAAAAGCCTCTCTTTGACACGGAGGAACGAATGATACGCTAACCGCCATTCGGTTTTAACCCGGCCTCGGGGAACATCGTGGTTTGAAGTGAAACATTAAAGAATGCCAAAAGCCTTCCTTTGTCACGGAGGAACGAATGAGACACTAACAGCTATTTGGTTGTTTACCCAGCCTCGGGGAGCATCGTGGTTTGAAGTGCAAGGTTAAACATTGCCAAAAGCCTTCCTTTGTCACGGAGGAACGAATGAGACACTAACAGCTATTTGGTTGTTTACCCAGCCTCGGAGAGCATCGTGGTTTGAAGTGCAAGGTTAAACATTGCCAAAAGCCTTCCTTTGTCACGGAGGAACGAATGACACGCTAATCGTTATTCGGTTGTTTAACCCGGACTCAGGGTGCATCGTGGTTTGAAGTGAAAGGATAAAGATTGCCAAAAGTCTTTCTTTGTCACGGAGGAATGAATGAGACGCTAACCGCAATTCGGTTGTTTAACCCAGCCTCAGGGAGAATCGTGGTTTGAAGTGAAAGGATAAAGATTGCCAAAAGTCTTCCTTTCCCATGTAGGAACGAATGAGACGCTAACCGCCATTCGGTTGTTTAACCCGGCCTCAGGATGCATCGTGGTTTGAAGTGAAATGTTAAAGATTACCAAAGGCCTTCCTTTCTCATCTAGGAACGAATGAGACGCTAATCGTCATTTCGTTTTTAACCCGGCTTTAGGTTGCATTGTGGTTTGAAGTGAAAGGTTAAACATTGCTAAAAGCTTTCCTATGTTACGAAGGAACGAATAAGACGTTGACCGACATTCGCTTGTATAACCCGTCCTCGGGGACCATCGCGGTTTCAAGTAAAAAGTTAAAGATTGCCAAAAGCCCTCCTTTGTCACGGAAGAATGAATGAGTCGCTAACCGCCATTCGGTTGTTTAACCCAGCCTCAGGGAGCATCGTGGTTTGAAGTTAAAGGTTGAAGATTGAAAAAAACCTTCCTTTGTCACGAAGGAACGAATGAGTCGCTAACCGCCATTCGGTTGTTTAATCCAGCCGCACAGAGCATCGTGGATTGAAGTTAAAGGTTAAAGATTGCCAAAAACCTTCCTTTGTCACGAAGGAAAGAATGAGTCGCTAACCGCAATTCGGTTGTTTAACCCAGCCTCAGGGAGAATCGTGGTTTGAAGTGAAAGGTTTATTATTGCCAAAAGCCTTCCTTTGTCACTGAGGAACGAATGAGACTCTAACCGCCATCAGGTTGTTTAACCCGGCCTCGGGGAGCATCGTGGTTTGAAGTCAAAGGTTAACGCTTGCCAAAACCCTTCCTTTGTCACGGAGGAACGAATGAGACGCTAACCGCCATTTGTTTGTTCAACCGGCTTCGGGGAGCATCGTGGTTTGAGGTGAAAGTTTAAAGATTACCAATAGCCTTCATTTGTATCGGAGGAACGAATGAGACGCTAACCGCACATTCGGTTGTTTAACCCAGCCTCGGGGAGCATCGTGGTTTGAAGTGAAAGCTTAAAGATTGCCAAAAAGCTTCCTTTGTCACGGAGGAACGAATGAGACGCTAACCGCCATTCGGTTGTTTAACCCGGCCTCGGGAAGTATCGTGGTTTGAAGTGAAAGGTTAAAGATTGCCAAAAGCCTTCCTTTGTCACGGAGGAACGAATGAGACGCTAACCGTCATTCTGTTGTTTCCCCCGGCCTAAGGAGCATCGTGGTTTGAAGTGAAATGTTAAATATTGCCAAAAACCTTCCTTTGTCACGGAGGAACGAATGAGACGCTAACCGCCATTTGGATGTTTACCCTGCCTCGGGGAGCATCGTGATTTAAGTGAAAGGTTAAAAAAATGCCAAAAACCTTTTGTTGTCACGGAGGAACGTATGAGACGCTAACCGCTATTCGGTTGTTTAACCCGGCCTCGGGTAGCATCGTCGTTTGAAGTGAAAGGTTAGAGATAGCCAAAAGCCTTCCTTTGTCACGGAAGAATGAATGAGTCGCTAACCGCCACTCGGTTGTTTAACCCAGCCTCAGGGAGCATCGTGGATTGAAGTTAAAGGTTAAAGATTGCCAAAAACCTTCCTTTGTCACGTAGGAACGAATGAGTCGCTAACCGCCATTCGGTTGTTTAACCCAGACTCAGGGAGCATCGTGGATTGAAGTTAAAGGTTAAAGATTGCCCAAACACTTGCTTTGTCATGGATGAACGAATGAGACGCTAACCGCCATTCCGTTGTTTAACCCGGCCTCGGGGAGAATCGTGGTTTGAAGTGAAAGGTTTATTATTGCTAAAAGCTTTCCTTTGTCACGGAGGATAGAATGATACGCTAACCGTCATTTGGTTGTTTAACCCGGTCTCGGGGAACATCGTAGTTTGAGATTAAAGGTTAAAGATTGCCAAAAAGCTTCCTTGTCACGGAGGAACGAATAAGACACTAATCGCTATTTGGTTGTTTACCCAGCCTCTGGGAGCTACGTGGTTTGAAGTGAAAGGTTAAATATTGCCAAAAGCCTTCCTTGTCACTGAGGAACGAATGAGACTCTAACCGCCATTCGGTTGTTAAGCCCAGCCTCGGGGACCATTGTGGTTTTAAGTGAAAGGTTAAAGATTGCCAAAAATCTTCCTTTGTCACGGAGGAACGAATGAGTCGCTAACCGCCATTCGGTTGTTTAACCAGGCCTCGAGAAGATTCGTGGTTTCTAGTGAAAGTTTAAGGATTGCAAAAAAGCCTCTCTTTGACACGGAGGAACGAATGATACGCTAACCGCCATTCGGTTTTAACCCGGCCTCGGGGAACATCGTGGTTTGAAGTGAAACATTAAAGAATGCCAAAAGCCTTCCTTTGTCACGGAGGAACGAATGAGACACTAACAGCTATTTGGTTGTTTACCCAGCCTCGGGGAGCATCGTGGTTTGAAGTGCAAGGTTAAACATTGCCAAAAGCCTTCCTTTGTCACGGAGGAACGAATGAGACACTAACAGCTATTTGGTTGTTTACCCAGCCTCGGAGAGAATCGTGGTTTGAAGTGCAAGGTTAAACATTGCCAAAAGCCTTCCTTTGTCACGGAGGAACGAATGACACGCTAATCTTTATTCGGTTGTTTAACCCGGACTCAGGGTGCATCGTGGTTTGAAGTGAAAGGTTATAGATTGCCATAAGCCTACCTTTGTCACGGAGGAACGAATGAGACTCTATCCGCCATTCGGTTGTTAAGCCCAGCCTCGGGGACCATTGTGGTTTTAAGTGAAAGGTTAAAGATTGCCAAAAATCTTCCTTTGTCACGGAGGAACGAATGAGTCGCTAACCGCCATTCGGTTGTTTAACCAGGCCTCGAGAAGATTCGTGGTTTGTAGTGAAAGTTTAAGGATTGCAAAAAAGCCTCTCTTTGACACGGAGGAACGAATGATACGCTAACCGCCATTCGGTTTTAACCCGGCCTCGGGGAACATCGTGGTTTGAAGTGAAACATTAAAGAATGCCAAAAGCCTTCCTTTGTCACGGAGGAACGAATGAGACACTAACAGCTATTTGGTTGTTTACCCAGCCTCGGGGAGCATCGTGGTTTGAAGTGCAAGGTTAAACATTGCCAAAAGCCTTCCTTTGTCACGGAGGAACGAATGAGACACTAACAGCTATTTGGTTGTTTACCCAGCCTCGGAGAGCATCGTGGTTTGAAGTGCAAGGTTAAACATTGCCAAAAGCCTTCCTTTGTCACGGAGGAACGAATGACACGCTAATCGTTATTCGGTTGTTTAACCCGGACTCAGGGTGCATCGTGGTTTGAAGTGAAAGGATAAAGATTGCCAAAAGTCTTTCTTTGTCACGGAGGAATGAATGAGACGCTAACCGCAATTCGGTTGTTTAACCCAGCCTCAGGGAGAATCGTGGTTTGAAGTGAAAGGATAAAGATTGCCAAAAGTCTTCCTTTCCCATGTAGGAACGAATGAGACGCTAACCGCCATTCGGTTGTTTAACCCGGCCTCAGGATGCATCGTGGTTTGAAGTGAAATGTTAAAGATTACCAAAGGCCTTCCTTTCTCATCTAGGAACGAATGAGACGCTAATCGTCATTTCGTTTTTAACCCGGCTTTAGGTTGCATTGTGGTTTGAAGTGAAAGGTTAAACATTGCTAAAAGCTTTCCTATGTTACGAAGGAACGAATAAGACGTTGACCGACATTCGCTTGTATAACCCGTCCTCGGGGACCATCGCGGTTTCAAGTAAAAAGTTAAAGATTGCCAAAAGCCCTCCTTTGTCACGGAAGAATGAATGAGTCGCTAACCGCCATTCGGTTGTTTAACCCAGCCTCAGGGAGCATCGTGGTTTGAAGTTAAAGGTTGAAGATTGAAAAAAACCTTCCTTTGTCACGAAGGAACGAATGAGTCGCTAACCGCCATTCGGTTGTTTAATCCAGCCGCACAGAGCATCGTGGATTGAAGTTAAAGGTTAAAGATTGCCAAAAACCTTCCTTTGTCACGAAGGAAAGAATGAGTCGCTAACCGCAATTCGGTTGTTTAACCCAGCCTCAGGGAGAATCGTGGTTTGAAGTGAAAGGTTTATTATTGCCAAAAGCCTTCCTTTGTCACTGAGGAACGAATGAGACTCTAACCGCCATCAGGTTGTTTAACCCGGCCTCGGGGAGCATCGTGGTTTGAAGTCAAAGGTTAACGCTTGCCAAAACCCTTCCTTTGTCACGGAGGAACGAATGAGACGCTAACCGCCATTTGTTTGTTCAACCGGCTTCGGGGAGCATCGTGGTTTGAGGTGAAAGTTTAAAGATTACCAATAGCCTTCATTTGTATCGGAGGAACGAATGAGACGCTAACCGCACATTCGGTTGTTTAACCCAGCCTCGGGGAGCATCGTGGTTTGAAGTGAAAGCTTAAAGATTGCCAAAAAGCTTCCTTTGTCACGGAGGAACGAATGAGACGCTAACCGCCATTCGGTTGTTTAACCCGGCCTCGGGAAGTATCGTGGTTTGAAGTGAAAGGTTAAAGATTGCCAAAAGCCTTCCTTTGTCACGGAGGAACGAATGAGACGCTAACCGTCATTCTGTTGTTTCCCCCGGCCTAAGGAGCATCGTGGTTTGAAGTGAAATGTTAAATATTGCCAAAAACCTTCCTTTGTCACGGAGGAACGAATGAGACGCTAACCGCCATTTGGATGTTTACCCTGCCTCGGGGAGCATCGTGATTTAAGTGAAAGGTTAAAAAAATGCCAAAAACCTTTTGTTGTCACGGAGGAACGTATGAGACGCTAACCGCTATTCGGTTGTTTAACCCGGCCTCGGGTAGCATCGTCGTTTGAAGTGAAAGGTTAGAGATAGCCAAAAGCCTTCCTTTGTCACGGAAGAATGAATGAGTCGCTAACCGCCACTCGGTTGTTTAACCCAGCCTCAGGGAGCATCGTGGATTGAAGTTAAAGGTTAAAGATTGCCAAAAACCTTCCTTTGTCACGTAGGAACGAATGAGTCGCTAACCGCCATTCGGTTGTTTAACCCAGACTCAGGGAGCATCGTGGATTGAAGTTAAAGGTTAAAGATTGCCCAAACACTTGCTTTGTCATGGATGAACGAATGAGACGCTAACCGCCATTCCGTTGTTTAACCCGGCCTCGGGGAGAATCGTGGTTTGAAGTGAAAGGTTTATTATTGCTAAAAGCTTTCCTTTGTCACGGAGGATAGAATGATACGCTAACCGTCATTTGGTTGTTTAACCCGGTCTCGGGGAACATCGTAGTTTGAGATTAAAGGTTAAAGATTGCCAAAAAGCTTCCTTGTCACGGAGGAACGAATAAGACACTAATCGCTATTTGGTTGTTTACCCAGCCTCTGGGAGCTACGTGGTTTGAAGTGAAAGGTTAAATATTGCCAAAAGCCTTCCTTGTCACTGAGGAACGAATGAGACGCTAACCGCCATCAGGTTGTTTAACCCGGCCTCGGGGAGCATCGTGGTTTGAAGTCAAAGGTTAACGCTTGCCAAAATCCTTCCTTTGACACGGAGGAACGAATGAGACGCTAACCGCCATTTGTTTGTTTAACCGGCTTCGGGGAGCATCGTGGTTTGAGGTGAAATTTTAAAGATTACCAATAGCCTTCATTTGTCTCGGAGGAACGAATGAGACGCTAACCGCACATTCGGTTGTTTAACCCAGCCTCGGGGAGCATCGTGGTTTGAAGCCAACTGTTAAAGCTTGCCAAAAACCTTCCTTTGTCACGGAGGAACGAATGAGTTGCTAACCGCCATTCCGTTGTTTAACCCGGCCTCGGGGAGAATCGTGGTTTGAAGTGAAAGGTTAAAGATTGCCAAAAGCCTTCCTTTGTCACGGAGGAACGAATGAGACTCTAACCGTCATTCGGTTGTTTAACCTGGCCTCGGGGAGCATCGTGGTTTGAAGTGAAAGCTTAAAGATTGCCAAAAAGCTTCCTTTGTCACGGAGGAACGAATGAGACGCTAACCGTCATTCGGTTGTTTAACCCGGCCTCGGGAAGTATCGTGGTTTGAAGTGAAAGGTTAAAGATTGCCAAAAGCCTTCCTATGTCACGGAGGAACGAATGAGACGCTAACCGCCATTTGGATGTTTACCCTGCCTCGGGAAGCTTCGTGATTTAAGTGAAAGGTTAAAAAATGCCAAAAACCTTTTGTTGTCACGGAGGAACGTATGAGACGCTAACCGCTATTCGGTTGTTTAACCCGGCCTCGGGTAGCATCGTCGTTTGAAGTGAAAGGTTAAAGATTGCCAAAAGCCTTCCATTGTTACGGAGGAACGAATGAGACGCTAACCGCCATTCGGTTGTTTAACACGGCCTCGGGTAGCATCGTGGTTTGAAGTGAAAGGTTTAAGATTGCCCAAACCCTTGCTTTGTCATGGATGAACGAATGAGACGCTAACCGCCATTCCGTTGTTTAACCCGGCCTCGGGGAGAATCGTGGTTTGAAGTGAAAGGTATATTATTGCTAAAAGCTTTCCTTTGTCACGGAGGAACGTATGAGACGCTAACCGCTATTCGGTTGTTTAACCCGGCCTCGGGTAGCATCGTCGTTTGAAGTGAAAGGTTAGAGATAGCCAAAAGCCTTCCTTTGTCACGGAAGAATGAATGAGTCGCTAACCGCCACTCGGTTGTTTAACCCAGCCTCAGGGAGCATCGTGGATTGAAGTTAAAGGTTAAAGATTGCCAAAAACCTTCCTTTGTCACGTAGGAACGAATGAGTCGCTAACCGCCATTCGGTTGTTTAACCCAGACTCAGGGAGCATCGTGGATTGAAGTTAAAGGTTAAAGATTGCCCAAACACTTGCTTTGTCATGGATGAACGAATGAGACGCTAACCGCCATTCCGTTGTTTAACCCGGCCTCGGGGAGAATCGTGGTTTGAAGTGAAAGGTTTATTACTGCTAAAAGCTTTCCTTTGTCACGGAGGATAGAATGAGACGCTAACCGTCATTTGGTTGTTTAACCCGGTCTCGGGGAACATCGTAGTTTGAGATTAAAGGTTAAAGATTGCCAAAAAGCTTCCTTGTCACGGAGGAACGAATAAGACACTAATCGCTATTTGGTTGTTTACCCAGCCTCTGGGAGCTACGTGGTTTGAAGTGAAAGGTTAAATATTGCCAAAAGCCTTCCTTGTCACTGAGGAACGAATGAGACGCTAACCGCCATCAGGTTGTTTAACCCGGCCTCGGGGAGAATCGTGGTTTGAAGTGAAAGGTATATTATTGCTAAAAGCTTTCCTTTGTCACGGAGGAACGTATGAGACGCTAACCGCTATTCGGTTGTTTAACCCGGCCTCGGGTAGCATCGTCGTTTGAAGTGAAAGGTTAGAGATAGCCAAAAGCCTTCCTTTGTCACGGAAGAATGAATGAGTCGCTAACCGCCACTCGGTTGTTTAACCCAGCCTCAGGGAGCATCGTGGATTGAAGTTAAAGGTTAAAGATTGCCAAAAACCTTCCTTTGTCACGTAGGAACGAATGAGTCGCTAACCGCCATTCGGTTGTTTAACCCAGACTCAGGGAGCATCGTGGATTGAAGTTAAAGGTTAAAGATTGCCCAAACACTTGCTTTGTCATGGATGAACGAATGAGACGCTAACCGCCATTCCGTTGTTTAACCCGGCCTCGGGGAGAATCGTGGTTTGAAGTGAAAGGTTTATTATTGCTAAAAGCTTTCCTTTGTCACGGAGGATAGAATGAGACGCTAACCGTCATTTGGTTGTTTAACCCGGTCTCGGGGAACATCGTAGTTTGAGATTAAAGGTTAAAGATTGCCAAAAAGCTTCCTTGTCACGGAGGAACGAATAAGACACTAATCGCTATTTGGTTGTTTACCCAGCCTCTGGGAGCTACGTGGTTTGAAGTGAAAGGTTAAATATTGCCAAAAGCCTTCCTTGTCACTGAGGAACGAATGAGACGCTAACCGCCATCAGGTTGTTTAACCCGGCCTCGGGGAGCATCGTGGTTTGAAGTCAAAGGTTAACGCTTGCCAAAATCCTTCCTTTGACACGGAGGAACGAATGAGACGCTAACCGCCATTTGTTTGTTTAACCGGCTTCGGGGAGCATCGTGGTTTGAGGTGAAATTTTAAAGATTACCAATAGCCTTCATTTGTCTCGGAGGAACGAATGAGACGCTAACCGCACATTCGGTTGTTTAACCCAGCCTCGGGGAGCATCGTGGTTTGAAGCCAACTGTTAAAGCTTGCCAAAAACCATCCTTTGTCACGGAGGAACGAATGAGTTGCTAACCGCCATTCCGTTGTTTAACCCGGCCTCGGGGAGAATCGTGGTTTGAAGTGAAAGCTTAAAGATTGCCAAAAAGCTTCCTTTGTCACGTAGGAACGAATGAGACGCTAACCGTCATTCGGTTGTTTAACCCGGCCTCGGGAAGTATCGTGGTTTGAAGTGAAAGGTTAAAGATTGCCAAAAGCCTTCCTTTGTCACGGAGGAACGAATGAGACGCTAACCGCCATTTGGATGTTTACCCTGCCTCGGGAAGCTTCGTGATTTAAGTGAAAGGTTAAAAAATGCCAAAAACCTTTTGTTGTCACGGAGGAACGTATGAGACGCTAACCGCTATTCGGTTGTTTAACCCGGCCTCGGGTAGCATCGTCGTTTGAAGTGAAAGGTTAAAGATTGCCAAAAGCCTTCCATTGTCACGGAGGAACGAATGAGACGCTAACCGCCATTCGGTTGTTTAACACGGCCTCGGGTAGCATCGTGGTTTGAAGTGAAAGGTTTAAGATTGCCCAAACCCTTGCTTTGTCATGGATGAACGAATGAGACGCTAACCGCCATTCCGTTGTTTAACCCGGCCTCGGGGAGAATCGTGGTTTGAAGTGAAAGGTATATTATTGCTAAAAGCTTTCCTTTGTCACGGAGGATAGAATGATACGCTAACCGTCATTCGGTTGTTTAACACGGCCTCGGGAAGCATCGTGGTTTGAAGTGAAAGGTTAAAGATTGCCAAAATCCTTCCTTTGTCACGGAGGAACGAATGAGTCGCTAACCGCCTTTCGGTTGTTTAACCCAGACTCAGGGAGCATCGTGGATTGAAGTTAAAGGTTAAAGATTGCCAAAAACCTTCCTTTGTCACGAAGGAACGAATGAGTCGCTAACCGTCATTCAGTCGTTTAACCTGGCCTCGGGGAACATCGTGGTTTGAAGTAAAAGGTTTAAGATTGCCCAAACCCTTGCTTTGTCATGGATGAACGAATGAGACGCTAACCGCCATTCCGTTGTTTAACCCGGCCTCGGGGAGAATCGTGGTTTGAAGTGAAAGGTATATTATTGCTAAAAGCTTTCCTTTGTCACGGAGGATAGAATGATACGCTAACCGTCATTCGGTTGTTTAACACGGCCTCGGGAAGCATCGTGGTTTGAAGTGAAAGGTTAAAGATTGCCGAAAGCCTTCCTTTGTCACAGAGGAACGAATAAGACACTAACCGCCATTCGGTGGTTTAAACCGGCCTCAGTGAGCATCGTGGTTTGAAGTGAAAGGTTAAAGATTGCCAAAAGCCTGCCTTTGCCACGGAGGAACGAATGAGACGCTAACCGCCATTCGGTTGTTTAACCCGGCCTCGGGGAGCATCGTGGTTAGAAGTGATAGGTTAAAGATTGCCAAAAGCCTGCCTTTGCCACGGAGGAACGAATGAGACGCTAACCGCCATTCGGTTGTTTAACCCGGCCTCGGGGAGCATCGTGGTTAGAAGTGTAATGTTAAAGATGGCCAAAAGCCTTCCTTTGTAACCGAGGAACGAACGATACGCTAACTGTCATTCGGGTATTTCACCTGGCCTCAGGGAGCACCGTGTTTTGAAGTAAAGGTTAAAGTTTGCCAATAGCCTTCCTTTGTCACGGAGGAACGACTGTGACGCTAACCGCCATTCGGTTGTTTAACCCGGACTCGGCGACCATCGTGGTTTGAAGTGAAAGTTTAAAGATTGCCAAATGCCTTCCTTTGTTACGGATGAACGAATAAGACACTAACAGCTATTTGGTTGTTTACCCAGCCTCGGGGAGCTACGTGGTTTGTAGTGAAAGGTTAAACATTGCCAAAAGCCTTCCTTTGTCACGGATGAACAAATGAGACTCTAACCGTCATTCGGTTTTTAACCCGGGATCGGGGAGCATCGTGGCTTGAAGTGACAGCTTAAAGATTGCCAAAAAGCTTCCTTTGTCACGGAGGAACGAATGAGACGCTAACCGCCATTCGGTTGTTTAACCCGGCCTCGGGGAGTATCGTGGCTTGAAGTGAAAGGTTAAGGTCGCCAAAAGCCTTCCTTTGTCACGGAGGAACGAATGACACGCTTAACGTCATGCTGTTGTTTTCCCAGGCCTCGGGGAACATCGTGGTTTGAAGTGAAATGTTAAAGTTTGCCAATAGCCTTCCTTTGTCACGGAGGAACGTATGAGACGCTAACCGCCATTCGGTTGTTTAACCCGGCCTCGGGGAGCATCATGATTTGAAGTGAAATGTTAGAGATAGCCCAAAACCTTCCTTTGTCACGGAGGAACGTATGAGACGCTAACCGCCATTCGGTTGTTTATCCCGGATTCGGGGACCATCGTGGTTTGAAGTGAAAGGTTTAAGATTGCCGAAAGCCTTCTTTTGTCACAGAGGAACGAATGAGACCCTAACCGCCATTCGGTTGTTTAAACCGGCCTCAGGGAGCATCGTCGCTTGAAGTGATAGGTTTTAATATTGCCAAAAGCCATTCTTTGTCAAAGAGGAACTAATGAGACGCTAACCGCCATTTAGTTGTTTACCCGGCCTCGGGGAGCATCGTGGTTTGAAGTGAATGGTTAAAGATTGCCAAAAACTTTCCTTTGTCACGGAAGAACGAATGAGACGCTAACCGCCATTCGGTTGTTTAACCCGGCCTCGGGGAGCATCGTGGTTTGAAATGAAAGAGTAAAGATTGCCAAAAACCTTCCTTTGTCAAGGAGGAACGTATGAGAAGCTAACCGCTATTCGGTTGTTTAAACCGGCCTCGGGTAGCATCGTGGTTTGAAGTGAAAGGTTAAAGATTGCCAAAAGCCTTCCTTTGTCACTGAGGAACGTATGAGACGCTAAGCGCTATTCGGCTGTTTAACCCGGCCTCGGGGAGCATCGTGGTTTGAAGTGAAATGTTAAAGGTTGCCTAAAACCTTACTTTGTCACGGAGGAACGTATGAGACGCTAACTGCCATTCGGGTATTTCACCTGGCCTCATGGAGCATCGGGGTTTTAAGTAAAGGTTAAAGTTTGCCAATATCCTTCCTTTATCACGGAGGAACGACTGAGACGCTAACCGCCATTCGGTTGTTTAACCCGGACTCGGCGACCATCGTGGTT
The DNA here is from genome assembly GCA_036971475.1 of Prosapia bicincta. NCBI lineage: Eukaryota > Metazoa > Arthropoda > Insecta > Hemiptera > Cercopidae > Prosapia > Prosapia bicincta. Next base: position 30,596,749 of record JBAIZL010000007.1, read on the forward strand.
TGAAGTGAAATGTTAAAGATTGCCAAAAACCTTCCTTTGTCACGGAGGAACGAATGAGACGCTAACCGCCATTCGTTTGTTTAACCCGGACTCGGCGACCATCGTGGTTTGAAGTGAAAGGTTGAAGATTGCCAAAAACCTTCCTTTGTCACGGAGGAACGAATGAGACGCTAACCGCCATTCGGTTGTTTAACCCGGACTCGGCGACCATCGTGGTTTGAAGTGAAATGTTAAAGATTGCCAAAAGCATTCCTTTGTCACGCAGTAACGAATGAGACGCTAATCGCCATTTGGTTGTTTACTTGCCTCGGGGAGCATCGTGGTTTGAAGTGAAAGGTTAAAGATTGCCATAACCCTTCCTTTGTCACGGAGGAACGAATGAGTCGCTAACCGCCATTCGGTTGTTTAACACGTACTCGGGGACCATCGTGGTTTTAAGTGAAAGGTTTAAGATTGCTAAAAGCCTTCCTTTGTCACGGAGGATAGATTGATACTCTAACCGTAATTTGGTTGTTTAACCCGGACTCGGGGAACATCGGGGTTTTAACTGAATGGTTAAAGTTTGCCTAAACCCTGCCTTTGTCGCGGAGGAACGAATGACACGCTAATCGTCATTCAGTTGTTTTACCCGGCCTAGGGGAGCATCGTAGTTTGAGATTAAAGGTTAAAGATTGCCAAAAGCCTTCCTTTGTCACAGATGAACTAATATGACATTAGCCGCTATTTGGCTGTTTACCCAGCCTCGGGGAGCTACGTGGTTTGTAGTGAATGGTTAAACATTGCCAAATGCCTTCCTTTGTCACGGATGAACAAATGAGACTCTAACCGCCATTCGGTTGTTTAACCCGGCCTCGGGGAGCATCGTGGTTTGAAGTGAAATGTTAGAGATAGCCAAAAACTTTCCTTTGTCACGGAGGAACGAATGAGACCCTAACCGCCATTTGGTTGTTTAAACCGGCCTCAGTGAGCATCGTCGTTTGAAGTGAAAGGTTAAAATATTGCCAAAAGCCATTCTTTGTCACAAAGGAACGAATGAGACACTAACCGCCATTCGGTTGTTTAACCCGGCCTCGGGTAGCATCGTGGTTTGAAGTGAAAAAAAGATTGCCAAAAACCTTCCTTTGTCACGGAGGAACGTATGAGACGCTAACCGCCATTTGGTTATTTCACCTGGCCTTGGGGAGCATCGCGGTTTGAAGTGCAAAGTTAAAGATTGCCAAAAGTCTTTCTTTGTAACCGAGGAACGAATGATACGCTAACTGCCATTCGGGTATTTCACCTGGCCTCAGGGAGCATCGTGGTTTTAAGTAAAGGTTAAAGTTTGCCAATATCCTTCCTTTGTCACGGAGGAACGACTGAGACGCTAACCGCCATTCGGTTGTTTAACCCGGACTCGGCAACCATCGTGGTTTGAAGTAAAATGTTAAAGATTGCCAAAAACCGTCCTTTGTCACGGAGGAACGAATGAGACGCTAACCGCCATTTGGATGTTTACCCTGCCTCGGGGAGCATCGTGATTTAAGTGAAAGGTTAAAAATTGCCAAAAACCTTTTTTTGTCACGGAGGAACGTAGGAGACGCTAACCGCCATTCGGTTGTTTAACCCGGCCTCGGGGAGAATCGTGGTTTGAAGTGATAGGTTAAAGATTGCCGAAAGCCTTCCTTTGTCACAGAGGAACGAATGAGACCCTAACCGCCATTCGGTTGTTTAAACCGGCCTCACGGAGCATCGTGGTTTGAAGTGAAAGGTTTAAATATTGCCAAAAGCCATTCTTTGTCACGGAAGAACGAATGAGGTGCTAACCGCCATTCGGTTGTTTAACCCGGCCTCGGGGAGCATCGTAGTTTGAAGTGAAAGGTTAAAGATTGCCAAAAACCTTCCTTTGTCACGGAGGAACTTATGAGAAGCTAACCGCTATTCGGTTGTTTAACCCAGCCTCGGGGAGCATCGTGGTTTGAAGTGAAATTTTAAAGGTTGTCTAAAACCTTCCTTTGTCATGGAGGAACGTAAGAGACGCTAACCGCCATTCGGTTATTTCACCTGGCCTTGGGGAGCATCGCGGTTTGAAGTGCAAGGTAAAAGATTCTCAAAAGTCTTTCTTTGTAACCGAGGAACGAATGATACGCTAACTGCCATTCGGGTATTTCACCTGGCCTCAGGGAGCATCGTGGTTTGAAGTAATTTTAAAGTTTGCCATAACCCTTCCTTTGTCACGGAGGAACGAATAAGACGCTAACCGCCATTCGGTTGTTTAACACGGACTCGGGGACCATCGTGGTGTGAAGTGAAAGGTTTAAGATTGTCGAAAGCCTTCCTTTGTCACGGATGAACGAATGACACGCTAACCGTCATTCGGTTGTTTAACCCGGCCTCGGGGAGCATCGTGGTTTGAAGTGAATGGTTAGAGTTTGCCAAAACCCTTCCTTTGTTGCGGAGGAACGAATGTTACGCTAACCGTCATTCGGTTTTTAGCCCGGCCTCAGGGAGCATTGTTGTTTGAAGTCAAAGGTTAAAGATTGCCAAAAGCCTTCCTTTGTCATTGAGGAACGAATGAGACGCTAACCGCCTTTCGGTTGTTTAACCCGGCCTCGGGGAGCATCGTGGTTTGAAGTGAATGGTTAGAGTTTGCCAAAACCCTTCCTTTGTTGCGGAGGAACGAATGTTACGCTAACCGTCATTCGGTTTTTAGCCCGGCCTCAGGGAGCATCGTTGTTTGAAGTCAAAGGTTAAAGATTGCCAAAAGCCTTCCTTTGTCACGGAGGAACTAATGAGACGCTAACCGCCATTCGGTTGTTTATCCCGGCCTCGGGGAGCATCGTGGTTTGAAGTGAATGGTTAAAGTTTGCCAAAACCCTTCCTTTGTTGCGGAGGAACGAATGTTACGCTAACCGTCATTCGGTTTTTAGCCCGGCCTCAGGGAGCATCGTTGTTTGAAGTCAAAGGTTAAAGATTGCCAAAAGCCTCCTTTGTCACGGAGGAACGAATGAGACGCTAACCGCCATTCGGTTGTTTAACCCGGCCTCGGGGAGCATCGCGGTTTGAAGTGCAAAGTTAAAGATTGCCAAAAGCCTCCTTTGTCACGGAGGAACGAATGAGACGCTAACCGCCATTCGGTTGTTTAACCCGGCCTCGGGGAGCATCGAATAACAGTCAGTTTTAATTTCTTTCTGGTCATGAAATGCAGTCAAAAGGGGGAAGATCTTGAAAAAAAAAACTTGTGATTACAACTCTGTGGCCGGAATAGAAGTATGAAATAAAAAGACATATCTACCGTCAGGAACAGACGTTTCTTGGCTTAAAATGAGAGGGACGGAAAACTTAATACATTTTAATTGCAAATATTCTTGGTTTGCAATAGGGCTTAGAGATGCTTTGAGAACAGTTGGAATAATTATCCCTGTTTTTTTCTTTTTTTATAAAAATTTAATATTTATCGTAGCCACAAGTTCATACTGTTCGTTCATAAACCACTTAGGTGCTCCTTCTCAGTAACAAATTTATTGCTGGATCAAAGTGTGCGCGGACGTTTACACACAATACGATTCTTCTTGGTGTTCTAATAAAGTAAATATCATTTAGGTGTTCTGAACTTCAAAAAATACGAATATTAGATTCTTTAAGAAATTACCAATGCTTACTGCATTTAAAGGTATATTGATATAAATAATACGTCTGGGCAAAAACAAAACAAAAACACTTTTATCTGAGTGATGAAACGGTACTCGAATCAAATGTCTTTAAATGTAATATATTTGCAATTTTTATGGTGTTTAGACGATATATTTATTTCCCTTATTGCTACATGGCTCTATATTACAAAACATAACTCCACATTGGTTTTCCTTTTGCCACTACTGAACTTTGAACTTTATACCTCATAGTCTACTATTTCCATTTTCTTTGTATGTTTATATGGTTCACCAGCACGCGTGTGTTTTATAGTGTAACAGTAGGCCTACAATTTACATGAATTCAAATTGCCACTGTAAAAAGTACGAGTATTTTTAAATAGCCTAGTACTTCCAAAATATTTAATAACTACTTTATATTTTAGATTTAGAATATTTACTACTGTAATATATTTTAAAACTAGACTAAGTATATATATATATATATATATATATATATATATAAAATAAGAATAAAAAATCTACTAGGTTTAAATAAAGGTACATATAGAGTCTCAAAAGATGCTCGAAAATGAGGACATGTAATTATTGCTTTCGAACATCCACTGCCGATATATACCAAATAAGATTGTTATTTATGTGCAATAAAGTGTAAGTATATATATATATATATGAAGTTAAGGAAATGCTGGTTAAGTCAAGTAGCTGTTAAAGGTAATTTGTTTTATAGATACATTTAACAAATGTTTACTTACATAAAAACACGTTTGTAGATATTTTAAACGTATTTGCAGTGAGCATTCACTATCATAAAACAAGTATCACTACAAACACCGCAGTAGTAATCTCGACGGAACATGTACATACAATGCAGTCTCAAACAGCAACAAGGCGGCCTATAGGTAATTTTACGTCATTGCAAAGTAATGTAAAGATGGGTAGTAATATACGGATGCACGGCTTCTTTGTCGAGGTATAACCGTCCCTCCCGTCTAGGCTCTGATGATTTGGATAATGCCCACTGTACGAAATCAGGCGGGTGTTGCCTCGCGATCTATGGTCAAAGTCGCTCTGAGCACTCATTGGCAACCCCGATTGAACAGTATTGCCTGGTTGGAGCATCGCCTGCCAGTGACTCGTCTCTCACCCATATGGCAACGCTATATTTTTGCCACCTGCCTGATTTCGTGTAGTGGACTATAGGCATTGAGGTAACCCAGCTCTCTTCACTTCGCTCTCTACAAACGTGTACTCATATAAAATAACTGCGAGGTAAATATTGTTTCCAAAGGTGTATATTTATATATTCAAATATAGTAACTGACAGCCGAATGGGGAATGGGGAACATAGCCTCGGGGGAACGTCAAAAGGTAAAGAGCTCTTTGCAATCGTTCCAGGGCGGAAGAATAATGCGGTAGTTTCTACCCTGAACCTTTTAGGGAACTTTAAGCTCAACACATTATTTGCAATTTAGGTAGTTGAAAGAAAAACGTACACCGAACTTTAAATACGTAATCATTGACTACGTATTCTTCTTCATTGGATTTTAAATATTAGGGCCTACTGTCTTAGGTAGGAAAATCCAAATTTTTTAAATCAAAACATTTCAAACTTAAATAACAATTTTTGAAGAATTTAAGTCGTTGTTATTGTAATCTCTCTCTCTCTCTCTCTCTGTCTGTCTATTTCTACGAGAGACAGAGCGATAACGCGTCTTTTATTAACCAGTCTCATCCTTTTTCTTTTTTTCTTAGTTCTTTTCTGTCCATGCAATAATCCGATTCATAACTCATCGACCGTACGAGCCTACCTCTTCTACATCTCTTCCCATCATATTCCATTAGATTACGGTTTATAAATCAGTCATAGCTTCTCTTCGACATTGCCATACTAAATTATTATCTTTTTCACCAAGTCTCACGTTTTCTAGACATAGCCATACCAAATTAATAACACCTGCTATTCTTTAGTATTTTTATTTAAGACTATATTTAATCACATTTACCCACAACACCGTCTCAAGAAAATATTTCTGGTATTAGTATTTTCCTGTTATTCGTGTTAATCGCCATTCCTTGTTAAATGCCACTATTTGGGATTCTATATAATCGCGTTTACCCAAAATATCTTTTCAAGAAATACATATTTGAGGTTATTATTTTCCTGTTATTCGTGTTAATCGCCATTCCTTGTTAAATGCCACTATTTGGGATTCTATATATTCGCGTTTACCCAAAATATCTTTTCAAGAAATACATATTTGAGGTTATTATTTTTCTGTTATTCGTGTTAATCGCCATTCCTTGTTAAATGTTTACCCAAAATATCTTTTCAAGAAATACATATTTGAGGTTATTATTTTCCTGTTATTCGTGTTAATCCTGTTATTCGTGTTAATCGCCATTCCTTGTTAAATGTTTACCCAAAATATCTTTTCAAGAAATACATATTTGAGGTTATTATTTTTCTGTTATTCGTGTTAGTCGCCATTCCTTCTTTAATGTTTCTATTTTTGATTCTATTTATTAGCGTTTACCCACCATAGCTTCTCAAGAAACAAATTTCTTCATTAGGATTTTTCCTGTTATTCGTCTTGATGACATTGGTGAATGTAAAGTGGAATAACTTATAAAACAGGCTATCGAATCCCTTGGTAAACAACAAAAAGCTATTGCGTGAGTATGGTAGGACGTAAAACTTAATAAAACTCCTATATTGAAAATGTTAGACGGAATAATGATTTTGAAAGGAGGCTTTTTCAGTATGAGTATGCTATTTCGTAACCCTGAATGAAAACTATATATTGTATATGTAAGATGCATTGTAAATATAAGATGGAATACGGTATAAGAAAGGGAGCTTTCGTATCCCTTGGTAATATATGGATCGCTATTGCATGAGTATGCTAGGTCGTATAACTAATAGAAAGTATTATTTCTGTGAATGTAAGGCGGAACAAGGCATCTGAAACTGAGATTTCGTATCTCAGGGGTATTTGAAATCATCGCGTGTGTATGCAGTGTTGATGTTAGTTAATGCGATTAGATGGTTGGGTAAAGGTACCATCTAAATATTCCCTTTAGTGTGAAAAATCTTTAATGTTTGAGAAATGTTCCGTAAAATGTCTTCCTTGATAAATTTTATGTGGTATTTTATTGAGAGTTTTCGTAATTATTTTTATTTCTTTGAGCACTCGAACCATGGAAATAATTTGTCACATTTTATCTTTTTTATATAATGATGTATATTTGTGTAGTGTTACAGCAGGAAGTATTTATTCAACGTATAATCTACAGCAATAATATTTTGTTTCCGTTTGTATTTCCTGTGTCAATTGATTTTATTTTTATTTTATTAACTTCTAAAGAGAAATTCCTTAAGTCATCCATTGTAGCTATTAATAGGTTTAATCTTGAATGCAAGAGTACATATTCTGCTTATATTTCTCCTGGCAAATAGTAGACACTCTTCGCCGCGTTAACAAGTACACAATTTCCTCAACTCTGAGTCTAGGGTAGACACTTCTAGCTTTACTGATTGGGAACAAGACTACTGCGGATACAAAAATCCTGTCCAAACGGTGCATTATCTTCCCCTGCTTCTCTCGTCCTACTTGATTTTATCTATTTTGTCCTTGTCCTTAAAAGGACTAATCTTTTTGACCCCGGTAGGGAGCAGCTTTAAGTTACGTACTTGACATGACGTCACAATATCTCCCTTATATCCCTTACCAGAGGCTTTTTGGCCCTAACCCCTAATACCTAAATATACAATCCTTCGTAGTAAATAATTTTCATATTGATTCTTCCTTCTTGAAAACATTCTACATTTTTTCTTCCCGCTTCAGGGGAAGAATGCATCCTAACATTGCGTTTGGCCAATGTTCTTCTCACCTCAGAAGGTGAGAAACGGAGGTGCTCATCTCCTCAGAGACTGCGGAGGAGAGTCTCGCTCAGACTTCTCGCCTCAGACAATACTTTCCTAAAGGAGTTACTCCAGATAGAGATGAGTTCTCGAAAATAAAACTGTAATGTAAGGGAGTCGAGAATTCGCCATGAGGAGCTTCGTGTGTGATGAAGTCAGAAGGGGACGATCGTAAGGAGCATTAAGAAGAACGTTGCCCTAATCCGGATCAGCGGAGACTGAAATTAGGTTAATAGATTTTGCGCAAGTATAGTTATCTAACGAAAGGCATCACAGCATTTAGCACGCTTTATTGTGGTTGAAGGTTGCTTTCGGTCCAGTACAGCAAACAGCAATGTTCACTTTAGCTGGAATTAATTCTCTCTAAACTGAACATGTCCATCGGAATCCATAAAACTGCTGTATACGACACAATAACAAACTCTTTTAACAAATAATTGCGGCCAGTTATAATGGAATGATTATTTCATCCCCTTTTCAAAAATAATAATAAATGAAGATAGAACAAGGGGTAGTGGGGTGAAGAGAAGAGAGGGGGAGAAAGGAGGAGCCTCGACAAAAATCCACCCTTGGAAACCTCCCTCTGAAGTCCTGCCCACCGAGTCTCTATGTGATTATAATACTGTAGTATTATTATAAAATTATTAGTGGGTTGTGCTATTCAGCCAGTATGAATTCAGATATCTTCGACTAGGGTAGTGTGTTAGTGTGTGCAATGAAAAGTGAAATCCCGGATAGGCATTGGTCTATGACAAACGTGATACTCACGACTTTATAGTGTTTTATGTGTTTAAAGGTAATCACGCATGTTCTTAAAATAAAATAATTATTCATTAATATACTAAACGTATTTTATATTTTTTTCAAATTTAAAACTAAACGTGTGTTCCCTAACAATTTATTTATTTTAGCTGAACTGAAACAAATATCAGTAATATTGCAAATACTGTAATGATAGTTTCAAACAATTTAATTTTAGTATATAAAATAAAAGTAATACGTTTGTTATAATCCAGACGTTTCTAAACCAAAATCACATTCATTGGTTTGAGGAGCACAAAAATTTACTAATGATGGATATGCCTGTAAACTAAGCCCATCATGAAATTATGTTTTGTTTAGTTTTATTTTGGTATTTGTTTCTGTAAATAAATACTGTTACTAACGTTGAAATCCTTTCTTTAAATTCTTTAAGTGTATAAAAAATCTATTTACAAAGAGGAAACTTAGACTACGTGTTAGCATTACAGAAATAAAGTTACTGATGTACTTTGTATTCTGAAACGTTCGAAAAAAGCAATCAGTTTTTAAAAAATGAAACGTAAAATACACATTTACTGTTTGGTAAATAAAAATTAGGCCCATATTTATATCCCCGTACGAAAGGTTATCTGGGAAACGATTATAGAAAAATAATGAAATTTTTAATTGCTTAGTAAATTCAAAAATAGGCTAAAGATTGTATTAATGTTTTTTTTTAAAACCAAATTTTTACAAATCCTGCAAGAAACGTGTGTTTGCACGTGCGCTTAAATATGTGGCTATTTAGACCTACTCTACATGTTTAAGTGTGCTTAGTACTGTTTAATGCTTACAATACGTGGATGTTTTCTATTACGTAGGCTATACCAAATACGTATCACATATAATAATAGTGCAAGTGAATATATTAGCTATAGCTATTCGGGTTAATAATAACACATTACGACATCCTATTCTACATGTAGAGGCCTACTATATTGTAATACATATACCTAATATAATACAGTTAGTATTATAAGATATTACAAGCAATATATTTCATGACAGTAGTCGATGCATATTGTAATTATGTGAGCGTATTTCCATCATTTTAAAATTTCAACAACTTATTTTACAAGTCTATCCATAAACTACGTATATTAGGTTAGGTAGATATTTTGTAAACTCAGTGTAAAAATTATCATTATATAAATATTAGAATATGTACGTGCATGTAGGTAATTTAATCATACATAACATGAAAACATAATATTCATAGCTATACGCACGTAAAATAAAAAAAATTATCTGTACAAGTATTTAATATTAAATTATTTATATTGTACACAGTCACGTTATATTCATAACTATACGCCATGAAAAAATACACATTTTTATTTTTACGAAGATAAACTTACCGCATTGCACATGGGAACGCATTATACATATCTATACGTATTCATGTTTAATATATGTGAGAGTAATTAGTTAACTATAATGTCTATAATATACACCATTACGTCATATTCATAACGATACGCACATAACAAATACACACTTGTATTTTTACGAAGATAAACTTACCGCATTGCACATGGGAACGCATTATACATATCTATACGTATTCATGTTAAATATATGTGAGAGTAATTAGTTAACTATAATGTCTATAATATACACCATTACGTCATATTCAAAACGATACGCACATAACAAATACACACTTGTATTTTTACGAAGATAAACTTACCGCATTGCACATGGGAACGCATTATACATATCTATACGTATTCATGTTTAATATATGTGAGAGTAATTAGTTAACTATAATGTCTATAATATACACCATTACGTCATATTCATAACGATACGCACATAACAAATACACACTTGTATTTTTACGAAGATAAACTTACCGCATTGCACATGGGAACGCATTATACATATCTATACGTATTCATGTTTAATATATGTGAGAGTAATTAGTTAACTATAATGTCTATAATATACACCATTACGTCATATTCATAACGATACGCACATAACAAATACACACTTGTATTTTTACGAAGATAAACTTACCGCATTGCACATGGGAACGCATTATACATATCTATACGTATTCATGTTTAATATATGTGAGAGTTATTAGTTAACTATAATGTCTATAATATACACCATTACGTCATATTCATAACGATACGCACATAACAAATACACACTTGTATTTTTACGAAGATAAACTTACCGCATTGCACATTGGAACGCATTATACATATCTATACGTATTCATGTTTAATATATGTGAGAGTAATTAGTTAACTATAATGTCTATAATATACACCATTACGTCATATTCATAACGATACGCACATAACAAATACACACTTGTATTTTTACGAAGATAAACTTACCGCATTGCACATGGGAACGCATTATACATATCTATACGTATTCATGTTTAATATATGTGAGAGTAATTAGTTAACTATAATGTCTATAATATACACCATTACGTCATATTCATAACGATACGCACATAACAAATACACACTTGTATTTTTACGAAGATAAACTTACCGCATTGCACATGGGAACGCATTATACATATCTATACGTATTCATGTTTAATATATGTGAGAGTAATTAGTTAACTATAATGTCTATAATATACACCATTACGTCATATTCATAACGATACGCACATAACAAATACACACTTGTATTTTTACGAAGATAAACTTACCATATTAAGCATGGTAACCCAATATACACAACTATACGTAATCCACGTTAAAATATATGTGTGCGTAATTAGGTAACTATAGGATTTATATTGTACACAGTCACGTCATATTCATAATTATACGAATAGGCCTATAACAAACAAACTGTTGGGTTTTTATGAAGATTAGTTGTTCATATTACAAATGGCAACGAATTAAACATAACTATACATAATTCACACTTAATACATGTGAGCGTACTCATGTAACTATAATATCCATAGTGCACACCATCAAGTCATGTTCATCACTATAAACCCATAACGAATACACATTTGTGTTTTTAAGGAGATAACCTATTCATATTGCACATGGGAACGCAATATATATAACTATACGTATATTCTTTAGTACATTTTTCTGCCTTTAATAACTTTTTAATATTCTCTTCTGTGGACGCGTTTCGGATTAACTCCAATTTCAAAACTTCAATAGTACTCACGAAGTGGTTAGGGAAGTTTCGAAAATGAAGTTAATTCGAAACGCGTCAACAGAAAAGAATATTGAAAAATTAGGAATGGCAGAAAAATGTACTAAAAATATAGAAATATTCCCAACAGAAATGAAGATGATTATATTAGCCAAATAATTTTAACTATACGTAATTCACGTTAACATATGTGAGCGAAATTGGGTAAATATAAAATCTATGATGTATACCACCACGTCATATTCCTAACGATACGTAAATAACAAATACACATTTGTGTTTTTATGAAGATAATATACTCATATTGCACATGGCAACCTATTATATATAACTATACTTAATTAACGTTAAATATATGTGAGCGTAATCAGGTAACTATAATATCTATAATGTACACCGTCACATCATATTCATAACTATACGCACATAACTAATACTCATTTGTGTTTTTATGAAGATAACCTATTCATAATGCACATAGCAACGCAATATACACAACTATACGTAATTCACGCTTAAAAGTATATGTGTGCGTAATTATTTAACTATAATATCTATAATGTATACCATCACGTCATATTCCTAACTATACGCACAATACAAATACACATTGTTTTTATGTTTTTATGAGGATATCCTATTCATATTACACATGGCAACGCAATATACACAACTATACGTAATTCACGCTTAAAAGTATATGTGTGCGTAATTATTTAACTATAATATCTATAATGTATAAGATCACGTCATATTCCTAACTATACGCACAATACAAATACACATTGTTTTTATGTTTTTATGAGGATATCCTATTCATATTACACATGGCAACGAAATATACATAACTATACGTAATTCACGCTTAATATACGTAAACGTAATTAGGTAACTATATTACAAATAATGTACACCATCACGTGATATTCCTAACTATACGCACATAACTAATACACATTTGTGGTTTTATGAAGATAACCTATTCATATTATATATGGCAACGCAATATACATAACTATACGTAATCCACGTTTAAATATATGTGTGCGTAATTATTTAATTATAATATCTATATTGTACAAAATCACGTTATATTCGTAACTATACGCACATAACAAATACACTTTTGTGTTTATATGAAGATAGCCTATTCATATTGCACATGGCAACGCAATAACTATACGTAATCCGCGTTTAAATATATGTGAGTGTAATTAGGTCACTGTAGTATTTATATTGTACACAGTCACGTCATATTCCTAGCTATACGCACATACAGATAAACATTTGTGTTTTCATGAAGATAACCTATTCATATTGCCCATGGCAACGCTATATACATACCTATACGTAATCCGCGTTTAAATATATGTGAGCGTAATTAGGTCACTGTAGTATTTATATTGTACACAGTCACGTCATATTCCTAGCTATACGCACATACAGACAAACATTTGTGTTTTCATGAAGATAACCTATTCATATTGCCCATGGCAACGCTATATACATACCTATACGTAATCCGCGTTTAAATATATGTGAGCGTAATTAGGTCACTGTAGTATTTATATTGTACACAGTCACGTCATATTCCTAGCTATACGCACATACAGACAAACATTTGTGTTTTTATGAAGATAACCTACTCATATTGCACATGGCAACGCAATAACTATACGTAATCCACGTTTAAATATATGTGAGCGTTATTAGGTCACTGAAACATTTATATTGTACACAGTCACGTCATATTCCTAGCTATACGCACATACAGACAAACATTTGTGTTTTTATGAAGATAACCTACTCATATTGCACATGGCAACGCAATAACTATACGTAATCCACGTTTAAATATATGTGAGCGTAATTAGGTCACTGTAGTATTTATATTGTACACAGTCACGTCATATTCCTAGCTATACGCACATACAGATAAACATTTGTGTTTTCATGAAGATAACCTATTCATATTGCCCATGGCAACGCTATATACATACCTATACGTAATCCGCGTTTAAATATATGTGAGCGTAATTAGGTCACTGTAGTATTTATATTGTACACAGTCACGTCATATTCCTAGCTATACGCACATACAGACAAACATTTGTGTTTTCATGAAGATAACCTATTCATATTGCCCATGGCAACGCTATATACATACCTATACGTAATCCGCGTTTAAATATATGTGAGCGTAATTAGGTCACTGTAGTATTTATATTGTACACAGTCACGTCATATTCCTAGCTATACGCACATACAGACAAACATTTGTGTTTTTATGAAGATAACCTACTCATATTGCACATGGCAACGCAATAACTATACGTAATCCACGTTTAAATATATGTGAGCGTTATTAGGTCACTGAAACATTTATATTGTACACAGTCACGTCATATTCCTAGCTATACGCACATGCAGATAAACATTTGTGTTTTCATGAAGATAACCTATTCATATTGCCCATGGCAACGCAATATACATAAATATAACTATTCATGCTGAAAAATGTTTGAGCGCTTCTTATAAAGTACGTGACAAAATAGTATTCATAGCAATATGTCTTTAATTCATAAAAATATTTCCGATTTCTTAGGTAATTGCAATATTTTCAATGTACACAACCAAATTATTCACAACCATAAGCTCTTAAAGTCTATAATATGTGACCTTTTGAGTTATTTATTCATAACAGACCGTGTTTATTACATAAAATTGTGTAAGTTTATTTATGTATTACAATTTTCATAATGTACACGACGAACTTATTCACAACAATATCGTCTTAATGTCTTAATGCATATAATGTGTAACCTTATGACCAAAAAATATTTTCTAATAAAGTACGTGACAATTTAGTATTCATAACAATATCGTCTTAATGCATATAATGTGTAACCTTATGACCAAAAAATAATTTCTAATAAAGTACGTGACAATTTAGTATTCATAACAATACGTCTTAATGCATATAATGTATAACCTTATGACCAAAAAATAATTTCTAATAAATTACGAGACAATTTAGTATTCATAACAATACGTCTTAATGCATATAATGTGTAACTTTATGACAAAAAAATAATTTCTAATAAAGTACGTGACAATTTAGTATTCATAACAATACGTCTTAATGCATATAATGTGTAACCTTATGACCAAAAAATAATTTCTAATAAAGTACGAGACAATTTAGTATTCATAACAATACGTCTTAATGCATATAATGTGTAACTTTATGACCAAAAAATAATTTCTAATAAAGTACGTGCCAATTTAGTATTCATAACAATACGTCTTAATGCGTATAATGTGTAACTTTATGACCAAAAAATAATTTCTAATAAAGTACGTGACAATTTAGTATTCATAACAATACGTCTTAATGCATATAATGTGTAACCTTATGACCAAAAAATAATTTCTAATAAAGTAAGTGACAATTTAGTGTTCATAACAATACGTCTTAATGCATATAATGTGTAACTTTATGACCAAAAAATAATTTCTAATAAAGTACGTGACAATTAAGTATTCATAACAATACGTCTTAATGCATATAATGTGTAACCTTATGACCAAAAAATAATTTCTAATAAAGTACGTGCCAATTTAGTATTCATAACAATACGTCTTAATGCGTATAATGTGTAACTTTATGACCAAAAAATAATTTCTAATAAAGTACGTGCCAATTTAGTATTCATAACAATACGTCTTAATGCATATAATGTGTAACTTTATGACCAAAAAATAATTTCTAATAAAGTACGTGCCAATTTAGTATTCATAACAATACGTCTTAATGCGTATAATGTGTAACTTTATGACCAAAAAATAATTTCTAATAAAGTACGTGCCAATTTAGTATTCATAACAATACGTCTTAATGCATATAATGTATAACCTTATGACCAAAAAATAATTTCTAATAAAGTACGTGCCAATTTAGTATTCATAACAATACGTCTTAATGCATATAATGTATAACCTTATGACCAAAAAATAATTTCTAATAAAGTACGTGCCAATTTAGTATTCATAACAATACGTCTTAATGCATATAATGTATAACCTTATGACCAAAAAATAATTTCTAATAAAGTACGTGCCAATTTAGTATTCATAACAATACGTCTTAATGCATATAATGTATAACCTTATGACCAAAAAATAATTTCTAATAAAGTACGTGCCAATTTAGTATTCATAACAATACGTCTTAATGCATATAATGTATAACCTTATGACCAAAAAATAATTTCTAATAAAGTACGTGCCAATTTAGTATTCATAACAATACGTCTTAATGCATATAATGTATAACCTTATGACCAAAAAATAATTTCTAATAAAGTACGTGCCAATTTAGTATTCATAACAATACGTCTTAATGCGTATAATGTGTAACTTTATGACCAAAAAATAATTTCTAATAAAGTACGTGACAATTTAGTATTCATAACAATACGTCTTAATGCGTATAATGTGTAACATTATGACCAAAAAATAATTTCTAATAAAGTAAGTGACAATTTAGTGTTCATAACAATACGTCTTAATGCATATAATGTGTAACTTTATGACCAAAAAATAATTTCTAATAAAGTAAGTGACAATTTAGTGTTCATAACAATACGTCTTAATGCATATAATGTGTAACTTTATGACCAAAAAATAATTTCTAATAAAGTACGTGACAATTTAGTATTCATAACAATACGTCTTAATGCATATAATGTGTAACCTTATGACCAAAAAATAATTTCTAATAACGTACGTGAGAATTTAGTATTCATAACAATACGTCTTAATGCATATAATGTGTAACCTTATGACCAAAAAATAATTTCTAATAAAGTACGAGACAATATAGTATTCATAACAATACATCTTAATGCATATAATGTGTAACTTTATGACAAAAAAATAATTTCTAATAACGTACGTGCCAATTTAGTATTCATAACAATACGTCTTAATGCGTATAATGTGTAACTTTATGACCAAAAAATAATTTCTAATAAAGTACGTGACAATTTAGTATTCATAACAATACGTCTTAATGCATATAATGTGTAACCTTATGACCAAAAAATAATTTCTAATAAAGTACGTGAGAATTTAGTATTCATAACAATACGTCTTAATGCATATAATGTGTAACCTTATGACCAAAAAATAATTTCTAATAAAGTACGTGAGAATTTAGTATTCATAACAATACGTCTTAATGCATATAATGTGTAACCTTATGACCAAAAAATAATTTCTAATAAAGTACGTGACAATTTAGTATTCATAACAATACGTCTTAATGCGTATAATGTGTAACATTATGACCAAAAAATAATTTCTAATAAAGTAAGTGACAATTTAGTGTTCATAACAATACGTCTTAATGCATATAATGTGTAACTTTATGACCAAAAAATAATTTCTAATAAAGTAAGTGACAATTTAGTGTTCATAACAATACGTCTTAATGCATATAATGTGTAACTTTATGACCAAAAAATAATTTCTAATAAAGTACGTGACAATTTAGTATTCATAACAATACGTCTTAATGCATATAATGTGTAACCTTATGACCAAAAAATAATTTCTAATAACGTACGTGAGAATTTAGTATTCATAACAATACGTCTTAATGCATATAATGTGTAACCTTATGACCAAAAAATAATTTCTAATAAAGTACGAGACAATATAGTATTCATAACAATACATCTTAATGCATATAATGTGTAACTTTATGACAAAAAAATAATTTCTAATAACGTACGTGCCAATTTAGTATTCATAACAATACGTCTTAATGCGTATAATGTGTAACTTTATGACCAAAAAATAATTTCTAATAAAGTACGTGACAATTTAGTATTCATAACAATACGTCTTAATGCATATAATGTGTAACCTTATGACCAAAAAATAATTTCTAATAAAGTACGTGAGAATTTAGTATTCATAACAATACGTCTTAATGCATATAATGTGTAACCTTATGACCAAAAAATAATTTCTAATAAAGTACGTGACAATTTAGTATTCATAACAATACGTCTTAATGCATATAATGTGTAACCTTATGACCAAAAAATAATTTCTAATAAAGTACGTGACAATTTAGTATTCATAACAATACGTCTTAATGCATATAATGTGTAACCTTATGACCAAAAAATAATTTCTAATAAAGTACGTGACAATTTAGTATTCATAACAATACGTCTTAATGCATATAATGTGTAACCTTATGACCAAAAAATAATTTCTAATAAAGTACGTGACAATTTAGTATTCATAACAATACGTCTTAATGCATATAATGTGTAACCTTATGACCAAAAAATAATTTCTAATAAAGTACGTGAGAATTTAGTATTCATAACAATACGTCTTAATGCATATAATGTGTAACCTTATGACCAAAAAATAATTTCTAATAAAGTACGTGACAATTTAGTATTCATAACAATACGTCTTAATGCATATAATGTGTAACCTTATGACCAAAAAATAATTTCTAATAAAGTACGTGACAATTTAGTATTCACAACAATATCGTCTTAATACATATAATGTGTAACCTTATGACCAAAAAATAATTTCTAATAAAGTACGTGACAATTTAGTATTCATAACAATATCGTCTTAATGCATATAATGTGTAACCTTATGACCAAAAAATAATAATGTGTAACCTTATGACCAAAAAAAATAATTTCTAATAAAGTGCGTGACAATTTAGTATTCATAACAATACGTCTTAATGCGTATAATGTTTAACCTTATGACCAAAAAATATTTTCTAATAAAGTACGTGACAATTTAGTATTCATAACAATACGTCTTAATGCATATAATGTGTAACCTTATGACCAAAAAATAATTTCTAATAAAGTACGTGACAATTTAGTATTCATAACAATACGTCTTAATGCATATAATGTGTAACCTTATGACCAAAAAATAATTTCTAATAAAGTACGTGACAATTTAGTATTCACAACAATATCGTCTTAATGCATATAATGTGTAACCTTATGACCAAAAAATAATTTCTAATAAAGTACGTGACAATTTAGTATTCATAACAATATCGTCTTAATGCATATAATGTGTAACCTTATGACCAAAAAATAATAATGTGTAACCTTATGACCAAAAAAAATAATTTCTAATAAAGTGCGTGACAATTTAGTATTCATAACAATACGTCTTAATGCGTATAATGTTTAACCTTATGACCAAAAAATATTTTCTAATAAAGTACGTGACAATTTAGTATTCATAACAATACGTCTTAATGCATATAATGTGTAACCTTATGACCAAAAAATAATTTCTAATAAAGTACGTGACAATTTAGTATTCATAACAATACGTCTTAATGCGTATAATGTTTAACCTTATGACCAAAAAATATTTTCTAATAAAGTACGTGACAATTTAGTATTCATAACAATACGTCTTAATGCATATAATGTGTAACCTTATGACCAAAAAATAATTTCTAATAAAGTACGTGCTAATTTAGTATTCATAACAATACGTCTTAATGCATATAATGTGTAACCTTATGACCAAAAAATAATTTCTAATAAAGTACGTGCCAATTTAGTATTCATAACAATACGTCTTTAATACATTAAAATATTTACGTTGATTTAGGTCATAACAATATTTAAAAAATAAACGAATTATTTATTTACAAAAATTGGCTCCTAAGGCATACAACATCCTATATTCTTAAAAGACTAATAATTGTAGTCTAAACGTATTATATGTGTAAATTCTTTCTCGGAAACTACTCTAAGTATTTTTACTAAATTTAGTATTGGCTTTAGGGAGTTTTAACCTCAGCCATCCGGCGAGCTAAGTGAACATTTTCTGAAAACCATCATCAACTTTTCCCCTTGAAAACCTTTGAAAATCTAAAGCTAGTTTAAGGGTTTTCACCTATATTGGTAAATTGGGGACGACCCTCTGTAATCCAATGGGCTAAGTGACATTTTTCTGAAAACCGTTATCATCAAGTTGTCAAAAATTATTAAGAAGTTCCGAGAATCCCCTTTGACTCAAGCAAATGTCAACTTGGATCTACTATGCAAATACATCAATTCCCAGTTAGACCAGCATTTACCATGACAATCCATGGGTAAACGTTTGATTATATTGGTATCTACATTATAACCTTCGTTTTTAAGGACAGTACGCTGTAGTGCAGTTACCTAGGATTGAAAGAAGGCGTGCCTTAAAAAAGCTTTTGCCAAATGATAATACACGTCATTTGTGAAACAATGTTTAAAATTTCGAAGTTATTCGGATAATAACCCGATTGTAAATAGATTTCTTAATATTATACCTTTTTGGACGTAATTATATTTCTTATAAAGTAAGAAGCTTAAAACATATGTAGCCCTATAGACGTGAATATATTTCTTATAACGTAAGTGACAATCTAGTCTCCATAACTATACGCTAATTAAATATAAAGTTGTGTAACGTATTTACATAATTAAATTATTTACTACGCAAATGATAACCTAATAATTGTAAATGTTCTCTTTATTACCTAATATTATCTAAGTGTATTTAATTATTTACGTGTATAGTCTTATGTACACAATATCCTCGACAAAAACCTCCCAATGCATATTTTATTTAAGCTTATGGACGTGAATAGATTTCTTATAACGTACGTGTCAATCTAGTGTCCATAACTATACGCTAATTAAATATAAAGTTGTGTAACGTATATATATATTTAAATTATTTACTACGCAAATGATAACCTAATAATTGTAAATGTTCTCTTTTATTACCTAATATTATCTAAGTGTATTTAATTATTTACGTGTATAGTCTTATGTACACAATATCCTCGACAAAAACCTCCCAATGCATATTTTATTTAAGCTTATAGACGTGAATAGATTTCTTGTAACGTACGTGACAATCTAGTGTCCATAACTATACGCTACTTAAATATAAAGTTGTGTAACGTATATATATATTTAAATTATTTACTATGCAAATGATAACCTAATAATTGTTTAATTATTTACGTGTTTAGTCTTATGTACACAATATCCTCGACAAAATGCTCCCAATGCATATTTTATTTAAGCTTATAGACGTGAACAGATTTCTTATAACGTACGTGACAATCTAGTGTCCATAACTATACGCTACTTAAATATAAAGTTGTGTAACGTATATATATATTTAAATTATTTACTATGCAAATGATAACCTAATAATTGTAAATGTTCTCTTTTATTACCTAAAATTATCTAAGTGTATTTCATTATTTACGTGTATAGCCTTATGTACACAATATCCTCGACAAAAAGCTCCCAATGCATATTTTATTTAAGCTTATAGACGGGAATATATTTCTCGTAACGTACGTGACAATCTAGTGTCCATAATTATACGCTAATTAAATATAAAGTTGTGTAACGTATTTACATAATTAAATGATTTACTACGCAAATGAAAACCTAATAATTGTAAATGTTCTCTTTTATTACCTAATATTATCTAAGTGTATTTAATTATTTACGTGTATAGTCTTATGTACACAATATCCTCGACAATAACCTCCCAATGCATATTTTATTTAAGCTTATAGACGTGAATATATTTCTCGTAACTTATGTGACAATCTAGTGTCCATAACTATACGCTAATTAAATATAAAGTTGTGTAACCTATTTACATAATTAAATTATTTACTACGCAAATGATAACCTAATAATTGTAAATGTTCTTTTTTATTAACTAATATTATCTAAGTGTATTTAATTATTTACGTGTATAGTCTTATGTACACAATATCCTCGACAAAAACCTCCCAATGCATATTTTATTTAAGCTTATAGACGTGAATATATTTCTTATAACGTACGTGACAATATAGTGTCCATAACTATACGCTAATTAAATATAAAGTTGTGTAACGTATATATATATTTAAATTATTTACTATGCAAATGATAACCTAATAATTGTTTAATTATTTACGTGTTTAGTCTTATGTACACAAAATCGTCGACAAAAAGCTCCCAATGCATATTTTATTTAAGCTTATAGACGTGAATATATTTCTCGTAACGTACGTGACAATCTAATGTCCATAACTATACGCTAATTGAATATAAAGTTGTGTAACGTATTTACATAATTAAGTTATTTACTACGCAAATGATAACCTAATAATTATAAATGTTCTCTTTTATTACCTAATATTATCTAAGTGTATTTAATTATTTACGTGTATATCCTTATGTACATAATATCCTCGACAAAAACCTCCCAATGCATATTTTATTTAAGCTTATAGACGTGAATATATTTCTTATAACGTACGTGACAATCTAGTGTCCATAACTATACGCTAATTAAATATAAAGTTGTGTAACGTATATATATATATATTTAAATTATTTACTATGCAAATGATAACCTAATAATTGTTTAATTATTTACGTGTTTAGTCTTATGTACACAATATCCTCGACAAAAAGCTCCCAATGCATATTTTATTTAGGCTTATAGACGTGAATATATTTCTCGTAACGTACGTGACAATCTAGTGTCCATAACTATACGTTAATTAAATATAAAGTTGTGTAACGTATTTACATAATTAAATTATTCAATACGCAAATGATAACCTAAAAAATGTAAATGTTCTCTTATATTACCTAATATTATCTAAGTGTATTTAATTATTTACGTGTATAGCCTTATGTACGAAATATCCTCGACAAAAAGCTCCCAATGCATATTTTATTTAAGCTTATAGACATGAATATATTTCTCGTAACGTACGTGACAATCTAGTGTCCATAACTATACGCTAATTAAATATAAAGTTGTGTAACGTATTTACATAATTAAATTATTTACTACGCAAATGATAACCTAATAATTGTAAATGTTTTTTTTTTTATTACCTAATATTATCTAAGTGTATTTAATTATTTACGTGTATAGTCTTATGTACACAATATCCTCGACAAAAACCTCCAATGCATATTTTATTTAAGCTTATAGACGTGAATATATTTCTTATAACGTACGTGACAATCTAGTGTCCATAACTATACGCTAATTAAATATAAAGTTGTGTAACGTATATATATATGTATTTAAATTATTTACTATGCAAATGATAACCTAATAATTGTTTAATTATTTACATGTTTAGTCTTATGTACACAATATCCTCGACAAAAAGCTCCCAATGCATATTTTATTTAAGCTTATAGACGTGAATAAATTTCTCGTAACGTATGTGACAATCTAGTGTCCATAACTATACGCTAATTAAATATAAAGTTGTGTAACGTATTTACATAATTAAATTATTTACTACGCAAATGATAACCTAATAATTGTAAATGTTTTCTTTTATTACCTAATATTATCTAAGTGTATTTAATTATTTACGTGTATAGTCTTATGTACACAATATCCTCGACAAAAACCTCCCAATGCATATTTTATTTAAGCTTATAGACGTGAATATATTTCTTATAACGTACGTGACAATCTAGTGTCCATAACTATACGCTAATTAAAAATAAAGTTGTGTAACGTGTATATATATTTAAATTATTTACTATGCAAATGATAATGTAATAATTGTTTAATTATTTACGTGTTTAGTTTTATGTACACAATATCCTCGACAAAAAGCTCCCAATGCATATTTTATTTAAGCTTATAGACGTGAATTTATTTCTCGTAACGTACGTGACAATCTATTGTCCATACCTGTACGCTAATTAAATATAAAGTTGTGTAACGTATTTACATAATTAAATTATTTACTACGCAAATGATAACCCAATAATTGTAAATGTTCTCCTTTATTACCTAATATTATCCAAGTGTATTTAATTATTTACGTGTATAGTCTTATGTACACAATATCCTCGACAAAAAGCTCCCAATGCATATTTTATTTAAGCCTATAGACGTGAATATATTTCTCGTAACGTACGTGACAATCTAGTGTCCATAACTGTACGCTAATTAAATATAAAGTTGTGTAACGTATTTACATAATTAAATTATTTACTACGCAAATGATAACCTAATAATTGTAAATGTTCTCTTTTATTACCTAATATTATCTAAGTGTATTTAGGTATTTACGTGTATAGTCGTTTGTACACAATATCCTCGATAAAAACCTCCCAATGCATATTTTATTTAAGCTTATAGACGTGAATATATTTCTTATTACGTACGTGACAATCTAGTGTCCATAACTATACGCTACTTAAATATAAAGTTGTGTAACGTATATATATATTTAAATTATTTACTATGCAAATGATAACCTAATAATTGTTTAATTATTTACGTGTTTAGTCTTATGTCCACAATATCCTCGACAAAAAGCTCCCAATGCATATTTTATTTAAGCTTATAGACGTGAAAGGATTTCTTATAACGTACGTGACAACCTAGTGTCCATAAATATACGCTACTTAAATATAAAGTTGTGTAACGTATATATATATATATATTTAAATTATTTACTATGCAAATGATAACCTAATAATTGTTTAATTATTTACGTGTTTAGTCTTATGTACACAATATCCTCGACAAAAAGCTCCCAATGCATATTTTATTTCAGCTTATAGACGTGAATATATTTCTCGTAACGTACGTGACAATCTAGTGTCCATAGCTATTCGCTAATTAAATATAAAGTTGTCTAACGTATATATATATATATATATATATATATATATATATATATATATATATATATATATTTATATATATATATATATATATATATATTTAAATTATTTACTATGCAAATGATAACCTAATAATTGTAAATGTTCTCGTTTATTACCTAAAATTATCTAAGTATATTTCATTATTTACGTGTATAGTCTTATGTACACAATATCCTCGACAAAAAGCTCCCAATGCATATTTTATTTAAGCTTATAGACGTGAATATATTTCTCGTAACGTACGTGACAATCTAGTGTCCATAACTATACGCTAATTAAATATAAAGTTGTGTAACGTATTTACATAATTAAATTATTTACTATGCAAATGATAACCTAATAATTGTAAATGTTCTCTTTTATTACCTAAAAATATCTAAGTGTTTTTAATTATTTACATGTTTAGCCTTATGTACACAATATCCTCGACAAAAACCTCCCAATGCATATTTTATTTAAGCTTATAGACGTGAATATATTTCTCGTAACGTACGTGACAATCTAGTGTCCATAACTATACGCTAATTAAATATAAAGTTGTGTAACGTATTTACATAATTAAATTATTTACTATGCAAATGATAACCTAATAATTGTAAATGTTCTCTTTTATTACCTAAAAATATCTAAGTGTTTTTAATTATTTACATCTTTAGCCTTATGTACACAATATCCTCGACAAAAACCTCCCAATGCATATTTTATTTAAGCTTATAGACGTGAATATATTTCTCGTAACGTACGTGACAATCTAGTGTCCATAACTATACGCTACTTAAATATAAAGTTGTGTAACGTATATATATATTTAAATTATTTACTATGCAAATGATAACCTAATAATTGTTTAATTATTTACGTGTTTAGTCTTATGTACACAATATCCTCGACAAAAAGCTCCCAATGCATATTTTATTTAAGCTTATAGACGTGAACAGATTTCTTATAACGTACGTGACAATCTAGTGTCCATAACTATACGCTACTTAAATATAAAGTTGTGTAACGTATATATATATATTTAAATTATTTACTATGCAAATGATAACCTAATAATTGTTTAATTATTTACGTGTTTAGTCTTATGTACACAATATCCTCGACAAAAAGCTCCCAATGCATATTTTATTTCAGCTTATAGACGTGAATATATTTCTCGTAACGTACGTGACAATCTAGTGTCCATAACTGTACGCTAATTAAATATAAAGTTGTGTAACGTATTTACATAATTAAATTATTTACTACGCAAATGATAACCTAATAATTGTAAATGTTCTCTTTTATTACCTAATATTATCTAAGTGTATTTAGGTATTTACGTGTATAGTCGTTTGTACACAATATCCTCGATAAAAACCTCCCAATGCATATTTTATTTAAGCTTATAGACGTGAATATATTTCTTATTACGTACGTGACAATCTAGTGTCCATAACTATACGCTACTTAAATATAAAGTTGTGTAACGTATATATATATTTAAATTATTTACTATGCAAATGATAACGTAATAATTGTTTAATTATTTACGTGTTTAGTCTTATGTCCACAATATCCTCGACAAAAAGCTCCCAATGCATATTTTATTTAAGCTTATAGACGTGAAAGGATTTCTTATAACGTACGTGACAACCTAGTGTCCATAAATATACGCTACTTAAATATAAAGTTGTGTAACGTATATATATATATATATATTTAAATTATTTACTATGCAAATGATAACCTAATAATTGTTTAATTATTTACGTGTTTAGTCTTATGTACACAATATCCTCGACAAAAAGCTCCCAATGCATATTTTATTTCAGCTTATAGACGTGAATATATTTCTCGTAACGTACGTGACAATCTAGTGTCCATAGCTATACGCTAATTAAATATAAAGTTGTCTAACGTATATATATATATATATATATATATATATATATATATATATATACTTATATATATATATATATATATATATATATATATATTTAAATTATTTACTATGCAAATGATAACCTAATAATTGTAAATGTTCTCGTTTATTACCTAAAATTATCTAAGTATATTTCATTATTTACGTGTATAGTCTTATGTACACAATATCCTCGACAAAAAGCTCCCAATGCATATTTTATTTAAGCTTATAGACGTGAATATATTTCTCGTAACGTACGTGACAATCTAGTGTCCATAGCTATACGCTAATTAAATATAAAGTTGTGTAACGTATTTACATAATTAAATTATTTACTATGCAAATGATAACCTAATAATTGTAAATGTTCTCTTTTATTACCTAAAAATATCTAAGTGTTTTTAATTATTTACATGTTTAGCCTTATGTACACAATATCCTCGACAAAAACCTCCCAATGCATATTTTATTTAAGCTTATAGACGTGAATATATTTCTCGTAACGTACGTGACAATCTAGTGTCCATAACTATACGCTAATTAAATATAAAGTTGTGTAACGTATTTACATAATTAAATTATTTACTATGCAAATGATAACCTAATAATTGTAAATGTTCTCTTTTATTACCTAAAAATATCTAAGTGTTTTTAATTATTTACATGTTTAGCCACATGTAAGAGTGTCACTAGAGTGACACTAGAGTGTCACCAACATCATCAGGAATATTAAACAATTGAATTGTTTAATATTCCTGATGATGTTGGTACTGTTAGCCAACGAAAAGCTTTGAATTGTAAATTCAAATATAATTCTTGTATTTGTATTTTGACTTTTGTTCTTTATTAATACACAAGAAAACATATTGCGATATTTATATATATATATATATATATATATATATATATATATATATATTTATTTATATATATATATATATATATATATATATATATTTAAATTATTTACTATGCAAATGATAACCTAATAATTGTAAATGTTCTCTTTTATTACCTAAAAATATCTAAGTGTTTTTAATTATTTACGTGTATAGTCTTATGTACACAATATCCTCGACAAAAACCTCCCAATGCATATTTTATTTAAGCTTATAGACGTGAATATATTTCTCGTAACGTACGTGACAATCTAGTGTCCATAACTATACGCTAATTAAATATAAAGTTGTCTAACGTATATATATATATATATATATATAAAGAACAAAAGTCAAAATACAAATACAAGAATTATATTTGAATTTACAATTCAAAGCTTTTCGTTGGCTAACAGTACCAACATCATCAGGAATATTAAACAATTGAATTGTTTAATATTCCTGATGATGTTGGTACTGTTAGCCAACGAAAAGCTTTGAATTGTAAATTCAAATATAATTCTTGTATTTGTATTTTGACTTTTGTTCTTTATTAATACACAAGAAAACATATTGCGATATTTATATATATATATATATATATATATATATATATATATATTTATATATATATATATATATATATATATATATATATATATATATATATATATATATATATATATATATATTAAATTATTTACTATGCAAATGATAACCTAATAATTGTAAATGTTCTCTTTTATTACCTAAAAATATCTAAGTGTTTTTAATTATTTACGTGTATAGTCTTATGTACACAATATCCTCCACAAAAAGCTCCCAATGCATATTTTATTTAAGCTTATAGACGTGAATATATTTCTCGTAACGTACATGACAATCTAGTGTCCATAACTATACGCTAATTAAATATAAAGTTGTGTAACGTATTTACATAATTAAATTATTTACTATGCAAATGATAACCTAATAATTGTAAATGTTCTCTCTTATTACCTAAAAATATCTAAGTGTTTTTAATTATTTACATGTTTAGCCTTATGTACACAATATCCTCTACAATAAGCTCCCAATGCAAATAATATGTAACCTTATAGACGTGAATATATTTCTTATAACGTACGTGACAATCTAGTGTCCATAACTATACGCTAATTAAATATAAAGTTGTGTAACGTATTTACATAATTAAATTATTTACTATGCAAAAGACAACCTAATAATTGTAAATGTTCTCTTTTATTACCTAAAAATATCTAAGTGTTTTTAATTATTTACATGTTTAGCCTTATGTACACAATATCCTCTACAATAAGCTCCCAATGCATATAATATGTAACCTTATAGACGTGAATATATTTCTCGTAACGTACGTGACAATCTAGTGTCCATAACTATACGCTAATTAAATATAAAGTTGTGTAACGTATTTACATAATTAAATTATTTACTATGCAAATGATAACCTAATAATTGTAAATGTTCTCTTTTATTACCTAAAAATATCTAAGTGTTTTTAATTATTTACATGTTTAGCCTTATGTACACAATATCCTCTACAATAAGCTCCCAATGCATATAATATGTAACCTTATAGACGTGAATATATTTCTTATAACGTACGTGACAATCTAGTGTCCATAACTATACGCTAATTAAATATAAAGTTGTGTAACGTATTTACATAATTAAATTATTTACTATGCAAATGATAACCTAATAATTGTAAATGTTCTCTTTTATTACCTAAAAATATCTAAGTGTTTTTAATTATTTACGTGTTTAGCCTTATGTACACAATATCCTCTACAATAAGCTCCCAATGCATATAATATGTAACCTTATAGACGTGAATATATTTCTTATAACGTACGTGACAATCTAGTGTCCATAACTATACGCTAATTAAATATAAAGTTGTGTAACGTATTTACATAATTAAATTATTTACTATGCAAATGATAACCTAATAATTGTAAATGTTCTCTTTTATTACCTAAAAATATCTAAGTGTTTTTAATTATTTACATGTTTAGCCTTATGTACACAATATCCTCTACAATAAGCTCCCAATGCATATAATATGTAACCTTATAGACGTGAATATATTTCTTATAACGTACGTGACAATCTAGTGTCCATAACTATACGCTAATTAAATATAAAGTTGTGTAACGTATTTACATAATTAAATTATTTACTATGCAAATGATAACCTAATAATTGTAAATGTTCTCTTTTATTACCTAAAAATATCTAAGTGTTTTTAATTATTTACATGTTTAGCCTTATGTACACAATATCCTCTACAATAAGCTCCCAATGCATATAATATGTAACCTTATAGACGTGAATATATTTCTTATAACGTACGTGACAATCTAGTGTCCATAACTATACGCTAATTAAATATAAAGTTGTGTAACGTATTTACATAATTAAATTATTTACTATGCAAATGATAACCTAATAATTGTAAATGTTCTCTTTTATTACCTAAAAATATCTAAGTGTTTTTAATTATTTACATGTTTAGCCTTATGTACACAATATCCTCTACAATAAGCTCCCAATGCATATAATATGTAACCTTATAGACGTGAATATATTTCTTATAACGTACGTGACAATCTAGTGTCCATAACTATACGCTAATTAAATATAAAGTTGTGTAACGTATTTACATAATTAAATTATTTACTATGCAAATGATAACCTAATAATTGTAAATGTTCTCTTTTATTACCTAAAAATATCTAAGTGTTTTTAATTATTTACATGTTTAGCCTTATGTACACAATATCCTCTACAATAAGCTCCCAATGCATATAATATGTAACCTTATAGACGTGAATATATTTCTTATAACGTACGTGACAATCTAGTGTCCATAACTATACGCTAATTAAATATAAAGTTGTGTAACGTATTTACATAATTAAATTATTTACTATGCAAATGATAACCTAATAATTGTAAATGTTCTCTTTTATTACCTAAAAATATCTAAGTGTTTTTAATTATTTACATGTTTAGCCTTATGTACACAATATCCTCTACAATAAGCTCCCAATGCATATAATATGTAACCTTATAGACGTGAATATATTTCTTATAACGTACGTGACAATCTAGTGTCCATAACTATACGCTAATTAAATATAAAGTTGTGTAACGTATTTACATAATTAAATTATTTACTATGCAAATGATAACCTAATAATTGTAAATGTTCTCTTTTATTACCTAAAAATATCTAAGTGTTTTTAATTATTTACATGTTTAGCCTTATGTACACAATATCCTCTACAATAAGCTCCCAATGCATATAATATGTAACCTTATAGACGTGAATATATTTCTTATAACGTACGTGACAATCTAGTGTCCATAACTATACGCTAATTAAATATAAAGTTGTGTAACGTATTTACATAATTAAATTATTTACTATGCAAATGATAACCTAATAATTGTAAATGTTCTCTTTTATTACCTAAAAATATCTAAGTGTTTTTAATTATTTACATGTTTAGCCTTATGTACACAATATCCTTTACAATAAGCTCCCAATGCATATAATATGTAACCTTATAGACGTGAATATATTTCTTATAACGTACGTGACAATCTAGTGTCCATAACTATACGCTAATTAAATATAAAGTTGTGTAACGTATTTACATAATTAAATTATTTACTATGCAAATGATAACCTAATAATTGTAAATGTTCTCTTTTATTACCTAAAAATATCTAAGTGTTTTTAATTATTTACGTGTTTAGCCTTATGTACACAATATCCTCTACAATAAGCTCCCAATGCATATAATATGTAACCTTATAGACGTGAATATATTTCTTATAACGTACGTGACAATCTAGTGTCCATAACTATACGCTAATTAAATATAAAGTTGTGTAACGTATTTACATAATTAAATTATTTACTATGCAAATGATAACCTAATAATTGTAAATGTTCTCCTTTATTACCTAAAAATATCTAAGTGTTTTTAATTATTTACATGTTTAGCCTTATGTACACAATATCCTCTACAATAAGCTCCCAATGCATATAATATGTAACCTTATAGACGTGAATATATTTCTTATAACGTACGTGACAATCTAGTGTCCATAACTATACGCTAATTAAATATAAAGTTGTGTAACGTATTTACATAATTAAATTATTTACTATGCAAATGATAACCTAATAATTGTAAATGTTCTCTTTTATTACCTAAAAATATCTAAGTGTTTTTAATTATTTACGTGTTTAGCCTTATGTACACAATATCCTCTACAATAAGCTCCCAATGCATATAATATGTAACCTTATAGACGTGAATATATTTCTTATAACGTACGTGACAATCTAGTGTCCATAACTATACGCTAATTAAATATAAAGTTGTGTAACGTATTTACATAATTAAATTATTTACTATGCAAATGATAACCTAATAATTGTAAATGTTCTCTTTTATTACCTAAAAATATCTAAGTGTTTTTAATTATTTACATGTTTAGCATTATGTACACAATATCCTCTACAATAAGCTCCCAATGCATATAATATGTAACCTTATAGACGTGAATATATTTCTTATAACGTACGTGACAATCTAGTGTCCATAACTATACGCTAATTAAATATAAAGTTGTGTAACGTATTTACATAATTAAATTATTTACTATGCAAATGATAACCTAATAATTGTAAATGTTCTCTTTTATTACCTAAAAATATCTAAGTGTTTTTAATTATTTACGTGTTTAGCCTTATGTACACAATATCCTCTACAATAAGCTCCCAATGCATATAATATGTAACCTTATAGACGTGAATATATTTCTTATAACGTACGTGACAATCTAGTGTCCATAACTATACGCTAATTAAATATAAAGTTGTGTAACGTATTTACATAATTAAATTATTTACTATGCAAATGATAACCTAATAATTGTAAATGTTCTCTTTTATTACCTAAAAATATCTAAGTGTTTTTAATTATTTACATGTTTAGCCTTATGTACACAATATCCTCTACAATAAGCTCCCAATGCATATAATATGTAACCTTATAGACCTGAATATATTTCTTATAACGTTCGTGACAACCTACTGTCCATAACTATACGCTAATTAAATATAAAGTTGTGTAACGTATTTACATAATTAAATTATTTACTTTGCAAATGATAACCTAATAATTGTAAATGTTCTCTTTTATTACCTAAAAATATTTAAGTGTTTTTAATTATTTACGTGTTTAGCCTTATGTACACAATATCCTCGACAAAAAGCTCCCAATGCATATTTTATTTAAGCTTATAGACGTGAATATATTTCTCGTAACGTACGTGACAATCTAGTGTCCATAACTATAAGCTAATTAAATATAAAGTTGTGTAACGTATTTACATAATTAAATTATTTACTATGCAAATGATAACCTAATAATTGTAAATGTTCTCTTTTATTACCTAAAAATATCTAAGTGTTTTTAATTATTTACGTGTTTAGCCTTATGTACACAATATCCTCTACAATAAGCTCCCAATGCATATAATATGTAACCTTATAGACGTGAATATATTTCTTATAACGTACGTGACAACCTAATGTTCATAACTATACGCTAATTAAATATAAAGTTGTGTAACGTATTTACATATTTAAATTATTTACTATGCAAATGATAACCTAATAATTGTAAATGTTCTCTTTTATTACCTAAAAATATCTAAGTGTTTTTAATTATTTACGTGTATAGTCTTATGTACACAATATCCTCGACAAAAAGCTCCCAATGCATATTTTATTTAAGCTTATAGACGTGAATATATTTCTTATAACGACGTGACAATCTAGTATCCATAACTATACGCTAATTAAATATAAAGTTGTGTAACGTATTTACATAAATAAATTATTTACTATGCAATTTATAACCTAATAATTGTAAATGTTCTCTCTTATTACCTAAAAATATCTAAGTGTTTTTAATTATTTACGTGTTTAGCCTTATGTACACAATATCCTCTACAATAAGCTCCCAATGCATATATTTTGTAACCTTATAGGCCTGAATATATTCCTTATAACGTACGTGACAACCTACTGTTCATAACTATACGCTAATTAAATATAAAGTTGTGTAACGTATTTACATAAATAAATTATTTACTATGCAAATGATAACCTAATAATTGTAAATGTTCTCTTTTATTACCTAAAAATATCTAAGTGTTTTTAATTATTTACGTGTTTAGCCTTATGTACACAATATCCTCTACAATAAGCTCCCAATGCATATATTTTGTAACCTTATAGACGTGAATATATTTCTTATAACGACGTGACAATCTAGTGTCCATAACTATACGCTAATTAAATATAAAGTTGTGTAACGTATTTACATAAATAAATTATTTACTATGCAATTTATAACCTAATAATTGTAAATGTTCTCTCTTATTACCTAAAAATATCTAAGTGTTTTTAATTATTTACGTGTTTAGCCTTATGTACACAATATCCTCTACAATAAGCTCCCAATGCATATATTTTGTAACCTTATAGACGTGAATATATTCCTTATAACGTACGTGACAACCTACTGTTCATAACTATACGCTAATTAAATATAAAGTTGTGTAACGTATTTACATAAATAAATTATTTACTATGCAAATGATAACCTAATAATTGTAAATGTTCTCTTTTATTACCTAAAAATATCTAAGTGTTTTTAATTATTTACGTGTTTAGCCTTATGTACACAATATCCTCTACAATAAGCTCCCAATGCATATAATATGTAACCTTATAGACGTGAATATATTTCTTATAACGACGTGACAATCTAGTGTCCATAACTATACGCTAATTAAATATAAAGTTGTGTAACGTATTTACATAAATAAATTATTTACTATGCAAATGATAACCTAATAATTGTAAATGTACTCTTTTATTACCTAAAAATATCTAAGTGTTTTTAATTATTTACGTGTTTAGCCTTATGTACACAATATCCTCTACAATAAGCTCCCAATGCATATAATATGTAACCTTATAGACGTGAATATATTTCTTATAACGACGTGACAATCTAGTGTCCATAACTATACGCTAATTAAATATAAAGTTGTGTAACGTATTTACATAAATAAATTATTTACTATGCAATTTATAACCTAATAATTGTAAATGTTCTCTCTTATTACCTAAAAATATCTAAGTGTTTTTAATTATTTACGTGTTTAGCCTTATATACACAATATCCTCGACAATAAGCTCCCAATGGTTATAATATGTAACAATATTTATATAATTATTTTTCGAATGATATACGAAACAAATTAATTTTCATAATTATTCACTATTAAAACATAAACATATTTATGTAATGAATTATTAATAATATACATGGCATCGTTATATTTATAACTATGAACTAATATATTTATATATATATATATATATATATATATATATATATTTAAGATTAAATAACATAGACAATTACAGGAATAATTTATTGAACAATACATTCAAAGCTTTTTGTTGGTTGACATTACCAACATCCTCAGGAATTACAACACTAAGAATGACAAAAGAACTGTCATATATGAATATATGATTTATCGTAAACCTACACAAACCAATCAAATAATACCTAATTATTCCAACCATCCATATAATCAGAAAATGGCTGCTTTATATAATCTTCTTTATAGAATGAATAAAATTCCTATGAGCAATGAAAATAAAATGACGGAAAAAACTTAATATACCAGATAGCCGTAGAAAATGGTTACAAAAAGAAAACAGTTGATAAATTAAATTATAATATATTACAAAAACAAGTAAAGATTAATATCCATTACAATAGTAATAATAATACTGTATGGAGTACTTTTAGATACACTGGTTTTGAAATAAAAAATATTTCCAAATTATTTACTAATAAAAACATAAAAATTGCATATAGAACCAATAATAGAATAATAAATATAATTAACCATAGTAATAATGTAAATAGTAGGCCTATACATGAGAAAAATGGAGTTTATAAATTAGAATGTGAATTTTGTAATAAAGTTTATATAGGACAAACAAAGAAAAAATTGAAAGAAAGGTATAAAGAACATTTTAATGCTTTTTTAAAACCAAATATTTATAAATCTAATTTCGCTACCCATTGTATTAATAATAATCATATGTTTCCTAATATAAATACTGTAATATGAAAATTATAAAAGAAATAAATAAAGGATTAAAAATGAACGTATGTGAAGCTTTTGAAATATATAAGCATAATATTGATATCAAATTGATAGATGAACAATTTCAAATACGTTTTAAATTCCATACTATACATATTCAATGTATATAATGTTGTGGCAGCAGTGGAATAGGTTTGGCAATATTGTAATAGATTTGGCAACTGTGTAATGCTTTATCTAGTAACTTCATATTTGTTAGACAGTTCTTTTGTAATTCTCAGTATTGTAATTCCTGAGGATGTTTTTAATGTCAACCGACGAAAAGCTTTTAATGTATTGTTCAATAAATTATTCCTGTAATTGTGTATATTATTTATTCTTAAAAATAATTCTAACAGGAAAACATATTTAATATTCTACATATATATATATATATATATATATATATATATATATATATATATATATATATATATATATATAAGTACATGCCTATTTAAGTAAATTGCTTTGAACGTGTAATATACATAACTATACTCCCTTATCACATAATTGAGTTAGACTATAAGGAGAGCAAACTATTTGGGAGAATATAATCTTTATAACTAAACGAGTTTACACCCAAAGCGATTAATGGAACATATAAATACCGTACTGAAGTTATAGATACACACATTACGTTGCAACCTAATATTCGTTACTATAATCCTAGCTACTGCTAAGTCTTTTATAGTTATAATGCGTGACAAAGTAATATTTATAACTATTTTTCATAACTTGTAATTACGTATGTTTTAGTTACACTAATGAAACCTGAGTAAGTATGTATGTATCTCTCTCTCCCTTTCTCTTTATCTCTTTCCCCTCACTCTCTCTCTCGCTCTCACCTTGATTTCATCAGGCTTTCCTCGAGCTGGGTCTCAGCTCCAGTATTTTCGGGATGTCGGTGTGCAGTGTTCCTGTTTTTGTTTAGAATTCCTTCTTCTGACGTCATCGATCCTAGCTGTGACCATTTTCCTTATCACACCACATCTGTGACTTGTTTCCCATGTTTATAACATTTTTCTTGCTCTATTTCACTTCTTTGAAAGACTGTATCATTTTCGTTCCTATTTCTTTGTGTGAGTTTTTTTCGGTCCAATTAATTCTGGTTCATACTTAAGCAAATGCAAGAAGTCCTTAAGTATTCACTTATTTAAGCATTTTTTAATAACACTTAAAGTGTTTTCTAAAACGTACATTGTACATTTTATTTAATATAATAGGGCCTACAGACGCTCGATTATCTGAACAGCTTCCCGTTCCAGTTACTTTGAATAATATACCTGCGTGTTACTAAAGGTAGTGAGTCTAAGATCAGATATTTTTCGATCTCTTATGTAAAAAGTAAATAGTAACAACCCAACTACTTGGGCTTTACAAATCAAAATATCCCCTTCGAAAATTTCCACCTGATTGATTAACGTAATCACGGGTTTTTTTTTATAAAGTCCATTATTGTTGGTTTCGAGCTGCGATGGTCATCTTCAACAGACAGCTTTTGTCTGTAGCCCATAGTTACTGAGATGTCCCTACTCGGAATAATCAGATTCCATGGGTTAACACATTCCCACTATATATTTCTAAACATACAGTTTGAGAAATGCTGCTTTTAACAATGTCGTTACAATTCTGGAATAAATCGATGTCTTACTTTGTCTATATGATTCATACAGTAGACGAAATAACGGGTCACTTCGGGGAAATAGAAAATAAAGAGATTGGGCGCCCCCAAGAGAAACATTGTTGCGGGACAAGGCTGTTGAGGGTTTCAAAGATATATTGTTTTGTAATTTCCCTGTTTATCACCTTTTCGATGTTGGAGATTTCTGTTTATTGCAATTAAACAGTTGTCGAACAATTTTATGGAATCTAATGAAGGATTTACTAGGCGACACGGTAGCTTTATCAAGGAAAGGCTTTTTACTACGTAAAATCGTCCCACGGGGATAAGACGCTGGGACAAGAACAAGTTAGAAGATACAATCATGACGAGATATATTCCTTCAATAGGAGGACTTGTAGTTTCAACAAGCATAGCGGGCAAACGGTCAACTAACTTCCGAGTAGCACGTATCAAACTGTTTAAGCTGCCCATTCTCGGAGCACTATTAGGGCTCTTATTAGTGGAATAAATTCTTTGTAATTAGTTTGCTTAGTTCCTGGAACATGCATATTTTTCAGTACATACCATTTTAATGATTGTTCAAGACCAGAAGCGAACCCTAGAGTTTATATTTGACGTGTTGAAGGGTTCACTCGGGGCTCACAGCACGACACTGTCTCATTTAAAATGTAATTATCCCAAGTAATTTCGTAGAGGCCTCGTCCGTTCGTTGACTACACATTAAATATTACTCTAAGACATGTCTAGAACGTGTCATAATGTACAGTCCGACTGGGGACTGAGTTGTGCATCTGTCAGTTATGTCACTAAAAAAACCACTTGATTCTGAAGTCAGCTTTTCTTATTATTTAACTCTATAAGCAAAAGTACTTTTTAAGAAGCAAGTATCGACATAATCACTTAATCGATCGCGTGACCATTACCTGTCAGGCTCCTCTTGGGAACTATACCTGTTACATTGCAAATAACCACAGATAGCTCTCGATTTTAAAGATTACGAGTCTTAAACACCCATCTAATAAGCTACACGAAACTTTTGTACATTCAATAAATATTTTCTTTGAATGTTTTATATATTTAAAAATTGTATATAGGTTTTATATAAATCAAATGATTATATATTCAAAATGCTATTTGTGTGTAGGTTATATATATATATATATATATATATATATATATCAAAATGTTTTTATATTCCAAAACGTTTTTACGTTATATATATATATATATATATATATATATATATATATATATATATATATATATATATATATTTATTGAGAAATAAATTATTGATTATTTGTCGGGACTTGTTATTATTTGTTTGTTTCTATAACGTTAATATTTTGAAAAATTTTCTTGTTAGCGTTAATTTTGGTTTCTTTGTCAGTTTTCGTAAAATACTTCTTGCACTATGGAAATGATTTTTTTTCGGGATAGCATCGAAATACACGCGGTAAACACAAGTTCGTTGGATTAACCAATATAGCTTTAGTTAAATGCTGTAGAATACAATGTGATACTGTTATTTATGTTTCAGGACGTAAGATGGCACCAGAGTTTCCGTTCAGTCGGGCAAATATTTTCTTTAAAAGCTGAGGAATGGTGGTGAACGCGAAGAAATATGACTAAAAACGTGCAGTGGTCTTACAATACGTGATTAGCGTTGAGTTAATACTAAAAGAGAGAGATGAACTTTTAATTTTATCCCGAGAAGAGGAGGCGGCTACACACAATGTTCCCTAACGTACTGATACCGCCCCAGATGCAGAGCTATGGTCGGTTCCTGAGCGAAAACCAGCACATTTACAATCTAGAAAATATAAAATCCAAAACATTACAGTTCGAAGAAGTGCAATCAAATTCAAATTCGTTTCTTACTAGCTCTTCGGCATTTTTAATGGACAATTTGTTAAACTCAAATCTAGAAAGGAACGAACCTTACAGACAAAACTTGGTGAAAACGTCCGCTACTACCTTTTCCGACGAGCCTCGCATTAAATCTTGTCATCTTGACGACACCCGCGTCTGCTCGCCGAACTCAGTCGCCGACTCGCCTTCTGACTACAGGATGCTGTTCGGTCCACTGTCTCCGAACTGTGAGACGTCGTACTCCCAAAGTCCGACGGACTACACCGTACGGAAGGAATCACCACCGCCGGAAGCCGAATCGCCGAGAGCCGACAGGATATCCCCGATAAATCAAGAAGACCAGGAGACGTCGAGGGAGTCCAGGCCGGAAGCTTTAGGAACGCAGGGCGATCTAGATGCTGGTTGTGAAGAAAGGTACAACGAGGGAAGGTGGACACCAAAGCGGGGTGAGTTTTGCTTACGTCAGTAATCTGATCCTTCGATTTCATTCAAAATCTTTCCTCCACTCGTAGTTTTGCTTACTCAAGCCACATGTACTATCTCTCCCATACAAAACCTTTTCTCCACTCGTAGTTTTGCTTACTCAAGCCACCTGTACTACCTCTCTCATACAAAACCTTTCCTCCACTCGTAGTTTTGCTTACTCAAGCCACATGTACTATCTCTCCCATACAAAACCTTTTCTCCACTCGTAGTTTTGTTTACTCAAGCCACCTGTACTATCTCTCTCATACAAAACCTTTCCTCCACTCGTAGTTTTGCTTACTCAAGCCACATGTACTATCTCTCCCATACAAAACCTTTTCTCCACTCGTAGTTTTGTTTACTCAAGCCACCTGTACTATCTCTCTCATACAAAACGTTTCCTCCACTCGTAGTTTTGCTTACTCAAGCCACATGTACTATCTCTCCCATACAAAACCTTTTCTCCACTCGTAGTTTTGTTTACTCAAGCCACCTGTACTATCTCTCTCATACAAAACCTTTCCTCCACTCGTAGTTTTGCTTACTCAAGCCACCTGTACTATCTCTCCCATACAAAACCTTTTCTCCACTCGTAGTTTTGTTTACTCCTGCCACCTGTACTATCTCTCATACAAAACCTTTCCTCCACTCGTAGTTTTGCTTACTCAAGCCACCTGTACTATCTCTCTCATACAAAACCTTTCCTCCACTCGTAGTTTTGCTTACTCAAGCCACATGTACTATCTCTCCCATACAAAACCTTTTCTCCACTCGTAGTTTTGTTTACTCAAGCCACCTGTACTATCTCTCTCATACAAAACCTT
Source organism: Prosapia bicincta (assembly GCA_036971475.1). Taxonomy (NCBI): domain Eukaryota; kingdom Metazoa; phylum Arthropoda; class Insecta; order Hemiptera; family Cercopidae; genus Prosapia; species Prosapia bicincta. Next base: position 30,636,912 of record JBAIZL010000007.1, read on the forward strand.
TCCTCCACTCGTAGTTTTGCTTACTCAAGCCACATGTACTATCTCTCCCATACAAAACCTTTTCTCCACTCGTAGTTTTGTTTACTCAAGCCACCTGTACTATCTCTCTCATACAAAACCTTTCCTCCACTCGTAGTTTTGCTTACTCAAGCCACCTGTACTATCTCTCCCATACAAAACCTTTTCTCCACTCGTAGTTTTGTTTACTCCTGCCACCTGTACTATCTCTCATACAAAACCTTTCCTCCACTCGTAGTTTTGCTTACTCAAGCCACATGTACTATCTCTCCCATACAAAACCTTTTCTCCACTCGTAGTTTTGTTTACTCAAGCCACCTGTACTATCTCTCTCATACAAAACCTTTCCTCCACTCGTAGTTTTGCTTACTCAAGCCACATGTACTATCTCTCCCATACAAAACCTTTTCTCCACTCGTAGTTTTGTTTACTCAAGCCACCTGTACTATCTCTCTCATACAAAACCTTTCCTCCACTCGTAGTTTTGCTTACTCAAGCCACATGTACAATCTCTCCCATACAAAACCTTTTCTCCACTCGTAGTTTTGTTTACTCAAGCCACCTGTACTATCTCTCTCATACAAAACCTTTCCTCCACTCGTAGTTTTGCTTACTCAAGCCACCTGTACTATCTCTCCCATACAAAACCTTTTCTCCACTCGTAGTTTTGTTTACTCAAGCCACCTGTACTATCTCTCATACAAAACCTTTCCTCCACTCGTAGTTTTGCTTACTCAAGCCACATGTACTATCTCTCCCATACAAAACCTTTTCTCCACTCGTAGTTTTGTTTACTCAAGCCACCTGTACTATCTCTCTCATACAAAACCTTTCCTCCACTCGTAGTTTTGCTTACTCAAGCCACATGTACTATCTCTCCCATACAAAACCTTTTCTCCACTCGTAGTTTTGTTTACTCAAGCCACCTGTACTATCTCTCTCATACAAAACCTTTCCTCCACTCGTAGTTTTGCTTACTCAAGCCACCTGTACTATCTCTCCCATACAAAACCTTTTCTCCACTCGTAGTTTTGTTTACTCAAGCCACCTGTACTATCTCTCCCATACAAAACCTTTCCTCTACTCGTAGTTTTGCTTACTCAAGCCACATGTACTATCTCTCCCATACAAAACCTTTTCTCCACTCGTAGTTTTGTTTACTTAAGCCACCTGTACTATCTCTCTCATACAAAACCTTTCCTCCACTCGTAGTTTTGCTTACTCAAGCCACATGTACTATCTCTCCCATACAAAACCTTTTCTCCACTCGTAGTTTTGTTTACTCAAGCCGCCTGTACTATCTCTCTCATACAAAATCTTTCCTCCACTCGTAGTTTTGCTTACTCAAGCCACATGTACTATCTCTCCCATACAAAACCTTTTCTCCACTCGTAGTTTTGTTTACTCAAGCCACCTGTACTATCTCTCTCATACAAAATCTTTCATCCACTGGTAGGTTGTTTACTCCTGTCACCTGTACTATCTCTCTCTTATAAAACCTTTTCTCCACTCGTAGTTTTGCTTACTCAAGCCACCTGTACTATCTCTCCCATACAAAACCTTTTTCCACTCGTAGTTTGTTTACACAAGCCACCAGTACTATCTCCCTCATACAAAACCTTTCCTCCACTAGTAGGTTGTTTACTCCTGTCACCTGTACTATCTCTCTCATACAAAACCTTTCCTCCATTCGTAATTTTGCTTACTAAAGCCACCGGTACTATCACTCTCATACAAAACCTTTCCTCCACTCGTAGTTTTTTTTACTCCTGCCACCTGTACTATTTCTCTCATACAAAACCTTTCCTCCACTCGTAGTTTTTTATACTCAAGCCACCGGTACTCTCACTCTCATACAAAACCTTTCCTCCACTCGTAGTTTTTTTTTTACTCCTGCCACCTGTACTAGCTCTCATACAAAACCTTTCCTCCACTCGTAGTTTTGCTTACTTAAGCCACCTGTACTATCTCTCTCATACAAAACCTTTCCTTCACTCGTAGTTTTGTTTACTCAAGCCACCTGTACTATCTCTCTCATACAAAACATTTCCTCCACTCGTAGTTTTGCTTACTCAAGCCACCTGTACTATCTCTCTCATACAAAACCTTTAATCCACTCGTAGTTTTGTTTACTCAAGCCACCTGTACTATCTCTCTCATACAAAACATTTCCTCCACTCGTAGTTTTGTTTACTCAAGCCACCTGTACTATCTCTCTCATACAAAACATTTCCTCCACTCGTAGTTTTGTTTACTTAAGCCACCTGTACTATCTCTCTCATACAAAACCTTTCCTTCACTCGTAGTTTTGTTTACTCAAGCCACCTGTACTATCTCTCTCATACAAAACATTTCCTCCACTCGTAGTTTTGCTTACTCAAGCCACCTGTACTATCTCTCTCATACAAAACCTTTAATCCACTCGTAGTTATGTTTACTCAAGCCACCTGTACTATCTCTCCCATACAAAACCTTTTCTCCACTCGTAGTTTTGTTTACTCAAGCCACCTGTACTATCTCTCTCATACAAAACCTTTCCTTCACTCGTAGTTTTGTTTACTCAAGCCACCTGTACTATCTCTCTCATACAAAACATTTCCTCCACTCGTAGTTTTGTTTACTCAAGCCACCTGTACTATCTCTCTCATACAAAACCTTTCCTTCACTCGTAGTTTTGTTTACTCAAGCCACCTGTACTATCTCTCTCATACAAAACATTTCCTCCACTCGTAGTTTTGCTTACTCAAGCCACCTGTACTATCTCTCTCATACAAAACCTTTAATCCACTCGTAGTTTTGTTTACTTCTGCCACCTGTACTATCTCTCTCATACAAAACCTTTCCTTCACTCGTAGTTTTGTTTACTCAAGCCACCTGTACTATCTCTCTCATACAAAACATTTCCTCCACTCGTAGTTTTGCTTACTCAAGCCACCTGTACTATCTCTCTCATACAAAACCTTTAATCCACTCGTAGTTTTGTTTACTCAAGCCACCTGTACTATCTCTCTCATACAAAACATTTCCTCCACTCGTAGTTTTGCTTACTAAAACCACCAGTACTATCTCTCTCATAGAAAACCTTTCCTCCACTCGTAGTTTTGCTTACTCCTGCCACCTGTCCTGTCTCTCTCATACAAAACCTTTCCTCCACTCATAGTTTTGTTTACTCAAGCCACCTGTACTATGTCTCTCATACAAAACCTTTTCTCCACTCGTAGTTTTTTTACTCAAGCCACCTGTACTATCTCTTTCATACAAAACCTTTTCTCCACTCGTAGTTTTGTTTACTCAAGTCACCTGATTTATCCTCTCTGCCTCTGATCTAGCCTCTGTATTTATCGGTTATGTACATGTCACTGATATTTCAATAAAACATTTTAAAATTACCTGTGAAATGTTCTTAGGAACACGGAGGAAAAATGAAACTTTGCGCTAGAAGCCTAAAAATTACAAAACGTACTTCCTCATTTTAACGACATAGTAGCAAATGTTTTCTAGGAGGTGTAACTGTTGATATCACGCAGCAATAACGATGAAACTCCTAAAATAACAATAATAACTCTCCCCACTCACCAAGCAAGGTGAATGCACTGACAATCTCTGAACTAAACATACATTTTACGTTACATTGCAAGAGAGCATTTGTTTACCTAACATAACCTATGCTAACGAAATATTTTGTTGTTAGACTTTAATTGAACAAAATTCTAATATAGTATAACAAATATTCTCTCTCTTTTATAAAAGTCCTTGTGTGATTGTAAGCTGTGAATGTTTTAGTGAGTCTACAAAGTATTTAGATTTCCTTTGTGAGCACCAACTTTTGTTTCCAGTATTCCTGAATACTTTCTACAGGTTTTAGTTTCGATACCATTGATGTGACGATAACGAATAAATACCGTTTACTTTAACCTTGATATAAATTTTGCTAAGATGAAACCAATCTTTAAAAATTTATTTATATGTAGCTTCAACAATGCCAAGTGTTAGCACCTGAGGATGCCAACAGCTTTGGCGAAATGTGTATCAACGTTATAATGTTTTATAGTAAAGGGAGTGGTGGTTACATTTTATTCATGCTTAGTTATTATTAGTGCTAAGGACTCTTTATTTAATCTGTTTTAGAATGTTTTAGGATAAGCCTTAGAAATTTCCCTAATTTATTCTGTCCAAGAGAATAGGGACCATTATACCTAATATGCAGTCTTCAGTTTTTTACATAAATTTAATTTTCATAACAAATTCAGTGCTTTCCACGGGAACCTCAAGCTAAACTTTAGTTAATTAGTTTTAGAAAAGTTTGTAAAAGTTCGTTCAAATCGCGATCAAATATTAAACTGCAGAAAATGAGTCTGTAAGAAGAATTTCAAATTAAAATTGCGTTATAACGTTGTATAGCGGACGTAGACCAACTTCCAAACAGAAACTTAACGTTGTACGTTGGCTATAAAACCAAACCGTGTTTCCTTGGTCGGAACTGTCTTTGATCTGTACATTGGGAAATGTTTTAAATACACCGCAACAGATAAAGAAAACGTATTAAATGATCACACATACTTTGTAGCCAACAGCCTTTTCTATTATATGACACACAACTCAAACAACCCACCCCATTCCACAGTCATAAGAGCCTTTACACCTAACCGATGCCGGAAGTAGAGGGTTAGCTTCATAAAAGGAACTAATGTTTTGAAAAGCGTCAGCAAGTAAGCTGTTACGTATTTACTTAGTTAAGTATTTTAAAATAAGATAAATACGATAGTTTTCATTCAGCAGTAAATTAGAATAGCTACTAAGCTTATCATTTCGGTAGATGCTTTCTTTACATTTACCTTAATGTTATTTAATTTTTCATTTGCTCCTTTTCTTTGACTTCATAATTTTTCTTATGACAGCCATTCACTTGTTGATATTTACCTCTGAAGTTTTTTAGCTTTGTATTTCTTCTTTCATGTCATTGCGTTTTTGTTTTTTTTTTACACAGAAGACTTGATTCCCCTGCTCTGTATAACTTACGCTTTATATTCGTCCTTTCTTTGCCAAGTCAGTGGGAAGGGTTTCCATGATGTTACTGAATTTTCCACAGTGATAGATTCTTAGGCCCTAAAGGAACCAAAACACCTACCCTTCTCTTCATGTCTGATATGTAACTATAATGTTACTGAGGTTTTTCACAGGAGCGGCTACTTGAGCCCTCCAGGAACCAATCAATATACCTACCCTTCTCTTCATGTCTGATATGTAACTATAATGTTACTGAGGTTTTTCACAGGAGCGGCTACTTGAGCCCTCCAGGAACCAATCAATATACCTACCCTTCTCTTCATGTCTGATATGTAACTATAATGTTACTGAGGTTTTTCACAGGAGCGGCTACTTGAGCCCTCCAGGAACCAATCAATATACCTACCCTTCTCTTCATGTCTGATATGTAACTATATTGTTACTGAGGTTTTTCACAGGAGCGGCTACTTGAGCCCTCCAGGAACCAATCAATATACCTACCCTTCTCTTCATGTCTGATATGTAACTATAATGCTACTGAGGTTTTTCACAGGGGCGGCTACTTGAGGCCTCCAGGAACCATGTTACCTACCCTGCTGTTTCCGTGTCTGAATATATGTAACCATAATGTTACTGAGGATTTCCACAAGGGCAGCTACTTGAGGCCTCTAGGAACCATGTTACCTACCCTTCTGTTTCCTTGTCTGATTATATGTAACTATAATGTTACTGATGTTTTCCACAGGGGCGGCTACTTGAGCCCTATAGGAACCATGTTACCTACCCTTCTGTTTCCTTGTCTGATTATATGTAACTATAATGTTACTGATGTTTTCCACAGGGGCGGCTACTTGAGCCCTATAGGAACCATGTTACCTACCCTTCTGTTTCCTTGTCTGATTATATGTAACTATAATGTTACTGATGTTTTCCACAGGGGTGGCTACTTGAGACCTCTAGGAACCATGTTACCTACCCTTCTGTTTCCTTGTCTGATTATATGTAACTATAATGTTACTGATGTTTTCCACAGGGGCGGCTACTTGAGCCCTATAGGAACCATGTTACCTACCCCTCTGTTTCCGTGTCTGATTACATGTAACTATAATGTTACTGAGGTTTTCCACAGGGGCGGCCACTTGAGCCCTATAGGAACCATGTTACCTACCCTTCTGTTTCCGTGTCTGATTACATGTAACTATAATGTTACTGAGGTTTTCCACAGGGGCGGCTACTTGAGCCCTATAGGAACCATGTTACCTACCCTTCTGTTTCCGTGTCTGATTACATGTAACTATAATGTTACTGAGGTTTTCCACAGGGGCGGCCACTTGAGCCCTATAGGAGCCATGTTACCTACCCTTCTGTTTCCGTGTCTGATTACATGTAACTATAATGTTACTGAGGTTTTCCAAAGGGGCGGCTACTTGAGCCCTATAGGAACCATGTTACCTACCCTTCTGTTTCCGTGTCTGATTACATGTAACTATAATGTTACTGAGATTTTCCATAGGGGCTCCTACTTGAGCCCTCTAGGTACCATGTTACACACCCTTCTGTTTCCGTATCTGATTATATATAACTATAATGTTACTGAGGTTTTCACAGGGGCAGCTACTTGAGCCCTATAGGAACCATGTTACCTACCCTTCTGTTTCCGTGTCTGATTATATATAACTATAATGTTACCGAGGTTTTCCACAGGGGCGGCTACTTGAGCCCTCTAGGAACCATGTTACCTACTCTTCTGTTTCCGTGTCTGATTACATGTAACTATAATGTTACTGAGGTTTTCCACAGGGTCGGCTACTTGAGGCCTCTAGGAACCATGTTACCTACCCTTCTGTTTCCGTGTCTGATTATATATAACTATAATGTTACTGAGGTTTTCTACAGGGCCGGCTACTTGAGGCCTCTAGGAACCATGTTACCTACCCTTCTGTTTCCGTGTCTGATTATATATAACTATAATGTTACTGAGGTTTTCCACAGGGGCGGCTACTTGAGGCCTCTAGGAACCATGTTACCTACCCTTCTGGATCCTTGTCAAATTATATGTAACAATAATGTTACTGAGGGTTCAAACAGGGGCGGCTACTTGAGGCCTCCAGGAACCATGTTACCTACCCTTCTGTTTCCTTGCCTGATTATATGTAACTATAATGTTACTGATGTTTCCCACAGGAGCGGCTACTTGAGCACTTCAGGAACCATGTTACCTACCCTTCAGGAGCCATGTTACCTACCCTTCTGTTTCCGAGTCTGATTATATAAAACTATAATGTTACTGAGGTTTTCCACACGGGCGGCTACTTGAGCCTTATAGGAACCATGTTACCTACCCTTCTGTTTCCGAGTCTGATTATATAAAACTATAATGTTACTGAGGTTTTCAAACAGGGGCGGCTACTTGAGCCTTATAGGAAACATGTTACCTACCATTCTGTTTCCGTGTCTGATTATATATAACTATAATGTTACCGAGGTTTTCCACAGGGGCGGCTACTTGAGCCCTATAGGAACCATGTTACCTACCCTTCTGATTCCTTGTCTGATTACATGTAACTATAATGTTACTGAGGTTTTCCACAGGGGCGGCTACTTGAGCCCTATAGGAACCATGTTACCTACCCTTCTAATTCCTTGTCTGATTACATGTAACTATAATGTTAATGAGGTTTTCCACAGGGGCCTCTACTTGCGCCCTCTAGGAAACATGTTACCTACCCTCCTTTTTCCGTGTCTGATTACATGTAACTATAATGTTACTGAGGTTTTCCACATGGGCTGCTACTTGAGACCTCTAGGTACCATGTTACCTACCCTTTTGTTTCCGTATCTGATTATATATAACTATAATGTTACTGAGGTTTACCACAGGGGCGGCCACTTGAGGCCTCTAAGAACCATGTACCCACCCTTCTGTTTCCTTGTCTGATTATATGTAACTATAATGTTACTGATGTTTCCCACAGGGGCGTCTACTTGAACACTTCAGGAACCATGTTACCTACAATTCTGTTTCCGTTTCTGATTATATGTAACTATAATGTTACTGAGGTTTTCCACAGGGGCGGCTACTTGAGGCCTCTAGGAACCATGTACCCACCCTTCTGTTTCCTTGTCTGATTATATGTAACTATAATGTTACTGATGTTTCCCACAGGGGCGTCTACTTGAACACTTCAGGAACCATGTTACCTACAATTCTGTTCCCGTGTCTGATTATATATAACTATTATGTTACTGAGGTTTTCCACACGGCGGCTACTTGCGCAATATAGGAACCATGTTACCTACACTTCTGTTTCCGTATCTGATTATATATACCTATAATGTTACTGAGGTTTAATACAGGGGCGGCCACTTGAGCCCTCTAGGAACCATGTTACCTACACTTCTGTTTTCGTGTCTGATTATATGTAGCTATAATGTTACTCAGGTTTTCCACAGGGGGTCCTACTTGAGCGCTATAGGAACCATGTTACCTACACTTCTGTTTTCGTGTCTGATTATATGTAGCTATAATGTTACTCAGGTTTTCCACAGGGGGTCCTACTTGAGCGCTATAGGAACCATGTTACCTACCCTTCTGTTTCCGTGTCTGATTATATATACCTATAATGTTACTGAGGTTTAATACAGGGGCGGCCACTTGAGCCCTCTAGGAACCATGTTACCTACACTTCTGTTTTCGTGTCTGATTATATGTAGCTATAATGTTACTCAGGTTTTCCACAGGGGGTCCTACTTGAGCGCTATAGGAACCATGTTACCTACACTTCTGTTTTCGTGCCTGATTATATGTAGGTATAATGTTACTCAGGATTTCCACAGGGGCGGCTACTTGATCCCTCTAGGTACCATGTTACCTACCCTTCTGTTTCCGTGTCTGATTATATGTAACTATATTGTTACTGAGGTTTCCCACATGGGCAGCTACTTGAGCCCTCTAGGTACAATGTTACATACACTTCTGTTTCCGTGTCTGATTATATGTAACTATATTGTTACTGAGGTTTCCCACATGGGCGGCTACTTTAGCCCTATAGGAACCATGTTACCTACTCTTCTGTTTCCGTGTCTGATCATATGTAACTATAATGTTACTGAGGTTTCCCACATGGGCTGCTACTTGAGCCCTATAGGAACCATGCTACCTACCCTTCGGTTTCCGTGTCTGATTATATGTAACTATAATGTTACTGAGGTTTTCCACAGGGGCGGCTACTTGAGCCCTATAGGAACCATGCTACCTACTCTTCTGTTTCCGTGTCTGATTATATGTAACTATAATGTTACTGAGGTTTTCCACAGGGGCGGCTACTTTAGCCCTATAGGAACCATGTTACCTACCCTTCTGTTTCCGTGTCTGATTATATGTAACTATAATGTTACTGAGGTTTTCCACAGGGGCGGCTACTTTAGCCCTATAGGAACCATGTTACCTACTCTTCTGTTTCCGTGTCTGATTATATGTAACTATAATGTTACTGAGGTTTTCCAAAGGGGCGGCTACTTGAGCCCTATAGGAACCATGCTACCTACTCTTCTGTTTCCGTGTCTGATTATATGTAACTATAATGTTACTGAGGTTTTCCACAGGGGCGGCTACTTGAGCCCTATAGGAACCATGCTACCTACTCTTCTGTTTCCGTGTCTGATTATATGTAACTATAATGTTACTGAGGTTTTCCACAGGGGCGGCTACTTTAGCCCTATAGGAACCATGCTACCTACTCTTCTGTTTCCGTGTCTGATTATATGTAACTATAATGTTACTGAGGTTTTCCACAGGGGCGGCTACTTGAGCCCTATAGGAACCATGCTACCTACTCTTCTGTTTCCGTGTCTGATTATATGTAACTATAATGTTACTGAGGTTTTCCACAGGGGCGGCTACTTGAGCCCTATAGGAACCATGTTACCTACCCTCCTGTTTCCGTGTCTGATTATATGTAACTATAATGTTACTGAGGTTTCCCACATGGGCGGCTACTTTAGCCCTATAGGAACCATGTTACCTACCCTTCGGTTTCCGTGTCTGATTATATGTAACTATAATGTTACTGAGGTTTCCCACAGGGGCGGCTACTTTAGCCCTATAGGAACCATGTTACCTACTCTTCTGTTTCCGTGTCTGATTATATGTAACTATAATGTTACTGAGGTTTCCCACATGGGCGGCTACTTTAGCCCTATAGGAACCATGTTACCTACCCTCCTGTTTCCGTGTCTGAATATATGTAACTATAATGTTACTGAGGTTTCCCACAGGGGCGGCTACTTTAGCCCTATAGGAACCATGTTACCTACTCTTCTGTTTCCGTGTCTGATTATATGTAACTATAATGTTACTGAGGTTTCCCACATGGGCGGCTACTTTAGCCCTATAGGAACCATGTTACCTACCCTTCTGTTTTCGTGTCTGATTATATGTAACTATAATGTTACTGAGGTTTCCTACAGGGCCGGCTACTTGAGGCCTCTAGGAACCATGTTACCTACCCTCCTGTTTCCGTGTCTGATTATATGTAACTATAATGTTACTGATGTTTCCCACAGGGGCGGCTACTTTAGCCCTATAGGAACCATGTTACCTACCCTTCGGTTTCCGTGTCTGATTATATGTAACTATAATGTTACTGAGGTTTCCCACATGGGCGGCTACTTTAGCCCTATAGGAACCATGTTACCTACCCTTCTGTTTCCGTGTCTGATTATATGTAACTATAATGTTACTGAGGTTTCCTACAGTGCCGGCTACTTGAGGCCTCTAGGAAACATGTTACCTACCCTCCTGTTTCCGTGTCTGATTATATGTAACTATAATGTTACTGAGGTATCCCACAGGGGCGGCTACTTGAGCCCTATAGGAACCATGTTACCTACTCTTCTGTTTCCGTATCTGATTATATATAACTATAATGTTACTGAGGTTTTCCACAGGGGCGGCTACTTGTGCCCTATAGGAACCATGTTACCTACACTTCTTTTTCCGTGTCTGATCATATGTAACTATAATGTTACTGAGGTTTTCAACATGGGCTGCTACTTGAGCCCTATAGGAACCATGTTACCTACCGTTCTGTTTCCGTGTCTGATTATATATAACTATAATTTTACCGAGGTTTTCCACAGGGGCGGCTACTTGAGCGCTATAGGAACCATGTTACCTACACTTCTGTTTCCGTGTCTGATCATATGTAACTATAATGTTACTGAGGTTTTCAACATGGGCGGCCACTTGAGCGCTATAGGAACCATGTTACCTACCCTTCTGATTCCGTGTCTGATTACATGTAACTATAATGTTACTGAGGTTTTCCACAGGGGCGGCTACTTGAGCCCTCTAGGTACCATGTTACCTACCCTTCTGATTCCGTGTCTGATTACATGTAACTATAATGTTACTGAGGTTTTCCACAGGGGCGGCTACTTGAGCCCTCTAGGTACCATGTTACCTACCCTTCTGTTTCCGTGTCTGATTACATGTAACTATAATGTTACTGAGGTTTTCCACAGGGGCGGCTACTTGAGCCCTCTAGGTACCATGTTACCTACCCTTCTGTTTCCGTGTCTGATTACATGTAACTATAATGTTACTGAGGTTTTCCACAGGGGCGGCTACTTGAGCCCTCTAGGTACCATGTTACCTACCCTTCTGTTTCCGTGTCTGATTACATGTAACTATAATGTTACTGAGGTTTTCCACAGGGGCGGCTACTTGAGCTCTCTTGGAACCATGTTACCTATCTTTCTGTTTCCGTGTCTGATTACATGTAACTATAATGTTACTGAGGTTTTCCACAGGGCCGGCTACTTGAGCCCTCTAGGTACCATGTTACCTACCCTTCTGTTTCCGTGTCTGATTACATGTAACTATAATGTTACTGAGGTTTTCCACAGGGCCGGCTACTTGAGCCCTCTAGGTACCATGTTACCTACCCTTCTGTTTCCGTGTCTGATTACATGTAACTATAATGTTACTGAGGTTTTCCACAGGGGCGGCTACTTGAGCCCTCTAGGTACCATGTTACCTACCCTTCTGCTTCCGAATCTGATTAAATATAACTATAATGTTACTGAGGTTTTCCACATGGGCTGCTACTTGAGCCCTATAGGAACCATGTTACCTACCCTTCTGTTTCCGTGTCTGATTATATGTAACTGTAATGTTACTGAGGTTTTCCACATGGGCTGCTACTTGAGCCCTATAGGAACCATGTTACCTACCCTTCTGTTTCCGTGTCTGATTACATGTAACTATAATGTTACTGAGGTTTTCCACAGGGGCTGCTACTTGAGCCCTCTAGGTACCATGTTACCTACCCTTCTGTTTCCGTGTCTGATTATATGTAACTATAATGTTACTGAGGTTTTCCACAGGGGCTGCTACTTGAGCCCTATAGGAACCTAGTTACCTACCCTTCTGTTTCCGTGTCTGATTATATGTAACTCTAATGTTACTGAGGTTTCTCACATGGGCGGCTACTTTAGCCCTATAGGAACCATGTTACCTACCCTTCGGTTTCCGTGTCTGATCATATGTAACTATAATGTTACTGAGGTTTTCCACAGGTGCGGCCACTTGAGCCCTATAGGAACCATGCTACCTACCCTTCTGCTTCCGTATCTGATTAAATATAACTATAATGTTACTGAGGTTTTCCACAGGGGCGGCCACTTGAGCCCTATAGGAACCATGTTACCTACCCTTCTGTTTCCGTGTCTGATCATATGTAACTATAATGTTACTGAGGTTTTCAACATGGGCTGCTACTTGAGCCCTATAGGAACCATGTTACCTACCCTTCTGTTTCCGTGTCTGATCATATGTAACTATAATGTTACTGAGGTTTTCAACATGGGCTGCTACTTGAGCCCTATAGGAACCATGTTACCTACCCTTCTGTTTCCGTGTTGATCATATGTAACTATAATGTTACTGAGGTTTTCCACAGGGGCGGCTACTTGAGCCCTATAGGAACCATGTTATCTACCCTTCTGTTTCCGTGTCTGATTATATGTATCTATAATGTTACTGAGGTTTTCCACAGGAGCGGCTACTTGAGGCCTCTAGGAACCATGTTACCTACCCTTCTGTTTCCTTGTCTGATTACATGTAACTATAATGTTACTGATGTTTCCCACAGGAGCGGCTACTTGAGCCCTATAGGAACCATGTTTCCTACCCTTCTGTTTCCTTGTCTGATTATATGTAACTATAATGTTACTGATGTTTCCCACAGGAGCGGCTACTTGAGCCCTCTAGGAACCATGTTACCTACCCTTCTGTTTCCGTGTCTGATTACATGTAACTATAATGTTACTGAGGTTTTCCACAGGGGCGGCTACTTGAGCCTTCTAGGTACCATGTTACCTACCCTTCTGTTTCCGCATCTGATTATATATAACTATAATGTTCCTGAGGATTTCCACAGGGGCCTCTATTTGAGCCCTCATGGAAACATGTTACCTACCCTTCTGTTTCAGTGTCTGATTACATGTAACTATAATTTACTGAGGTTTTCCACAGGGGCGGCTACTTGAGCCCTATAGGAACCATGGTACCTACCCTTCTGTTTCCGTATCTGATTATATGTAACTTAATGCTATTGAGGTTTTCCACAGGGGCGGCTACTTGAGGCCTCTAGGAACCATGTTACCCACCCTTCTGTTTCCTTGTCTGACTATATGTAACTATAATGTTACTGAGGTTTCCCCCAGGGGCGTCTACTTCAACACTTCAGGAACCATGTTATCTACAATTCTGTTTCCGTGTCTGATTATATATAACTATTATGTTACTGAGGTTTTCCACAAGGCGGCTACTTGAGCCCTATATTAAACATGTTACCTACCCTTCTGTTAACGTGTCTGATTATATGTAGCTATAATGTTACTCAGGTTTTCCACAGTAGGTCCTACTTGAGCGTTATAGGAACCATCTGTTCTACTCTTCTGTTTCCGTGTCTGATTATATATAACTATAATGTTACTGAGGTTTATTACAGGGGCGGCCACTTGAGCCCTATAGGAACCATGTTGCCTACCCTTCTGTTACCGTAGCTGATTATATGTAACTCTGAGGTTTTCCACATGGGCGGCTACTTGAGCCCTCTAGGAACCATGTTACCTATCTTTCTGTTTCCGTGTCTGATTATATGTAACTATAATGTTACTGAGGTTTCCCACATGGGCGGCTACTTTAGCCCTATAGGAACAATGTTACCTACCCTTCTGTTTCCGTGTCTGATTATATGTAACTATAATGTTACTGAGGTTTCCTACAGGGCCGGCTACTTGAGGCCTCTAGGAAACATGTTACCTACCCTCCTGTTTCCGTGTCTGATTATATGTAACTATAATGTTACTGAGGTATCCCACAGGGGCGGCTACTTGAGCCCTATAGGAACCATGTTACCTACTCTTCTGTTTCCGTGTCTGATTATATGTAACTATAATGTTACTGAGGTTTCCCACATGGGCGGCTACTTTAGCCCTATAGGAACCATGTTACCTACCCTTCGGTTTCCGTGTCTGATTATATGTAACTATAATGTTACTGAGGTTTCCCACACGGGCGGCTACTTGAGCCCTATAGGAACCATGCTACCTACCCTTCGGTTTCCGTGTCTGATTATATGTAACTATAATGTTACTGAGGTTTTCCACAGGGGCGGCTACTTGAGCCCTTTAGGCATCATGTTACCTACCCTTCTGTTTCCACGTCTGATTATATGTAACTATAATGTTGCTGAGGTTTTCCACAGGGGCGGCTACTTAAGCCCTCTAGGAACGACGTTACCTACCCTTCTGTTTCCGTATCTGATTATATATAACTATAATGTTACTGAGGTTTTCCACAGGGGCGGCTACTTGTGCCCTATAGGAACCATGTTACCTACACTTCTGTTTCCGTGTCTGATCATATGTAACTATAATGTTACTGAGGTTTTCAACATGGGCTGCTACTTGAGCCCTATAGGAACCATGTTACCTACCGTTCTGTTTCCGTGTCTGATTATATATAACTATAATTTTACCGAGGTTTTCCACAGGGGCGGCTACTTGAGCGCTATAGGAACCATGTTACCTACACTTCTGTTTCCGTGTCTGATCATATGTACCTATAATGTTACTGAGGTTTTCAACATGGGCGGCCACTTGATCGCTATAGGAACCATGTTACCTACCCTTCTGATTCCGTGTCTGATTACATGTATCTATAATGTTACTGAGGTTTTCCACAGGGGCGGCTACTTGAGCCCTCTAGGTACCACGTTACATACCCTTCTGATTCCGTGTCTGATTACATGTAACTATAATGTTACTGAGGTTTTCCACAGGGGCGGCTACTTGAGCCCTCTAGGTACCATGTTACCTACCCTTCTGTTTCCGTGTCTGATTACATGTAACTATAATGTTACTGAGGTTTTCCACAGGGGCGGCTACTTGAGCACTTTAGGAACCATGTTACCTATCCTTCTGTTTCCGTGTCTGATTATATATAACTATAATTTTACCGAGGTTTTCCACAGGGGCGGCCACTTGAGCGCTATAGGAACCATGTTACCTACCCTTCTGATTCCGTGTCTGATTACATGTAACTATAATGTTACCGAGGTTTCCTTCATGGGCGGCTACTTGAGCCCTCTAGGTACCATGTTACCTACCCTTCTGTTTCCGTGTCTGATTACATGTAACTATAATGTTACTGAGGTTTTCCACAGGGCTGGCTACTTGAGCCCTCTAGGTACCATGTTACCTACCCTTCTGTTTCCGTGTCTGATTACATGTAACTATAATGTTACTGAGGTTTTCCACAGGGGCGGCTACTTGAGCCCTCTAGGTACCATGTTACCTACCCTTCTGCTTCCGAATCTGATTAAATATAACTATAATGTTACTGAGGTTTTCCACATGGGCTGCTACTTGAGCCCTATAGGAACCATGTTACCTACCCTTCTGTTTCCGTGTCTGATTACATGTAACTATAATGTTACTGAGGTTTTCCACAGGGGCGGCTACTTGAGCCCTCTAGGTACCATGTTACCTACCCTTCTGTTTCCGTGTCTGATTATATGTAACTATAATGTTACTGAGGTTTTCCACAGGGGCTGCTACTTGAGCCCTATAGGAACCATGTTACCTACCCTTCTGTTTCCGTGTCTGATTATATGTAACTATAATGTTACTGAGGTTTCTCACATGGGCGGCTACTTTAGCCCTATAGGAACCATGTTACCTACCCTTCGGTTTCCGTGTCTGATCATATGTAACTATAATGTTACTGAGGTTTTCCACAGGGGCGGCCACTTGAGCCCTATAGGAACCATGCTACCTACCCTTTATCTGATTAAATATAACTATAATGTTACTGAGGTTTTCCACAGGGGCGGCCACTTGAGCCCTATAGGAACCATGTTACCTACCCTTCTGTTTCCGTGTCTGATCATATGTAACTATAATGTTACTGAGGTTTTCAACATGGGCTGCTACTTGAGCCCTATAGGAACCATGTTACCTACCCTTCTGTTTCCGTGTCTGATCATATGTAACTATAATGTTACTGAGGTTTTCAACATGGGCTGCTACTTGAGCCCTATAGGAACCATGTTACCTACCCTTCTGTTTCCGTGTTGATCATATGTAACTATAGTGTTACTGAGGTTTTCCACAGGGGCGGCTACTTGAGCCCTATAGGAACCATGTTATCTACCCTTCTGTTTCCGTGTCTGATTATATGTATCTATAATGTTACTGAGGTTTTCCACAGGAGCGGCTACTTGAGGCCTCTAGGAACCATGTTACCTACCCTTCTGTTTCCTTGTCTGATTACATGTAACTATAATGTTACTGATGTTTCCCACAGGAGCGGCTACTTGAGCCCTATAGGAACCATGTTTCCTACCCTTCTGTTTCCTTGTCTGATTATATGTAACTATAATGTTACTGATGTTTCCCACAGGAGCGGCTACTTGAGCCCTCTAGGAACCATGTTACCTACCCTTCTGTTTCCGTGTCTGATTACATGTAACTATAATGTTACTGAGGTTTTCCACAGGGGCGGCTACTTGAGCCTTCTAGGTACCATGTTACCTACCCTTCTGTTTCCGCATCTGATTAAATATAACTATAATGTTCCTGAGGATTTCCACAGGGGCCTCTACTTGAGCCCTCATGGAAACATGTTACCTACCCTTCTGTTTCAGTGTCTGATTACATGTAACTATAATTTACTGAGGTTTTCCACAGGGGCGGCTACTTGAGCCCTATAGGAACCATGTTACCTACCCTTCTGTTTCCGTATCTGATTATATGTAACTTAATGCTATTGAGGTTTTCCACAGGGGCGGCTACTTGAGGCCTCTAGGAACCATGTTACCCACCCTTCTGTTTCCTTGTCTGACTATATGTAACTATAATGTTACTGAGGTTTCCCCCAGGGGCGTCTACTTCAACACTTCAGGAACCATGTTATCTACAATTCTGTTTCCGTGTCTGATTATATATAACTATTATGTTACTGAGGTTTTCCACAAGGCGGCTACTTGAGCCCTATATTAAACATGTTACCTACCCTTCTGTTAACGTGTCTGATTATATGTAGCTATAATGTTACTCAGGTTTTCCACAGTAGGTCCTACTTGAGCGTTATAGGAACCATGTTGCCTACCCTTCTGTTACCGTAGCTGATTATATGTAACTATAATGTTACCGAAGATTTCCACAGGGGCGGTTACTTGAGCTCTATAGGAACCATGGTACCTACCCTTCTGTTACCGTAGCTGATTATATGTAACTATAATGTTACCGAAGATTTCCACAGGGGCGGTTACTTGAGCTCTATAGGAACCATGGTACCTACCCTTCTGTTACCGTAGCTGATTATATGTAACTATAATGTTACCGAAGATTTCCACAGGGGCGGTTACTTGAGCTCTATAGGAACCATGGTACCTACCCTTCTGTTACCGTAGCTGATTATATGTAACTATAATGTTACCGAAGATTTCCACAGGGGCGGCTACTTGAGCGTTATAGGAACCATGTTGCCTACCCTTCTGTTTCCGTAGCTGATTATATGTAACTATAATGTTACCGAAGATTTCCACAGGGGCGGTTACTTGAGCTCTATAGGAACCATGTTGCCTACCCTTCTGTTACCGTAGCTGATTATATGTAACTATAATGTTACCGAAGATTTCCACAGGGGCGGCTACTTGAGCTCTATAGGAACCATGTTGCCTACCCTTCTGTTACCGTAGCTGATTATATGTAACTCTGAGGTTTTCCACATGGGCGGCTACTTGAGCCCTCTAGGAACCATGTTACCTACCCTTCTGTTTCCGTGTCTGATTATATGTAACTATATTGTTACTGACGTTTTCCACAGGGGCGGCCACTTGAGCGCTATAGGAACCATGTTAAATACCCTTTTGTTTCCGTGTCTGATTATATGTAACTATAATGCTGCTAAAGTTTTCCACAGGGGCTGCTGCTTGAGCCCTCTAGGAACCATGTTACCTACCCTTCTGTTTCCGTGTCTGAATATATGTAACTATAATGTTGCTGAGGTTTTCCAAAGGGTTGGGGCTACTTGAGCCCTCTAGGATCCATGTTACCTACCCTTTTGTTTCCGTGTCTGATTATATGTAACTATAATGTTACTCAGGTTTTCCACAGGGGCGGCTACTTGAGCCCTATAGGAACCATGTTACCTACCCTTCTGTTTCCTTGTCTGATTATATGTAACTATAATGTTACTCAGGTTTTCCACAGGGGCGGCTACTTGAGCCCTCTAGGTACCATGTTACCTACCCTTCTGTTTCCGTGTCTGATTATATGTAACTATAATGTTACTGATGTTTCCCACATGGGCGGCTACTTGAGCCCTATAGGAACCATGTTACCTACCCTTCTGATTCCTTGTCTGATTATATGTAACTATAATGTTACTGAGGTTTCCCACATGGGCGGCTACTTGAGCCCTATAGGATCCATGTTACCTACCCTTTTGTTTCCGTGTCTGATTATATGTAACTATAATGTTACTGAGGTTTTCCACACGGGCGGCTACTTGAGCCCTATAGGAACCATGTTACCTACCCTTCTGTTTCCTTGTCTGATTATATGTAACTATAATGTTACTGAGGTTTTCCACAGGGTCGGCTACTTGAGCCCTATAGGAACCATGTTACCTACCCTTCTGTTTCCTTGTCTGATTATATGTAACTATAATGTTACTGAGGTTTCCCACATGGGCGGCTACTTGAGCCCTATAGGAACCATGTTACCTACCCTTCTGTTTCCTTGTCTGATTATATGTAACTATAATGTTACTGAGGTTTCCTACAGGGGCGGCTACTTGAGCCCTATAGGAACCATGTTACCTACCCTTCTGTTTCCTTGTCTGATTATATGTAACTATAATGTTACTGAGGTTTTCCACACGGGCGGCTACTTGAGCCCTATAGGAACCATGTTACCTACCCTTCTGTTTCCTTGTCTGATTATATGTAACTATAATGTTACTGAGGTTTCCCACATGGGCGGCTACTTGAGCCCTATAGGATCCATGTTACCTACCCTTTTGTTTCCGTGTCTGATTATATGTAACTATAATGTTACTGAGGTTTTCCACACGGGCGGCTACTTGAGCCCTATAGGAACCATGTTACCTACCCTTCTGTTTCCTTGTCTCATTATATGTAACTATAATGTTACTGAGGTTTCCCACACGGGCGGCTACTTGAGCCCTATAGGAACCATGTTACCTACCCTTCTGTTTCCGTGTCTGATTATATGTAACTATAATGTTACTGAGGTTTCCCACATGGGCGGCTACTTGAGCCCTATAGGATCCATGTTACCTACCCTTTTGTTTCCGTGTCTGATTATATGTAACTATAATGTTACTGAGGTTTTCCACACGGGCGGCTACTTGAGCCCTATAGGAACCATGTTACCTACCCTTCTGTTTCCTTGTCTGATTATATGTAACTATAATGTTCCTGAGGTTTTCCACAGGGGCGGCTACTTGAGCCCTATAGGATCCATGTTACCTACCCTTTTGTGTCCGTGTCTGATTATATGTAACTATAATGTTACTGAGGTTTTCCACACGGGCGGCTACTTGAGCCCTATAGGAACCATGTTACCTACCCTTCTGTTTCCTTGTCTGATTATATGTAACTATAATGTTACTGAGGTTTTCCACACGGGCGGCTACTTGAGCCCTATGGGAACCATGTTACCTACCCTTCTGTTTCCTTGTCTGATTACATGTAACTATAATGTTACTGAGGTTTTCCACACGGGCGGCTACTTGAGCCCTATAGGAACCAAGTTACCTACCCTTCCTTTTTCCGTGTCTGATTATATGTAACTATAATGTTACCGAGGTTTTCCACAGGGGCGGCCACTTGAGCCCTATAGGAACCATGTTACCTACCCTTCTTTTTCCTTGTCTGATTATATTTAACTATAATGTTACTGAGGTTTTCCACACGGGCGGCTACTTGAGCCCTATAGGAACCATGTTACCTACCCTTCTGTTTCCTTGTCTGATTATATGTAACTATAATGTTACTGAGGTTTTCCACACGGGCGGCTACTTGAGCCCTATAGGAACCATGTTACCTACCCTTCTGTTTCCTTGTCTGATTATATGTAACTATAATGTTACTGAGGTTTTCCACAGGGGCGGCCACTTGAGCCCTATAGGAACCATGTTACCTACCCTTCTGTTTCCCTGTCTGATTATATGTAACTATAATGTTACCGAGGTTTTCCACAGGGGCGGCTACTTGAGCCCTATAGGAACCATGTTACCTACCCTTCTGTTTCCGTGTCTGATTATATGTAACGATGTCACTGAGTTTTTCCACAGGGGCGGCTACTTGAGCCCTCTAGGAACCATGTTACCTACCCTCCTGTTTCCGTGTCTGATTATATGTAACTATAATGTTACCGAGGTTTTCCACAGGGGCGGCTACTTGAGCCCTATAGGAACCATGTTACCTACCCTTCTGTTTCCGTGTCTGATTATATGTAACTATAATGTTACCGAGGTTTTCCACAGGGGCGGCTACTTGAGCCCTATAGGAACCATGTTACCTACCCTTCTGTTTCCGTGTCTGATTATATGTAACTATAATGTTACCGAGGTTTTCCACAGGGGCGGCTACTTGAGCCCTCTAGGAACCATGTTACCTACCCTCCTGTTTCCGTGTCTGATTATATGTAACTATAATGTTACCGAGGTTTTCCACAGGGGCGGCTACTTGAGCCCTATAGGAACCATGTTACCTACCCTTCTGTTTCCGTGTCTGATTATATGTAACTATAATGTTACCGAGGTTTTCCACAGGGGCGGCTACTTGAGCCCTATAGGAACCATGTTACCTACCCTTCTGTTTCCGTGTCTGATTATATCTAACTATAATGTTACCGAGGTTTTCCACAGGGGCGGCTACTTGAGCCCTCTAGGAACCATGTTACCTACCCTTCTGTTTCCGTGTCTGATTATATGTAACTATAATGTTACTGAGGTTTCCCACATGGGCGGCTACTTGAGCCCTATAGGAACCATGTTACCTACCCTTTTGTTTCCGTGTCTGATTATATGTAACTATAATGTTACTGAGGTTTTCCACACGGGCGGCAACTTGAGCCCTATAGGAACCATGTTACCTACCCTTCTGTTTCCTTGTCTGATTATATGTAACTATAATGTTACTGAGGTTTCCCACATGGGCGGCTACTTGAGCCCTCTAGGAACCATGTTACCTACCCTTCTGTTTCCGTGTCTGATTATATGTAACTATAATGTTACCGACGTTTTCCACAGGGGCGGCCACTTGAGCCCTATAGGAACCATGCTACCTACCCTTCTGCTTCCGTGTCTGATTATATGTAACTATAATGTTACCGAGGTTTTCCACAGGGGCGGCTACTTGAGCCCTATAGGAACCATGTTACCTACCCTTCTGTTTCCTTGTCTGATTATATGTAACTATAATGTTACCGAGGTTTTCCACAGGGGCTGCTACTTGAGCCCTATAGGAACCATGCTACCTACTCTTCTGTTTCCGTGTCTGATTATATGTAACTATAATGTTACCGAGGTTTTCCACAGGGGCGGCTACTTGAGGCCTCCAGGAACCATTTTACCTAACCTTCTGTTTCCGTGTCTGATTATATGTAAGTATAATGTTACCGAGGTTTTCCACAGGGGCGGCTACTTGAGCCCTCTAGGTACCATGTTACCTACCCTTCTGTTTCCGTGTCTGATTATATGTAAGTATAATGTTACTGAGGTTTTCCACACGGGCGGCTACTTGAGCCCTATAGGAACCATGTTACCTACCCTTCTGTTTCCGTGTCTGATTATATGTAAGTATAATGTTACTGAGGTTTTCCACAGGGGAGGCTACTTGAGCCCTATAGGAACCATGTTACCTAACCTTCTGTTTCCGTGTCTGATTATATGTAAGTATAATGTTACCGAGTTTTTCCACAGGGGCGGCTACTTGAGGCCTCTAGCTACAATGTTACCTACCGTCCGGTTTCCTTGTCTGATTATATGCATCTATAATGTTACTGAGGTGTTCAACATTGGCGGCTACTTGAGCCCTATAGGAACCATGTTACCTACCCTTCTGTTTCCGTGTCTGATTATATATAACTATAATGTTACTGAGGTTTTCCACATGGGCGGCTACTTGAGCCCTTTAGGAACCATGTTACCTACCCTTCTGTTTCCGTGTCTGATTATATATAACTATAATGTTACTGAGGTTTTCCACAGGGGCGGCTACTTAAGGCCTCTAGGAACCATGTTACCTATCCTGCTGTTTCCGTGTCGGATTTTATGTAACTATAATGTTGCTGAAGTTTCCCACAGGTGCGGCTACTTGATCTCTCTAGGAACAATATTACCTACCCTTCTGTTTCAGTGTCTGATTATATGTAACTATAATGTTACTGATGTTTCCCACAGGGGCGGAGACCTGAGCACCTCAGGAACCATGTTACCCTGCCTTCTGTTTCCGTGTCTGATTTTATGTATCTATAATGTTACTTAAGATTCCCCCAGGGGCGGAGACATGAGCACTTCAGGAACCATGTTACCCTGCCTTCTGTTTCCGTGTCTGATTATATGTATCTATAATGTTACTGAGGTTGTCAACAGGGGCGGCTAATTGAGGTCTCTAGCAACCATGTTACCTACCCTTCTGTTTCCATGTCTGATTATATGTATCTATAATGTTACTTAAGATTCCCCCAGGGGCGGAGACTTGAGCACTTCAGGAACCATGTTACCCTGCCTTCTGTTTCCGTGTCTGATTATATGTATCTATAATGTTACTGAGGTTGTCAACAGGGGCGGCTAATTGAGGTCTCTAGCAACCATGTTACCTACCCTTCTGTTTCCATGTCTGATTATATGTAACTATAATGTTACTGAAGTTGCCCACAGGGGCGGAGACTAGAGCACTTCAGGAACCATGTTACCCAGCCTTCTGTTTCCGTGTCTGATTATATGTATCTATAATGTTACTGAGGTTTTCAACAGGGGCGGCTACTTGAGGCCTCTAGGAACCATGTTACCCAGACTTCTGTTTCCGTGTCTGATTATATGTATCTATATTGTTACTGAGGTTTTCAACACGGGCGGCTACTTGAGGCCTCTAGGAACCATGTTACCTATCCTGCTGTTTCCGTGTCAGATTATATGTAACTATAATATCACTGAAGTTTCCCACAGGTGCGGCTAATTGATGCCTCTAGCAACCATGTTACCTATCCTTCTGCTTCCGTGTCTGATTATATGTATCTATAATGTTACTGAGGTTTCCTACAGGGGCTCCCACTTGAGCGCTATAGGAACCATGTTACCTAACCTTCTGTTTCCGTGTCTGATTATATGTAACTATAATGTTACTGAGGTTTTCCACAGGGGCGGCTACTTGAGGCCTCTAGGAAACATGTTACCTACCATGCTGTTTCCGTGTCTGATTATATGTAACTATAATGTTACTATGGTTTCCCATAGGGGCTTCTACTTGAGGCCTCTAGGAACTATGTTACATACCCTTCTGTTTCCTTGTTTGAATCTATGTTACTATAATGTTACTGAAGTTTTCCATAGGGGCGCCTACTTGAGGCCTCTAGAGACCATGTTACCTACCCTTCGGTTTCCGTGTCTGGTTATATGTAACTATAATGTTACAGAGGTTTCCCATAGTGGCGGCTATTTGAGCACGTCAGGAACCATGTTACCTACCCTTCTGTTTCCCAGTATGATTATATGTACCTATAACGTTACTGAGGTTTTCCACAGGGGCGGCTACTTGAGGCCACTAGGAACCATGTTACCTAACCTTCTGTTTCCTTGTCTAATTATATGTAACTATAATGTTACTGAGGTTTTCCACAGGGGCGGCTACTTGAGGCCTCTAGGAACCATGCTACCTACCCTTCTGTTTCCCAGTATGATTATATGTACCTATAACGTTACTGAGGTTTTCCACAGGGGCGGCTACTTGAGGCCACTAGGAACCATGTTACCTAACCTTCTGTTTCCTTGTCTAATTATATGTAACTATAATGTTACTGAGGTTTTCCACAGGGGCGGTTAATTGAGGATTCTAGGAACCATGTTACCTACCCTTCTGTTTCCGTGTCAGATTATTGTAACTATAATGTTACTGAGGTTTTCCACATGGGCTGCTACTTGAGCCCTATAGGAACCATTTTACCTACCCTTCTGTTTCCTTGTTTGATTATATGTAACTACAATGTTACTGAGGTTTTCCCCAGGGTCGACTTCTTGATGACCTCTAGGAACCATGTTACCTATCCTTCTGTTTCCTTGTTTGATTACATGTATCTATAATGTTACAGAGGGTTCAAAAATGGGGGTCTACTTGTGGCCTCTAGGAACCATGTTACCTACCCTACTGTTTCCGTGTCTGATTATTTGTAACTATAATGTTACTGAGGGTTCAAACAGGGGCGGCTACGTGAGGCCTCTAGGAACCAAGTTACCTACCCTTCCTTTTTCCGTGTCTGATTATATAACTATAATGTTACTGAGGTTTTCCACAGGGGCGGCTACTTGAGCGCTATAGGAACCATGTTACCTACCCTTCTGTTTCCGTGTCTGATTATATGTAAGTATAATGTTAGTGAAGTTTCCCACAGAGGAGCTACTTGAGCCCTATAGGAACCTTGTTTCCTACCCTTCTGTTTCCGTGTCTGATTATATGTAACTATAATGTTACTGAGGTTTTCCACAGGGGCGGCTACTTGAGGCCTCTAGGAACCAAGTTACCTACCCTTCCTTTTTCCGTGTCTGATTATATGTAACTATAATGTTACTGAGGTTTTCCACAGGGGCGGCTACTTGAGGCCTCTAGGAACCAAGTTACCTACCCTTCTGTTTCCGTGTCTGATTATATGTAAGTATAATGTTAGTGAAGTTTCCCACAGAGGAGCTACTTGAGCCCTATAGGAACCTTGTTTCCTACCCTTCTGTTTCCGTGTCTGATTATATGTAACTATAATGTTACTGAGTTTTTCCACAGGGGCTGCTACTTGATCTCTCTAGGAACCATGTTACCTACCCTTCTGTTTCCGTGTCTGAATATATGTACCTACAATGTTACTGAGGTTTTCAACAGGGGCGGCTACTTGATCTCTCTAGGAACCATGTTACCTACCCTTGTGTTTCCTTGTCTGAATATATGTAACTATAATGTTACTGAGGTTTTCAACAGGGGCGGCTATTTGAGGCCTCTAGGAACCAAGTTACCTACCCTTCCTTTTTCCGTGTCTGATTATATAACTATAATGTTACTGAGGTTTTCCACAGGGGCGGCTACTTGATCTCTCTAGGAACCATGTTACCTACCCTTCTGTTTCCGTGTCTGAATATATGTACCTACAATGTTACTGAGGTTTTCCACAAGGGCGGCTACTTGATCTCTCTAGGAACCATGTTACCTACCATTGTGTTTCCTTGTCTGAATATATGTAACTATAATGTTACTGAGGTTTTCCACAGGGGCGGCTATTTGAGGCCTCTAGGAACCAAGTTACCTACCCTTCCTTTTTCCGTGTCTGATTATATAACTATAATGTTACTGAGGTTTTCCACAGGGGCGGCTACTTCATCTCTCTAGGAACCATGTTACCTACCTTTCTGTTTCCGTGTCTGAATATATGTACCTACAATGTTACTGAGGTTTTCAACAGGGGCGGCTACTTGATCTCTCTAGGAACCATGTTACCTACCCTTCTGTTTCCGTGTCTGAATATATGTAACTATAATGTTACCGAGGTTTTCCACATGGCCTGCTACTTGATCTCTCTAGGAACCATGTTACCTACCCTTGTGTTTCCTTGTCTGAATATATGTAACTATAATGTTACTGAGGTTTTCCACAGTGGCAGCTACTTGATGCCTCTAGGAACCATGCTACCTACCCTTCTGTTTCCGTGTCTGATTATATGTAACAATAATGTTACTGAGATTTTCCACAGGGGCGGCTGCTTGATCTCTCTAGGAACCATGCTACCTACCTTTCTGTTTCCGTGTCTGAATATATGTAACCTTAATGTTACTGAGGTTTTCCACAGGGGCGGCTATTGATCTCTCTAGGAACCATGCTACCTACCTTTCTGTTTCCGTGTCTGAATATATGTAACCATAATGCTACTAAGGTTTTCCACAGGGACGGCTATTGATCTCTCTAGGAACCATGCTACCTACCTTTCTGTTTCCGTGTCTGAATATATGTAACCATAATGTTACTGAGGTTTTCCACAGGGGCGGCTATTGATCTCTCTAGGAACCATGCTACCTACCTTTCTGTTTCCGTGTCTGAATATATGTAACCATAATGTTACTAAGGTTTTCCACAGGAACGGCTATTGATCTCTCTAGGAACCATGCTACCTACCTTTCTGTTTCCGTGTCTGAATATATGTAACCATAATGTTACTGAGGTTTTCCACAGGGACGGCTATTAATCTCTCTAGGAACCATGCTACCTACCTTTCTGTTTCCGTGTCTGAATTTATGTAACCATAATGTTACTAAGGTTTTCCACAGGGACGGCTATTGATCTCTCTAGGAACCATGCTACCTACCTTTCTGTTTCCGTGTCTGAATATATGTAACCATAATGTTACTGAGGTTTTCCACAGGGACGGCTATTGATCTCTCTAGGAACCATGCTACCTACCTTTCTGTTTCCGTGTCTGAATATATGTAACTATAATGTTACTGAGGTTTTCCACAGGGGCGGCTACTTGATCTCTCTAGGAACCATGCTACCTACCTTTCTGTTTCCGTGTCTGAATATATGTAACCATAATGTTACTGAGGTTTTCCACAGGGACGGCTACTTGATCTCTCTAGGAACCATGCTACCTACCTTTCTGTTTCCGTGTCTGATTATATGTAACTATAATGTTACTGAGGTTTTCCACAGGGGCGGCTACTTGAGGCCTCTAGGAACCATGTTACCTACCATTCTGTTTCCGTGTCTGATTATATGTAACGATGTCACTGAGTTTTTCCACAGGGGCGGCTACTTGATCTCTCTAGGAACCATGTTACCTACCTTTCTGTTTCCGTGTCTGAATATATGTAACTATAATGTTACTGAGGTTTTCAACAGGGGCGGCTATTGATCTCTCTAGGAACCATGCTACCTACCTTTCTGTTTCCGTGTCTGAATATATGTAACTATAATGTTACTGAGGTTTTCCACAGGGGCGGCTACTTGAGGCCTCTAGGAACCATGTTACCTACCATTCTGTTTCCGTGTCTGATTATATGTAACGATGTCACTGAGTTTTTCCACAGGGGCGGCTACTTGATCTCTCTAGGAACCATGTTACCTACCTTTCTGTTTCCGTGTCTGAATATATGTAACTATAATGTTACTGAGGTTTTCAACAGGGGCGGCTATTGATCTCTCTAGGAACCATGCTACCTACCTTTCTGTTTCCGTGTCTGAATATATGTAACTATAATGTTACTGAGGTTTTCCACAGGGGCGGCTACTTGAGGCCTCTAGGAACCATGTTACCTACCATTCTGTTTCCGTGTCTGATTATATGTAACGATGTCACTGAGTTTTTCCACAGGGGCGGCTACTTGATCTCTCTAGGAACCATGTTACCTACCTTTCTGTTTCCGTGTCTGAATATATGTAACTATAATGTTACTGTGGTTTTCAACAGGGGCGGCTATTGATCTCTCTAGGAACCATGCTACCTACCTTTCTGTTTCCGTGTCTGAATATATGTAACTATAATGTTACTGAGGTTTTCCACAGGGGCGGCTACTTGAGGCCTCTAGGAACCATGTTACCTACCATTCTGTTTCCGTGTCTGATTATATGTAACTATAATGTCACTGAGTTTTTCCACAGGGGCGGCTACTTGAGGCCTCTAGGAACCATGTTACCTACCCTTCTGTTTCCGTGTCTGAATATATGTAACTATAATGTTACTGTGGTTTTCAACAGGGGCGGCTATTGATCTCTCTAGGAACCATGCTACCTACCTTTCTGTTTCCGTGTCTGAATATATGTAACTATAATGTTACTGAGGTTTTCCACAGGGGCGGCTACTTGAGGCCTCTAGGAACCATGTTACCTACCATTCTGTTTCCGTGTCTGATTATATGTAACTATAATGTCACTGAGTTTTTCCACAGGGGCGGCTACTTGAGGCCTCTAGGAACCATGTTACCTACCCTTCTGTTTCCGTGTCTGAATATATGTAACTATAATGTTACTGCGGCTACTTGAGTCCTCTCAAAACTGTACTAGATATTAGTTATTTTTTTATTTAAATAATTAAATAATTGTATATTCATTATGTTTAATGTAATTACACATTTTAATGTTGTTTTTCACATTTCTATAAACTAACAGAATATTCAGTTTAAAAACATTTTTCTATTAAAAATAAATTGATGTTTCAATCATTTTTTATTCTTGAAAAATAGGCTCTTCTTCAAATTGGTTTGGTGTTATCACATAACCGAAAACTAAGAAATGTTTCATCTATGTGAATATGAATGTGTTTTTTTAGAAAGCAGAATTATAATAATCTATTTTCTAATCAGCAACCGTTAAAATAATTCAAATCTTTTTTTTACTTGAATATCATGCAGGTTTTGACAAGCAAGCTGTCCTCATTAGCTTCTGGTGGAGATTCAAGGGACAGAATTAAACCCTCTCCCTCACTAGTTTCACCTAAATTTATTTGGTATTATTTTGTAACTTATTTTTATTTATTCTGATTTTGAAAAATTCACAAGAATTTATTTAATAAATAATTGTACAACTTTTTCATAAAGTTTTATTTCAAAAGATTTATGGGGGAGAAATAAAAATGGAATATTTTAAATATACCAAGAAACTCATTAAGAAAAAACAGAGTCCTGAAAAGAGCATAGGTTGTCAGTAGATGGGCCAAACGTTCGTGAACCTGCATCCCTGAACATGCAAAACTTGTTGTCTAGGTCAGTGGTTCCTAACTATGATGCCCTTACACAATAGTGACCATTATTTTGTTGGTAATAACGTGTTAAGTAAATTTGCATAAACATATTTTTTTCGTTACAACTTTAACTAACACTGTCCAATTAAATACCGGTATATTTTTAAAAAAATCAAAAACTGTAAGAACTCAATTACCATTGCTTAGGACTGATCTAGGAAGTGAGTGGGCTTGAGTCTCCGCAAGACGTTTACATTGTTATTTTACACCATCATAAGTAAACTTGATATTCTTTAATGTTCCAGACGACAACGATTGTTCTCTTCACCAGCTCCAGGCATACCCCTCTTGCCCCAACACAATGACAACAGTCGTTCCCCGACCACCAGATACCACTGTGACAGCACATTGTTTTATCTGTATTTCCCTCATACGTAAACTTGGTATTCTTGTGTGTTCCAGACCCAAGCAGTTGTTCTCCTCACCAGCTCCAGACATACCCCTCCTACACCAACACACCGACAACAGTCGTTCCCCGACAACCAGCGACCACTGTAACACCCCTTAGTTTTATCTGTATCTCCTTAACTTGTAAACATGTTATTCTTGTGTGTAGCCGACGTAGACAGTTGTTCTCCTCACTAGCTCCAGACATACCCCCTCCTACACCAACACACCGACAACAGTCGTTCCCCGACGACCAGCGACCAATGTGACACCCCTTAGTTTTATCTGTATCTCCTTAACTTGTAAACATGTTATTCTTGTGTGTAGCAGACGTAGACAGTTGTTCTCCTCACTAGCTCCAGACATACCCCCTCCTACACCAACACACCGACAACAGTCGTTCCCCGACGACCAGCGACCAATGTGACACCCCTTAGTTTTATCTGTATCTCCTTAACTTGTAAATATGTTATTCTTGTGTGTTGCAGATGTAGACAGTTCTCTCCTCACTAGCTCCAGACATACCCCCTCCTACACCAACACACCGACAACAGACGTTCCCCGACGACCAGCGACCACTGTCACACCCCTTAGTTTTATCTGTATCTACTTAACTGGTAAACATGTTATTCTTGTGTGTTGCAGACGTAGACAGTTGTTCTCCTCACCAGCTCCAGACATACCTCCTCCTACACCAACACACCGACAACAGTCGTTCCCCGACGACCAGCGACCACTGTGACACCCCTTAGTTTTATCTGTATCTCCTTAACTTGTAAACATGTTATTCTTGTGTGTTGCAGACGTAGTAGACAGTTGTTCTCCTCACTAGCTCCAGACATACCCCCTCCTACACCAACACACCGACAACAGTCGTTCCCCGACGACCAGCGACCAATGTGACACCCCTTAGTTTTATCTGTATCTCCTTAACTTGTAAATATGTTATTCTTGTGTGTTGCAGATGTAGACAGTTCTCTCCTCACTAGCTCCAGACATACCCCCTCCTACACCAACACACCGACAACAGACGTTCCCCGACGACCAGCGACCACTGTCACACCCCTTAGTTTTATCTGTATCTCCTTAACTGGTAAACATGTTATTCTTGTGTGTTGCAGACGTAGACAGTTGTTCTCCTCACCAGCTCCAGACATACCTCCTCCTACACCAACACACCGACAACAGTCGTTCCCCGACGACCAGCGACCACTGTGACACCCCTTAGTTTTATCTGTATCTCCTTAACTTGTAAACATGTTATTCTTGTGTGTTGCAGACGTAGTAGACAGTTGTTCTCCTCACTAGCTCCAGACATACCCCCTCCTACACCAACACACCGACAACAGTCGTTCCCCGACGACCAGCGACCAATGTGACACCCCTTAGTTTTATCTGTATCTCCTTAACTTGTAATCATGTTATTCTTGTGTGTTGCAGACGTAGACAGTTGTTCTCCTCACCAGCTCCAGACATACCCCCTCCTACACCAACACACCGACAACAGTCGTTCCCCGACGACTAGCGACCACTGCGAACACGACCAAGGCCTGAAGAGGAACGAGTTTTCTTGTGCGATGCCGGCCCTATCGTCAGTACAACCTATGCGCAGTTTTTACCACAATGGTATATTCAAATCGTATTCAGAAGGACTAAATCGGGATTTCCTAGAACAGAGGAACAGACTAACGGGAATGTTTACGGGACACAGACAGAACGTTGTAGTGTTTAAATCGAGTGTCGCGGGAAAGTTGCAGGATTCCCAGTTACCGAAAACAAGTGAAAAAGAAACACCGGTTTTAAAGTTCAGCGTGAATGCTATCCTAGGATCAGATCATGGAAAGTCTCCACAGTTTACAGGTATGCCCTGCTTTAGAGACTTTATATATATATATATATATTCTTATAGGGTCGCATTCAAATGAACAAGGTGTCAAATAATCAACGTATACGCAAATTTCAAATGAACAATGTGCTCGATGACCAACTATTCAAGGTGCACGACTTTCAATTAAACAAGTTACACGCATTTCAACTAATCAATGTGTCAAATAATCGTGGTCTGTTCCAAGTTACGCGAATTTCAACTAATCAATGTGTCAACTAATCAGGGTCTGTTCCAACTTACGCGCATTTCAAATAATCAATGTGCACGAAGACCAACTAAAGAAGGTCTGTTGCGGGTTATCGTATTGCCGCTCTGCAGGCGTTCACTGCACAACTCCTTTAAATTCATAAACGGTAAGTAACCTTTTATTATTATTATTTCTGCAAATATTTAAAGATTGTGTAGTTATAAAACTAATCTACTAATAAGATGCAAGTAATATACGAATTTTTAAAAGTAATTAATACATAATTAGTAATACATAATTAATTAATACATAATTAGTAATTGAAAAGTAGTTTGTAATAATACTTTTGAATAATTCTTCAAAATACTACGGTTTAAACTTATCGTTATCTAAGTAATTGTAATGTAGCAATTTTTTGGTTATAGCATAGCACATGAAAGTATCTTATAATGTCTCTAAATATTTAAACATCGTATTGAGTAACAGTGTAGTTAGTATTTACAAAACTTTACTAATTTTAGAGTGTTAATTTTTAAAACATTTTTCAAAACTCTACTATATTTAACATCATATTGACGCATAATTAATAAATCAAAAGTAATCTTTCTCTTTGCAAAATAGTTATTTTTGTAACCTATATTTTTGTAATATACAAATATTGTCCATATTCATTTGTCAACTTACGTTCACTGTTACTCAACACGATGTTTAAATATTTAGAGACATAATAAGACACTTTCATGAGCTATGCTATAACCAAAAATTGCTACATTACAATTATTTAAATAACAATAAGTTTAAACCGTAGTATTTTGAAGAATTAAAAGTATTATTACAAACTACTTTTCAAAGACTAAGATTACTTTAGATTTACTAATTATGTATTAATTAGTTTTAAAGCTACGAATATTACTTGCATCTTAATACTAGATTAGTTTTGTAACTACACACTCTTTAAATATTTACAGAAATAATAATAATAATAATATTGAAAGGTTACATACCGTTTATGAATTTAAAGGAGTTGTGCAGTGAACGCCTGCGGAGCGGCAATACGATAACCCGCAACAGACCTTGTTTAGTTGGTCTTCGTGCACATTGATTATTTGAAATGCGCGTAAGTTGAGACAGACCCTGATTAGTTGACACATTGATTAGTTGAAATGCGTGTAACTTGTTTGATTGAAAGTCGTGCACCTTGATTAGTTGGTCATCGCGCACATTGTTCATTTGAGCGTTGCGTATGTACGTTGTACCTTGGTTAGTTAACACATTGGTCATTTGAAGCAGCCCCATTCTTATAATATAGAATAAGGAAAATAAAAATCAACCTAGCACAGTAAAATACATGGATCAATGGAACGAAAACAACGTACAATACCAGACTACATACTAACTAAAAACACACACAATACAACAATAACATCAAAATAAATAAACCTCACAGTATATAATAATAATAACAGTTAACTGAATACAATAAAATACATTGATCAATGAAACTATAAAAACGTACGATGATAGACTACATACTAAATAAAAACACACACAATACAACAATAACATCAAAATAAATAAACCTCACAGTATATAATAATAATAACAGTTAACTGAATACAATAAAATACATTGATCAATGAAACTATAAAAATGTACGGTGATAGACTACATACTAAATAAAAACACACACAATACAACAATAACATCAAAATAAATAAACCTCACAGTATATAATAATAATAACAGTTAACTGAATACAATAAAATACATTGATCAATGAAACTATAAAAACGTACGGTGATAGACTACATACTAAATAAAAACACACACAATACAACAATAACATCAAAATAAATAAACCTCACAGTATATAATAATAATAACAGTTAACTGAATACAATAAAATACATTGATCAATGAAACTATAAAAACGTACGGTGATAGCCTACATACTAAATAAAAACACACACAATACAACAATAACATCAAAATAAATAAACCTCACAGTATATAATAATAATAACAGTTAACTGAATACAATAAAATACATTGATCAATGAAACTATAAAAACGTACGGTGATAGACTACATACTAAATAAAAACACACACAATACAACAATAACATCAAAATAAATAAACCTCACAGTATATAATAATAATAACAGTTAACTGAATACAATAAAATACATTGATCAATGAAACTATAAAAACGTACGGTGATAGACTACAAATAACATCAAAATAAATAAACCTCACAGTATATATTAATAATAACAGTTAACTGAATACAATAAAATACATTGATCAATGAAACTATAGAAACGTACGGTGATAGACTACATACTAAATAAAAACACACACAATACAACAATAACATCAAAATAAATACACCTCACAGTATATAATAATAATAACAGTTAACTGAATACAATAAAATACATTGATCAATGAAACTATAAAAACGTACGGTGATAGACTACATACTAAATAAAACCCAAACATTAATGTAACAATAACTTCAAAATAAAAAAAACACAAAGTCTATAATAATAGTAATAGTAATAATAATAACAATGAAGTCAACACAATAAAACACATTGATCAATGAAACTATAAAAACGTACGATGATAGACTACATACTAAATAAAACCCAAACATTAATGTAGCAATAACTTCAAAATAAAAAAAACACAAAGTCTATAATAATAGTAATAGTAATAATAATAACAATGAAGTCAACACAATAAAACACATTGATCAATGAAACTATAAAAACGTACGGAGATAGACTACATACTAAATAAAACCCAAACATTAATGTAACAATAACTTCAAAATAAAAAAACACAAAGTCTATAATAATAGTAATAGTAATAATAATAACAATGAAGTCAACCCAATAAAACACATTGATCAATGAAACTATAAAAACGTACGGAGATAGACTACATACTAAATAAAACCCAAACATTAATGTAACAATAACTTCAAAATAAAAAAACACAAAGTCTATAATAATAGTAATAGTAATAATAATAACAATGAAGTCAACACAATAAAACACATTGATCAATGAAACTATAAAAACGTACGGTGATAGACTACATACTAAATAAAACCCAAACATTAATGTAACAATAACTTCAAAATAAAAAAAACACAAAGTCTATAATAATAGTAATAGTAATAATAATAACAATGAAGTCAACACAATAAAACACATTGATCAATGAAACTATAAAAACGTACGGTGATAGACTACATACTAAATAAAAACACACACAATACAACAATAACATCAAAATAAATAAACCTCACAGTATATAATAATAATAACAGTTAACTGAATACAATAAAATACATTGATCAATGAAACTATAAAAACGTACGATGATACACTACATACTAAATAAAAACACACACAATACAACAATAACATCAAAATAAATAAACCTCACAGTATATAATAATAATAACAGTTAACTGAATACAATAAAATACATTGATCAATGAAACTATAAAAACGTACGGTGATAGACTACAAATAACATCAAAATAAATAAACCTCACAGTATATATTAATAATAACAGTTAACTGAATACAATAAAATACATTGATCAATGAAACTATAAAAACGTACGATGATAGACTACATACTAAATAAAAACACACACAATACAACAATAACATCAAAATAAATAAACCTCACAGTATATAATAATAATAACAGTTAACTGAATACAATAAAATACATTGATCAATGAAACTATAAAAACGTACGGTGATAGACTACATACTAAATAAAACCCAAACATTAATGTAACAATAACTTCAAAATAAAAAAAAACACAAAGTCTATAATAATAGTAATAGTAATAATAATAACAATGAAGTCAACACAATAAAACACATTGATCAATGAAACTATAAAAACGTACGATGATAGACTACATACTAAATAAAACCCAAACATTAATGTAACAATAACTTCAAAATAAAAAAAACACAAAGTCTATAATAATAGTAATAGTAATAATAATAACAATGAAGTCAACACAATAAAACACATTGATCAATGAAACTATATAAACGTACGGTGATAGACTACATACTAAATAAAAACACACACAATACAACAATAACATCAAAATAAATATACCTCACAGTATATAATAATAATAACAGTTAACTGAATACAATAAAATACATTGATCAATGAAACTATAAAAACGTACGATGATAGACTACATACTAAATAAAAACACACACAATACAACAATAACATCAAAATAAATAAACCTCACAGTATATAATAATAATAACAGTTAACTGAATACAATAAAATACATTGATCAATGAAACTATAAAAACGTACGATGATAGACTACATACTAAATAAAAACACACACAATACAACAATAACATCAAAATAAATAAACCTCACAGTATATAATAATAATAACAGTTAACTGAATACAATAAAATACATTGATCAATGAAACTATAAAAACGTACGGTGATAGACTACATACTAAATAAAAACACACACAATACAACAATAACATCAAAATAAATAAACCTCACAGTATATAATAATAATAACAGTTAACTGAATACAATAAAATACATTGATCAATGAAACTATAAAAACGTACGGTGATAGACTACAAATAACATCAAAATAAATAAACCTCACAGTATATATTAATAATAACAGTTAACTGAATACAATAAAATACATTGATCAATGAAACTATAAAAACGTACGGTGATAGACTACATACTAAATAAAAACACACACAATACAACAATAACATCAAAATAAATAAACCTCACAGTATATAATAATAATAACAGTTAACTGAATACAATAAAATACATTGATCAATGAAACTATAAAAACGTACGGTGATAGACTACAAATAACATCAAAATAAATAAACCTCACAGTATATATTAATAATAACAGTTAACTGAATACAATAAAATACATTGATCAATGAAACTATAAAAACGTACGGTGATAGACTACATACTAAATAAAAACACACACAATACAACAATAACATCAAAATAAATACACCTCACAGTATATAATAATAATAACAGTTAACTGAATACAATAAAATACATTGATCAATGAAACTATAAAAACGTACGGTGATAGACTACATACTAAATAAAACCCAAACATTAATGTAACAATAACTTCAAAATAAAAAAAACACAAAGTCTATAATAATAGTAATAGTAATAATAATAACAATGAAGTCAACACAATAAAACACATTGATCAATGAAACTATAAAAACGTACGATGATAGACTACATTCTAAATAAAACCCAAACATTAATGTAACAATAACTTCAAAATAAAAAAAACACAAAGTCTATAATAATAGTAATAGTAATAATAATAACAATGAAGTCAACACAATAAAACACATTTATCAATGAAACTATAAAAACGTACGGAGATAGACTACATACTAAATAAAACCCAAACATTAATTTAACAATAACTTCAAAATAAAAAAACACAAAGTCTATAATAATAGTATTAGTAATAATAATAACAATGAAGTCAACACAATAAAACACATTGATCAATGAAACTATAAAAACGTACGGAGATAGACTACATACTAAATAAAACCCAAACATTAATGTAACAATAACTTCAAAATAAAAAAACACAAAGTCTATAATAATAGTAATAGTAATAATAATAACAATGAAGTCAACACAATAAAACACATTGATCAATGAAACTATAAAAACGTACGGAGATAGACTACATACTAAATAAAACCCAAACATTAATGTAACAATAACTTCAAAATAAAAAAAACACAAAGTCTATAATAATAGTAATAGTAATAATAATAACAATGAAGTCAACACAATAAAACACATTGATCAATGAAACTATAAAAACGTACGATGATAGACTACATACTAAATAAAAACACACACAATACAACAATAACATCAAAATAAATAAACTCACAGTATATAATAATAATAACAGTTAACTGAATACAATAAAATACATTGATCAATGAAACTATAAAAACGTACGATGATAGACTACATACTAAATAAAAACACACACAATACAACAATAACATCAAAATAAATAAACCTCACAGTATATAATAGTAATAACAGTTAACTGAATACAATAAAATACATTGATCAATGAAACTATAAAAACGTACGGTGATAGACTACATACTAAATAAAAACACACACAATACAACAATAACATCAAAATAAATAAACCTCACAGTATATAATAATAATAACAGTTAACTGAATACAATAAAATACATTGATCAATGAAACTATAAAAACGTACGGTGATAGACTACATACTAAATAAAAACACACACAATACAACAATAACATCAAAATAAATAAACCTCACAGTATATATTAATAATAACAGTTAACTGAATACAATAAAATACATTGATCAATGAAACTATAAAAACGTACGGTGATAGACTACATACTAAATAAAACCCAAACATTAATGTAACAATAACTTCAAAATAAAAAAAACACAAAGTCTATAATAATAGTAATAGTAATAATAATAACAATGAAGTCAACACAATAAAACACATTGATCAATGAAACTATAAAAACGTACGATGATAGACTACATACTAAATAAAACCCAAACATTAATGTAACAATAACTTCAAAATAAAAAAAACACAAAGTCTATAATAAAAGAAATAGTAATAATAATAACAATGAAGTCAACACAATAAAACACATTGATCAATGAAACTATAAAAACGTACGGAGATAGACTACATACTAAATAAAACCCAAACATTAATGTAACAATAACTTCAAAATAAAAAAACACAAAGTCTATAATAATAGTAATAGTAATAATAATAACAATGAAGTCAACACAATAAAACACATTGATCAATGAAACTATAAAAACGTACGGAGATAGACTACATACTAAATAAAACCCAAACATTAATGTAACAATAACTTCAAAATAAAAAAACACAAAGTCTATAATAATAGTAATAATAATAACAATGAAGTCAACACAATAAAACACATTGATCAATGAAACTATAAAAACGTACGGTGATAGACTACATACTAAATAAAACCCAAACATTAATGTAACAATAACTTCAAAATAAAAAAAACACAAAGTCTATAATAATAGTAATAGTAATAATAATAACAATGAAGTCAACTCAATAAAACACATTGATCAATGAAACTATAAAAAGGTACGATGATAGACTACATGCTAAATAAAAACACACACAATACAACAATAACATCAAAATAAATAAACCTCACAGTATATAATAATAATAACAGTTAACTGAATACAATAAAATACATTGATCAATGAAACTATAAAAACGTACGATGATACACTACATACTAAATAAAAACACACACAATACAACAATAACATCAAAATAAATAAACCTCACAGTATATAATAATAATAACAGTTAACTGAATACAATAAAATACATTGATCAATGAAACTATAAAAACGTACGATGATAGACTACATACTAAATAAAAACACACACAATACAACAATAACATCAAAATAAATAAACCTCACAGTATATAATAATAATAACAGTTAACTGAATACAATAAAATACATTGATCAATGAAACTATAAAAACGTACGGTGATAGACTACATACTAAATAAAAACACACACAATACAACAATAACATCAAAATAAATAAACCTCACAGTATATATTAATAATAACAGTTAACTGAATACAATAAAATACATTAATCAATGAAACTATAAAAACGTACGGTGATAGACTACATACTAAATAAAAACACACACAATACAACAATAACATCAAAATAAATAAACCTCACAGTATATAATAATAATAACAGTTAACTGAATACAATAAAATACATTGATCAATGAAACTATAAAAACGTACGGTGATAGACTACATACTAAATAAAACCCAAACATTAATGTAACAATAACTTCAAAATAAAAAAAACACAAAGTCTATAATAATAGTAATAGTAATAATAATAACAATGAAGTCAACACAATAAAACACATTGATCAATGAAACTATAAAAACGTACGATGATAGACTACATACTAAATAAAAACACACACAATACAACAATAACATCAAAATAAATAAACCTCACAGTATATAATAATAATAACAGTTAACTGAATACAATAAAATACATTGATCAATGAAACTATAAAAACGTACGATGATAGACTACATACTAAATAAAAACACACACAATACAACAATAACATCAAAATAAATAAACCTCACAGTATATAATAATAATAACAGTTAACTGAATACAATAAAATACATTGATCAATGAAACTATAAAAACGTACGATGATAGACTACATACTAAATAAAAACACACACAATACAACAATAACATCAAAATAAATAAACCTCACAGTATATAATAATAATAACAGTTAACTGAATACAATAAAATACATTGATCAATGAAACTATAAAAACGTACGGTGATAGACTACATACTAAATAAAAACACACACAATACAACAATAACATCAAAATAAATAAACCTCACAGTATATAATAATAATAACAGTTAACTGAATACAATAAAATACATTGATCAATGAAACTATAAAAACATACGGTGATAGACTACATACTAAATAAAAACACACACAATACAACAATAACATCAAAATAAATAAACCTCACAGTATATAATAATAATAACAGGTAACTGAATACAATAAAATACATTGATCAATGAAACTATAAAAACGTACGGTGATAGACTACATACTAAATAAAAACACACACAATACAACAATAACATCAAAATAAATAAACCTCACAGTATATAATAATAATAACAGTTAACTGAATACAATAAAATACATTGATCAATGAAACTATAAAAACGTACGGTGATAGACTACATACTAAATAAAAACACACACAATACAACAATAACATCAAAATAAATAAACCTCACAGTATATAATAATAATAACAGTTAACTGAATATAATAAAATACATTGATTAATGAAACTATAAAAACGTACGGTGATAGACTACATACTAAATAAAAACACACACAATACAACAATAACATCAAAATAAATAAACCTCACAGTATATAATAATAATAACAGTTAACTGAATACAATAAAATACATTGATCAATGAAACTATAAAAACGTACGGTGATAGACTACATACTAAATAAAAACACACACAATACAACAATAACATCAAAATAAATAAACCTCACAGTATATAATAATAATAACAGTTAACTGAATACAATAAAATACATGGATCAATGAAACTATAAAAACGTACGGTGATAGACTACATACTAAATAAAAACACACACAATACAACAATAACATCAAAATAAATAAACCTCACAGTATATATTAATAATAACAGTTAACTGAATACAATAAAATACATTAATCAATGAAACTATAAAAACGTACGGTGATAGACTACATACTAAATAAAAACACACACAATACAACAATAACATCAAAATAAATAAACCTCACAGTATATAATAATAATAACAGTTAACTGAATACAATAAAATACATTGATCAATGAAACTATAAAAACGTACGGTGATAGACTACATACTAAATAAAACCCAAACATTAATGTAACAATAACTTCAAAATAAAAAAAACACAAAGTCTATAATAATAGTAATAGTAATAATAATAACAATGAAGTCAACACAATAAAACACATTGATCAATGAAACTATAAAAACGTACGATGATAGACTACATACTAAATAAAAACACACACAATACAACAATAACATCAAAATAAATAAACCTCACAGTATATAATAATAATAACAGTTAACTGAATACAATAAAATACATTGATCAATGAAACTATAAAAACGTACGATGATAGACTACATACTAAATAAAAACACACACAATACAACAATAACATCAAAATAAATAAACCTCACAGTATATAATAATAATAACAGTTAACTGAATACAATAAAATACATTGATCAATGAAATTATAAAAACGTACGATGATAGACTACATACTAAATAAAACCCAAACATTAATGTAACAATAACTTCAAAATAAATAAACCTCACAGTATATAATAATAATAACAGTTAACTGAACACAATAAAATACATTGGTCAATGAAATTATAAAAACGTACGATGATAGACTACATACTAAATAAAACCCAAACATTAATGTAACAATAACTTCAAAATAAAAAAAACACAAAGTCTATAATAATAGTAATAGTAATAATAATAACAATGAAGTCAACACAATAAAACACATTGATCAATGAAACTATAAAAACGTACGATGATAGACTACATACTAAATAAAACCCAAACATTAATGTAACAATAACTTCAAAATAAAAAAAACACAAAGTCTATAATAATAGTAATAGTAATAATAATAACAATGAAGTCAACACAATAAAACACATTGATCAAAACGATAAAAGCACAATAAAAGACAACATAATTAAATAGACCTCACATATTCCTGTTATAAAAAAAAAAACATAAAAAACCACTTAATACCGGCAAAACACTAAATAAAACTAATTTAACACAACAGCATACAAAATCACAAATGACAAACGACCTTAAACAAATATCTGCAGGAACTGTGACCTACAAGGATCACATAAATGTATTTAAAATAAACTTTTACTTTAAATATCAGTAAAAGACTCATACAAATATTATACTACAAAAACAACATAAAACTAAACTCAAATGTACTTTAAACGTCAAAACGCAATAAAATCAAACTTAAATTTCTAAGACATAAAATATTAACTGCTCCAGAATGAAAAAAATATGATGTCAAGGATCCCAGTGAACATCACAGTCACACAATAGCACAACGGCAGCAAACTAACCTGTGTGTGTCTAGTACTGAGCTAAGTGCAAAAATATACCTAAGCTAGGGTGTGACTCGGGTGATTTAAGTATTAAAATAGTGAAGTTTGGACATCTCCCAGATTATATTACGTTTATCAGAATATGTTTAAATTTCTTTAAATCTTAATAACAAGTTCAGGTGGATTTATTCTCTATGGCCTGTACATCGTAAACGTAATATGGGATATAAAAAGTCTTTAGTGAAACTTTACCAATTCGTCCTGAAACACATCGAGAATATAACTTGGACGTTAACATTATTTTATTTTATTAGATAAAACAATAATAATAATTTTAATTATAGTTTATTTGCTATTTTTTTCAGAAAATATAATTTATGTTTGCATACTTATAGTAACTCCTAAATAATTTCATTCAAGCTTTCACAGGCTTGTTAGTAATTTTATTTTTTTGTATGGGTTTGACAAAATTGGGTTAGTCGTAGGTAATGTGAATTAAGTACTCAAATATTATCCAAAACTTACAAGATATGTAACTCGATTTACTATATATTGCTCCTCCTCCCATCAGCTTTTATAAAAACACGTTTCAACAGAATCATTATTTTGCCTAAAAACCCACAAGACA
This sequence comes from Prosapia bicincta, assembly GCA_036971475.1. Taxonomy (NCBI): domain Eukaryota; kingdom Metazoa; phylum Arthropoda; class Insecta; order Hemiptera; family Cercopidae; genus Prosapia; species Prosapia bicincta. Next base: position 30,680,592 of record JBAIZL010000007.1, read on the forward strand.
AGACCTAGAAACCATAAGTGAGAAGCTTCTGGTAATTGTTTCAGAACTACAATGTTTATTCCAAAAAAAAAACGCAGAATATAGTTTCAGGTGAGGTTACCATTTTGAAAAAATATTTGTGCAGTTTTTGAGTATAAAATGTTTTTTTTTTACGTAGGGTATTATTTTCCAAATGTAATAGAAGTAATGACTCAAATCCTACAAACCAATCAAAACACTACACTCGAATTTTGTTATCTTGATCTATTCCATACAGTCCAGAATGTATTCACGTTCATATCCCTAACATAGAATTCGGGATTGCAAAGTTGGAAGACCGAAAATTCCTGGTATACTAAAAATCTTGTTTTATTACACGATTTGCCAACCTCCTGCACTTATTTACCCAAAGCCGTCGAATAATTCCCATAGTTAGTATCTGGATGTATAAGTTCCCGAAGACTTTCTAATATATTGTATCTAATCATACATTACTGTAAAACAGTTCGCTTATATTTAGCTTTGTTTGATGCAACTTTATAGTGAAATTTGTCAAGATGTACAGTCCTTAACTATTCTAAGTACATAATTACACAAAAATATCTTTTCAATTTATGTTTAATATAAGTCCTTAGCCGCGAGTTACAATAAAGATATAATAAATTAGGTTAAGACGATTCAAAGGCATGCCTCAAGATTCAGCGATAAATAGAAAATATAAACTGTATTACAATATATCGAATCACATAAATCTCTCAAAATTCAGCGATAAATAGAAAATGAAAAACTGTATTACATCATATCGAATCACATAAATCTCTCAAAATTCAGCGATAAATAGAAAATATAAACTGTATTACATCATATCGAATCACAGAGAGCTCTCAAGATTCAGCGATAAATAGAAAATATAAACTGTATTACATTATATCGAATCACATAAATCTCTCAAGATTCAGCGATAAATAGAAAATATAAACTGTATTACATTATATCGAATCACAGAGAGCTCTCAAGATTCAGCGATAAATAGAAAATATAAACTGTACTACATCATATCGAATCACAGAGAGCTATCAAGATTCAGCGATAAGTTGAAAATATAAACTGTATTACATCATAACGAATTACAGAGGGCTCTCAAGATTCAGCTATAAGTAGAAAATATAAACTGTATTACATTATATCGAATCACAGAAAGCTCTCAAGATTCAGCGATAGGTAGAAAATATAAACTGTGTTACATCATATCGAATCACAGAAAGCTCTAAAGGTTCAGGAATAAGTAGAAATTATAAACTATATTACATCATATCGAATCTCAGAGAGCTCTCAAGATTCAGCGATAAGTAGAAAATATAAACTATATTGCATCTAATCAAATTGCAGAGAGCTCTCAAGATTCAGCAATAAGTAGAAAATATAAACTGTATTACATCATATCGAATTACAGAGGGCTCCTCAAGATTCAGCTATAAGTACAAAATATAAACTGTATTACATCATATCGAATCAGAGAGAACTCTCAAGATTCAGCGATAAGTAGAAAATATAAACTGTATTACATTATATCGAATCACAGAAAGCTCTCAAGATTCAGCGATAGGAAGAAAATATAATCTGTGTTACATCATATCGAATCACAGAAAGCACTAAAGGTTCAGGAATAAGTAGAAATTATAAACTATATTACATCATATCGAATCTCAGAGAGCTCTCAAGATTCAGCGATAAGTAGAAAATATAAACTATATTGCATCTAATCAAATCGCAGAGAGCTCTCAAGATTCAGCAATAAGTAGAAAATATAAACTGTATTACATCATATCGAATTACAGAGGGCTCCTCAAGATTCAGCTATAAGTACAAAATATAAACTGTATTACATCATATCGAATCAGAGAGAACTCTCAAGATTCAGCTATAAGTACAAAATACAAACTATATTACATCATATCGAATCAGAGAGAACTCTCAAGATTCAGCTATAAGTAGAAAATATAAACTGTATTACATTATATCGAATCACAGAAAGCTCTCAAGATTCAGCGATAGGTAGAAAATATAAACTGTGTTACATCATATCGAATCACAGAAAGCTCTCAAGGTTCAGCGATAAGTAGAAAATATAAACTATATTGCTTCTAATCAAATCGCAGAGAGCTCTCAAGATTCAGCAATAAGTAGAAAATATAAACTGTATTACATCATATCGAATCAGAGAGAACTCTCAAGATTCAGCGATAAGTAGAAAATATAAACTGTATTACATCATATCGAATCAGAGAGAACTCTCAAGATTCAGCTATAAGTACAAAATATAAACTGTATTACATCATATCGAATCAGAGAGAACTCTCAAGATTCAGCGATAAGTAGAAAATATAAACTGTATTACATCATATCGAATCAGAGAGAACTCTAAAGATTCAGCTATAAGTACAAAATATAAACTGTATTACATCATATCGAATTACAGAGGGCTCCTCAAGATTCAGCTATAAGTACAAAATATAAACTGTATTACATCATATCGAATCAAAGAGTGCTCTCAAGATACAGCGATAAGCAGAAAAAAAATTTGTAATACATTATATTGAATCACAGAGAGCTGTTAAGATTCAGCTATAAGAAGAAAATATAATCTGTATTACATCATATCGAATCACAGAGAGCTCTCAAGATTCAGCGATAAGTAGAAAATATAAACTGAATTGCATCATATCGAATCGCAGAGAGCTCTCAAGATGCAGCAATAAGTAGAAAATATAAACTGTATTGCATATATCGAATCACAGAGAGCTCTCAAAATTCAGCGATAGGTAGAAAATATAAACTGTATTACATCATATCGAATCACAGAGAGCTCTCAAGAATCAGCGATAAGTAGAAAATATAAACTGTATTGCATCATATCGAATCGCAGAGAGCTCTCAAGATTCAGCGATAAGTAGAAAATATAAACTGTATTACATCATATCGAATCACAGAGAGCTCTCATGATTCAGCGATAAGTGAAAATATAAACTGTATTACTTCATATCGAATCACAGAAAGCTCTCAAGATGCAGCGATAAGTAGAAAATATAAACTGTATTACATCATATCGAATCATAGAGAGCTCTCAAGATACAGCGATAAGTAGAAAATATAAACTGTATTACATCATATCGAATCACAGAGAGCTTTTAAGATACAGCAATAAATAGAAAATATAAACTGTATTACATTATATCGAATCAGAGAAAGCTCTCAAGATTCAGAGATAACTAGTAAATATAAACTGTAGTACATTATATCGAATCACAGAAAGCTCTCAAAATTCAGTGATAACTAGTAAATATAAACTGTATTACATTATATCGAATCACAGAAAGCTCTCAAGATTCAGTGGTAACTAGTAAATATAAACTGTATTACATTATATCGAATCAGAGAAAGCTCTCAAGATTCCGAGATAACTAGTAAATATAAACTGTATTACATTATATCGAATCACAGAAAGCTCTCAAAATTCAGTGATAACTAGTAAATATAAACTGTATTACATCATATAGAATCACAGAAAGCTCTCAAGATTCAGTGATAACTAGTAAATATAAACTGTATTACATTATATCGAATCAGAGAAAGCTCTCAAGATTCAGAGATAACTAGTAAATATAAACTGTATTACATTATATCGAATCACAGAAAGCTTTCAAAATTCAGTGATAACTAGTAAATATAAACTGTATTACATTATATCGAATCTCAGAGAGCTCTCAAGATTCAGCGATAAGAAGAAAATATAAACTGTATTACATTATATTGAATCAGAGAAAGCTCTCAAGATTCAGCGATAGGAAGAAAATATAAACTGTGTTACATCATATCGAATCACAGAAAGCTCTAAAGGTTCAGGAATAAGTAGAAATTATAAACTATATTACATCATATCGAATCTCAGAGAGCTCTCAAGATTCAGCGATAAGTAGAAAATATAAACTATATTGCATCTAATCAAATCGCAGAGAGCTCTCAAGATTCAGCAATAAGTAGAAAATATAAACTGTATTACATCATATCGAATTACAGAGGGCTCCTCAAGATTCAGCTATAAGTACAAAATATAAACTGTATTACATCATATCGAATCAGAGAGAACTCTCAAGATTCAGCTATAAGTACAAAATACAAACTATATTACATCATATCCAATCAGAGAGAACTCTCAAGATTCAGCTATAAGTAGAAAATATAAACTGTATTACATTATATCGAATCACAGAAAGCTCTCAAGATTCAGCGATAGGTAGAAAATATAAACTGTGTTACATCATATCGAATCACAGAAAGCTCTCAAGGTTCAGCGATAAGTAGAAAATATAAACTATATTGCTTCTAATCAAATCGCAGAGACCTCTCAAGATTCAGCAATAAGTAGAAAATATAAACTGTATTACATCATATCGAAATACAGAGGGCTCCTCAAGATTCAGCTATAAGTACAAAATATAAACTGTATTACATCATATCGAATCAGAGAGAACTCTCAAGATTCAGCGATAAGTAGAAAATATAAACTGTATTACATCATATCGAATCAGAGAGAACTCTCAAGATTCAGCTATAAGTATAAAATATAAACTGTATTACATCATATCGTATCAGAGAGAACTCTCAAGATTCAGCGATAAGTAGAAAATATAAACTGTATTGCATCATATCGAATCAGAGAGAACTCTCAAGATTCAGCTATAAGTACAAAATATAAACTGTATTACATCATATCGAATTACAGAGGGCTCCTCAAGATTCAGCTATAAGTACAAAATATAAACTGTATTACATCATATCGAATCAAAGAGTGCTCTCAAGATACAGCGATAAGCAGAAAAAAAAATTTGTAATACATTTTATTGAATCACAGAGAGCTGTTAAGATTCAGCTATAAGAAGAAAATATAATCTGTATTACATCATATCGAATCACAGAGAGCTCTCAAGATGCAGTGATAAGTAGAAAATATAAACTGTATTACATCATATCGAATCACAGATAGCTCTCAAGATTCTGCTATAAGTAGAAAATATAAACTGTATTACATCATATCGAATCACAGAGAGCTCTCAAGATACAGCGATAAGTAGAAAATATAAACTGTATTACATCATATCGAATCACAGAAAGCTCTCAAGATGCAGCGATAAGTAGAAAATATAAACTGTATTACATCATATCGAATCACAGAGAGCTCTCAAGATACAACGATAAGTAGAAAATATAAACTGTATTGCATTATATCGAATCACAGAGAGCTCTCAAGATTCAGCGATAAGTAGAAAATATAAACTGAATTGCATCATATCGAATCGCAGAGAGCTCTCAAGATGCAGCAATAAGTAGAAAATATAAACTGTATTGCATATATCGAATCACAGAGAGCTTTTAAGATACAGCAATAAATAGAAAATATAAACTGTATTACATCATATCGAATCACAGAGAGCTCTCAAGAATCAGCGATAAGTAGAAAATATAAACTGTATTGCATCATATCGAATCGCAGAGAGCTCTCAAGATTCAGCGATAAGTAGAAAATATAAACTGTATTACATCATATCGAATCACAGAGAGCTCTCATGATTCAGCGATAAGTGAAAATATAAACTGTATTACTTCATATCGAATCACAGAAAGCTCTCAAGATGCAGCGATAAGTAGAAAATATAAACTGTATTACATCATATCGAATCATAGAGAGCTCTCAAGATACAGCGATAAGTAGAAAATATAAACTGTATTACATCATATCGAATCACAGAGAGCTTTTAAGATACAGCAATAAATAGAAAATATAAACTGTATTACATTATATCGAATCAGAGAAAGCTCTCAAGATTCAGAGATAACTAGTAAATATAAACTGTATTACATTATATCGAATCACAGAAAGCTCTCAAAATTCAGTGATAACTAGTAAATATAAACTGTATTACATTATATCGAATCACAGAAAGCTCTCAAGATTCAGTGGTAACTAGTAAATATAAACTATATTACATTATATCGAATCAGAGAAAGCTCTCAAGATTCCGAGATAACTAGTAAATATAAACTGTATTACATTATATAGAATCACAGAAAGCTCTCAAGATTCAGTGATAACTAGTAAATATAAACTGTATTACATTATATCGAATCAGAGAAAGCTCTCAAGATTCAGAGATAACTAGTAAATATTAACTGTATTACATTATATCGAATCATAGAAAGCTTTCAAAATTCAGTGATAACTAGTAAATATAAACTGTATTACATCATATCGAATCAGAGAAAGCTCTCAAGATTCAGAGATAACTAGTAAATATAAACTGTATTACATTATATCGAATCTCAGAGAGCTCTCAAGATTCAGCGATAAGTAGAAAATATAAACTGTAATACATTATATTGAATCAGAGAAAGCTCTCAAGATTCAGAGATAACTAGTAAATATAAACTGTATTACATTATATCGAATCACAGAAAGCTCTCAAAATTCAGTGATAACTAGTAAATATAAACTGTATTACATTATATCGAATCACAGAGAGCTCTCAAGATTCAGTGATAACTAGTAAATATAAACAATATTACATCATATCGAATCTCAGAGAGCTCTCAAGATTCAGCGATAAGTAGAAAATATAAACTGTATTACATCATATCGAATCACAGAGAGCTCTCAAGATACAGCGATAAGTAGAAAATATAAACTGTATTACATCATATCGAATCACAGAGAGCTTTTAAGATACAGCAATAAATAGAAAATATAAACTGTATTGCATCATATCGAATCGCAGAGAGCTCTCAAGATGCAGCAATAAGTAGAAAATATAAACTGTATTACATCATATCGAATCATAGAGAGCTCTGAAGATGCAGCGATAAGTAGAAAATATAAACTGTATTACATCATGTCGAATCACAGAGAGCTCTTAAGATTCAGCGATAAGTAGAAAATATAAACTGTATTACATCATATCGAATCACAGAGAGCTTTTAAGATACAGCAATAAATAGAAAATATAAACTGTATTACATCATATCGAATCACAGAGAGCTCTTAAGATTCAGCGATAAGTAGAAAATATAAACTGTATTACATCATATCGAATCACAGAGAGCTTTTAAGATACAGCAATAAATAGAAAATATAAACTGTATTGCATCATATCGAATCGCAGAGAGCTCTCAAGATGCAGCAATAAGTAGAAAATATAAACTGTATTACATCATATCGAATCACAGAGAGCTCTCAAGATACAGCGATAAGTAGAAAATATAAACTGTATTACATCATATCGAATCACAGAGAGCTTATAAGATACAGCAATAAATAGAAAATATAAACTGTATTGCATCATATCGAATCATAGAGAGCTCTTAAGATGCAGCGATAAGTAGAAAATATAAACTGTATTACATCATATCGAATCACAGAGAGCTCTTAAGATTCAGCGATAAGTAGAAAATATAAACTGTATTACATCATATCGAATCACAGAGAGCTTTTAAGATACAGCAATAAATAGAAAATATAAACTGTATTGCATCATATCGAATCGCAGAGAGCTCTCAAGATGCAGCAATAAGTAGAAAATATAATCTGTATTACATCATATCGAATCACACAGAGCTCTCAAGATACAGCGATAAGTAGAAAATATAAACTGTATTACATCATATCGAATCACAGAGAGCTTATAAGATACAGCAATAAATAGAAAATATAAACTGTATTGCATCATATCGAATCGCAGAGAGCTCTCAAGATGCAGCAATAAGTAGAAAATATAAACTGTATTACATCATATCGAATCATAGAGAGCTCTTAAGATGCAGCGATAAGTAGAAAATATAAACTGTATTACATCATGTCGAATCACAGAGAGCTCTCAAGATTCAGTGATAACTAGTAAATATAAACAATATTACATCATATCGAATCTCAGAGAGCTTTTAAGATACAGCAATAAATAGAAAATATAAACTGTATTGCATCATATCGAATCGCAGAGAGCTCTCAAGATGCAGCAATAAGTAGAAAATATAAACTGTATTACATCATATCGAATCATAGAGAGCTCTTAAGATGCAGCGATAAGTAGAAAATATAAACTGTATTGCATCATATCGAATCACAGAGAGCTTTTAAGATACAGCAATAAATAGAAAATATAAACTGTATTACATCATATCGAATCAGAGAAAGCTCTCAAGATTCAGTGATAACTAGTAAATATAAACTGTATTACATCATATCGAATCATAGAGAGCTCTCAAGATACAGCGATAAGTAGAAAATATAAACAATATTACATCATATCGAATCACAGAGAGCTCTCAAGATACAGCGATAAGTAGAAAATATAAACTGTATTACATCATATCGAATCACAGAGAGCTTTTAAGATACAGCAATAAATAGAAAATATAAACTGTATTACATCATATCGAATCACAGAGAGCTTTTAAGATACACCAATAAATAGAAAATATAAACTGTATTGCATCATATCGAATCGCAGAGAGCTCTTCAGATACAGCGATAAGTAGAAAATATAAACTGTATTACATCATATCGAATCACAGAGAGCTTTTAAGATACAGCAATAAATAGAAAATATAAACTGTATTGCATCATATCGAATCGCATAGAGCTCTCAAGATTCAGTGATAACTAGTAAATATAAACTGTATTACATCATATCGAATCACAGAGAGCTCTCAAGATACAGCGATAAGTAGAAAATATAAACTGTATTACATTATATCGAATCACAGAGAGCTCTCAAGATACAGCGATAAGTAGAAAATATAAACTGTATTACATCATATCGAATCACAGAGAGCTTTTAAGATACAGCAATAAATAGAAAATATAAACTGTATTGCATCATATCGAATCTCAGAGAGCTCTCAAGATGCAGCAATAAGTAGAAAATATAAACTGTATTACATCATATCGAATCATAGAGAGCTCTTAAGATGCAGCGATAAGTAGAAAATATAAACTGTATTACATCATATCGAATCACAGAGAGCTCTTAAGATTCAGCGATAAGTAGAAAATATAAACTGTATTACATCATATCGAATCACAGAGAGCTTTTAAGATACAGCAATAAATAGAAAATATAAACTGTATTGCATCATATCGAATCGCAGAGAGCTCTCAAGATGCAGCAATAAGTAGAAAATATAAACTTTATTACATCATATCGAATCACAGAGAGCTCTCAAGATACAGCGATAAGTAGAAAATATAAACTGTATTACATCATATCGAATCACAGAGAGCTTTTAAGATACAGCAATAAATAGAAAATATAAACTGTATTGCATCATATCGAATCGCAGAGAGCTCTCAAGATGCAGCAATAAGTAGAAAATATAAACTGTATTACATCATATCGAATCATAGAGAGCTCTTAAGATGCAGCGATAAGTAGAAAATATAAACTGTATTACATCATATCGAATCACAGAGAGCTCTCAAGATTCAGTGATAACTAGTAAATATAAACAATATTACATCATATCGAATCTCATAGAGCTTTTAAGATACAGCAATAAATAGAAAATATAAACTGTATTGCATCATATCGAATCGCAGAGAGCTCTCAAGATGCAGCAATAAGTAGAAAATATAAACTGTATTACATCATATCGAATCATAGAGAGCTCTTAAGATGCAGCGATAAGTAGAAAATATAAACTGTATTGCATCATATCGAATCACAGAGAGCTTTTAAGATACAGCAATAAATAGAAAATATAAACTGTATTACATCATATCGAATCACAGAAAGCTCTAAAGGTTCAGGAATAAGTAGAAATTATAAACTATATTACATCATATCGAATCTCAGAGAGCTCTCAAGATTCAGCGATAAGTAGAAAATATAAACTATATTGCATCTAATCAAATCGCAGAGAGCTCTCAAGATTCAGCAATAAGTAGAAAATATAAACTGTATTACATCATATCGAATTACAGAGGGCTCCTCAAGATTCAGCTATAAGTACAAAATATAAACTGTATTACATCATATCGAATCAGAGAGAACTCTCAAGATTCAGCGATAAGTAGAAAATATAAACTGTATTACATTATATCGAATCACAGAAAGCTCTCAAGATTCAGCGATAGGAAGAAAATATAAACTGTGTTACATCATATCGAATCACAGAAAGCTCTAAAGGTTCAGGAATAAGTAGAAATTATAAACTATATTACATCATATCGAATCTCAGAGAGCTCTCAAGATTCAGCGATAAGTAGAAAATATAAACTATATTGCATCTAATCAAATCGCAGAGAGCTCTCAAGATTCAGCAATAAGTAGAAAATATAAACTGTATTACATCATATCGAATTACAGAGGGCTCCTCAAGATTCAGCTATAAGTACAAAATATAAACTGTATTACATCATATCGAATCAGAGAGAACTCTCAAGATTCAGCTATAAGTACAAAATACAAACTATATTACATCATATCGAATCAGAGAGAACTCTCAAGATTAAGCTATAAGTAGAAAATATAAACTGTATTACATTTTATCGAATCACAGAAAGCTCTCAAGATTCAGCGATAGGTAGAAAATATAAACTGTGTTACATCATATCGAATCACAGAAAGCTCTCAAGGTTCAGCGATAAGTAGAAAATATAAACTATATTGCTTCTAATCAAATCGCAGAGAGCTCTCAAGATTCAGCAATAAGTAGAAAATATAAACTGTATTACATCATATCGAAATACAGAGGGCTCCTCAAGATTCAGCTATAAGTACAAAATATAAACTGTATTACATCATATCGAATCAGAGAGAACTCTCAAGATTCAGCGATAAGTAGAAAACATAAACTGTATTACATCATATCGAATCAGAGAGAACTCTCAAGATTCAGCTATAAGTACAAAATATAAACTGTATTACATCATATCGAATCAGAGAGAACTCTCAAGATTCAGCGATAAGTAGAAAATATAAACTGTATTACATCATATCGAATCAGAGAGAACTCTCAAGATTCAGCTATAAGTACAAAATATAAACTGTATTACATCATATCGAATTACAGAGGGCTCCTCAAGATTCAGCTATAAGTACAAAATATAAACTGTATTACATCATATCGAATCAAAGAGTGCTCTCAAGATACAGCGATAAGCAGAAAAAAAATTTGTAATACATTATATTGAATCACAGAGAGCTGTTAAGATTCAGCTATAAGAAGAAAATATAATCTGTATTACATCATATCGAATCACAGAGAGCTCTCAAGATGCAGTGATAAGTAGAAAATATAAACTGTATTACATCATATCGAATCACAGATAGCTCTCAAGATTCTGCTATAAGTAGAAAATATAAACTGTATTACATCATATCGAATCACAGAGAGCTCTCAAGATACAGCGATAAGTAGAAAATATAAACTGTATAACATCATATCGAATCACAGAAAGCTCTCAAGATGCAGCGATAAGTAGAAAATATAAACTGTATTACATCATATCGAATCACAGAGAGCTCTCAAGATACAACGATAAGTAGAAAATATAAACTGTATTGCATTATATCGAATCACAGAGAGCTCTCAAGATTCAGCGATAAGTAGAAAATATAAACTGAATTGCATCATATCGAATCGCAGAGAGCTCTCAAGATGCAGCAATAAGTAGAAAATATAAACTGTATTGCATATATCGAATCACAGAGAGCTCTCAAAATTCAGCGATAGGTAGAAAATATAAACTGTATTACATCATATCGAATCACAGAGAGCTCTCAAGAATCAGCGATAAGTAGAAAATATAAGCTGTATTACATCATATCGAATCACAGAGAGCTCTCATGATTCAGCGATAAGTGAAAATATAAACTGTATTACTTCATATCGAATCACAGAAAGCTCTCAAGATGCAGCGATAAGTAGAAAATATAAACTGTATTACATCATATCGAATCATAGAGAGCTCTCAAGATACAGCGATAAGTAGAAAATATAAACTGTATTACATCATATCGAATCACAGAGAGCTTTTAAGATACAGCAATAAATAGAAAATATAAACTGTATTACATTATATCGAATCAGAGAAAGCTCTCAAGATTCAGAGATAACTAGTAAATATAAACTGTATTACATTATATCGAATCACAGAAAGCTCTCAAAATTCAGTGATAACTAGTAAATATAAACTGTATTACATTATATCGAATCACAGAAAGCTCTCAAGATTCAGTGGTAACTAGTAAATATAAACTGTATTACATTATATCGAATCAGAGAAAGCTCTCAAGATTCCGAGATAACTAGTAAATATAAACTGTATTACATTATATCGAATCACCGAAAGCTCTCAAAATTCAGTGATAACTAGTAAATATAAACTGTATTACATCATATAGAATCACAGAAAGCTCTCAAGATTCAGTGATAACTAGTAAATATAAACTGTATTACATTATATCGAATCAGAGAAAGCTCTCAAGATTCAGAGATAACTAGTAAATATAAACTGTATTACATTATATCGAATCACAGAAAGCTTTCAAAATTCAGTGATAACTAGTAAATATAAACTGTATTACATCATATCGAATCAGAGAAAGCTCTCAAGATTCAGAGATAACTAGTAAATATAAACTGTATTACATTATATCGAATCTCAGAGAGCTCTCAAGATTCAGCGATAAGTAGAAAATAAAAACTTTATTACATTATATTGAATCAGAGAAAGCTCTCAAGATTCAGCGATAGGAAGAAAATATAAACTGTGTTACATCATATCGAATCACAGAAAGCTCTAAAGGTTCAGGAATAAGTAGAAATTATAAACTATATTACATCATATCGAATCTCAGAGAGCTCTCAAGATTCAGCGATAAGTAGAAAATATAAACTATATTGCATCTAATCAAATCGCAGAGAGCTCTCAAGATTCAGCAATAAGTAGAAAATATAAACTGTATTACATCATATCGAATTACAGAGGGCTCCTCAAGATTCAGCTATAAGTACAAAATATAAACTGTATTACATCATATCGAATCAGAGAGAACTCTCAAGATTCAGCTATAAGTACAAAATACAAACTATATTACATCATATCGAATCAGAGAGAACTCTCAAGATTCAGCTATAAGTAGAAAATATAAACTGTATTACATTATATCGAATCACAGAAAGCTCTCAAGATTCAGCGATAGGTAGAAAATATAAACTGTGTTACATCATATCGAATCACAGAAAGCTCTCAAGGTTCAGCGATAAGTAGAAAATATAAACTATATTGCTTCTAATCAAATCGCAGAGAGCTCTCAAGATTCAGCAATAAGTAGAAAATATAAACTGTATTACATCATATCGAACTACAGAGGGCTCCTCAAGATTCAGCTATAAGTACAAAATATAAACTGTATTACATCATATCGAATCAGAGAGAACTCTCAAGATTCAGCGATAAGTAGAAAATATAAACTGTATTACATCATATCGAATCAGAGAGAACTCTCAAGATTCAGCTATAAGTAAAAAATATAAACTGTATTACATCATATCGAATCAGAGAGAACTCTCAAGATTCAGCGATAAGTAGAAAATATAAACTGTATTACATCATATCGAATCAGAGAGAACTCTCAAGATTCAGCTATAAGTACAAAATATAAACTGTATTACATCATATCGAATTACAGAGGGCTCCTCAAGATTCAGCTATAAGTACAAAAAATAAACTGTATTACATCATATCGAATCAGAGAGTGCTCTCAAGATACAGCGATAAGCAGAAAAAAAATTTCAAAATTCAGTGATAACTAGTAAATATAAACTGTATTACATCATATCGAATCAGAGAAAGCTCTCAAGATTCAGAGATAACTAGTAAATATAAACTGTATTACATTATATCGAATCTCAGAGAGCTCTCAAGATTCAGCGATAAGTAGAAAATATAAACTGTAATACATTATATTGAATCAGAGAAAGCTCTCAAGATTCAGAGATAACTAGTAAATATAAACTGTATTACATTATATCGAATCACAGAAAGCTCTCAAAATTCAGTGATAACTAGTAAATATAAACTGTATTACATTATATCGAATCACAGAGAGCTCTCAAGATTCAGTGATAACTAGTAAATATAAACAATATTACATCATATCGAATCTCAGAGAGCTCTCAAGATTCAGCGATAAGTAGAAAATATAAACTGTATTACATCATATCGAATCACAGAGAGCTCTCAAGATACAGCGATAAGTAGAAAATATAAACTGTATTACATCATATCGAATCACAGAGAGCTTTTAAGATACAGCAATAAATAGAAAATATAAACTGTATTGCATCATATCGAATCGCAGAGAGCTCTCAAGATGCAGCAATAAGTAGAAAATATAAACTGTATTACATCATATCGAATCATAGAGAGCTCTTAAGATGCAGCGATAAGTAGAAAATATAAACTGTATTACATCATATCGAATCACAGAGAGCTTTTAAGATACAGCAATAAATAGAAAATATAAACTGTATTGCATCATATCGAATCGCAGAGAGCTCTCAAGATGCAGCAATAAGTAGAAAATATAAACTGTATTACATCATATCGAATCACAGAGAGCTCTCAAGATACAGCGATAAGTAGAAAATATAAACTGTATTACATCATATCGAATCATAGAGAGCTCTCAAGATACAGCGATAAGTAGAAAATATAAACAATATTACATCATATCGAATCACAGAGAGCTCTCAAGATACAGCGATAAGTAGAAAATATAAACTGTATTACATCATATCGAATCACAGAGAGCTTTTAAGATACAGCAATAAATAGAAAATATAAACTGTATTACATCATATCGAATCACAGAGAGCTTTTAAGATACACCAATAAATAGAAAATATAAACTGTATTGCATCATATCGAATCGCAGAGACCTCTCAAGATACAGCGATAAGTAGAAAATATAAACTGTATTACATCATATCGAATCACAGAGAGCTTTTAAGATACAGCAATAAATAGAAAATATAAACTGTATTGCATCATATCGAATCGCATAGAGCTCTCAAGATTCAGTGATAACTAGTAAATATAAACTGTATTACATCATATCGAATCACAGAGAGCTCTCAAGATACAGCGATAAGTAGAAAATATAAACTGTATTACATTATATCGAATCACAGAGAGCTCTCAAGATACAGCGATAAGTAGAAAATATAAACTGTATTACATCATATCGAATCACAGAGAGCTTTTAAGATACAGCAATAAATAGAAAATATAAACTGTATTGCATCATATCGAATCTCAGAGACCTCTCAAGATGCAGCAATAAGTAGAAAATATAAACTGTATTACATCATATCGAATCATAGAGAGCTCTTAAGATGCAGCGATAAGTAGAAAATATAAACTGTATTACATCATATCGAATCACAGAGAGCTCTTAAGATTCAGCGATAAGTAGAAAATATAAACTGTATTACATCATATCGAATCACAGAGAGCTTTTAAGATACAGCAATAAATAGAAAATATAAACTGTATTGCATCATATCGAATCGCAGAGAGCTCTCAAGATGCAGCAATAAGTAGAAAATATAAACCTTATTACATCATATCGATTCACAGAGAGCTCTCAAGATACAGCGATAAGTAGAAAATATAAACTGTATTACATCATATCGAATCACAGAGAGCTTTTAAGATACAGCAATAAATAGAAAATATAAACTGTATTGCATCATATCGAATCGCAGAGAGCTCTCAAGATGCAGCAATAAGTAGAAAATATAAACTGTATTACATCATATCGAATCATAGAGAGCTCTTAAGATGCAGCGATAAGTAGAAAATATAAACTGTATTACATCATATCGAATCACAGAGAGCTCTCAAGATTCAGTGATAACTAGTAAATATAAACAATATTACATCATATCGAATCTCATAGAGCTTTTAAGATACAGCAATAAATAGAAAATATAAACTGTATTGCATCATATCGAATCGCAGAGAGCTCTCAAGATGCAGCAATAAGTAGAAAATATAAACTGTATTACATCGTATCGAATCATAGAGAGCTCTTAAGATGCAGCGATAAGTAGAAAATATAAACTGTATTGCATCATATCGAATCACAGAGAGCTTTTAAGATACAGCAATAAATAGAAAATATAAACTGTATTACATCATATCGAATCAGAGAAAGCTCTCAAGATTCAGTGATAACTAGTAAATATAAACTGTATTACATCATATCGAATCATAGAGAGCTCTCAAGATACAGCGATAAGTAGAAAACATAAACTGTATTACATCATATCGAATCACAGAGAGCTCTCAAGATACAGCGATAAGTAGAAAATATAAACTGTATTACATCATATCGAATCACAGAGAGCTTTTAAGATACAGCAATAAATAGAAAATATAAACTGTATTACATCATATCGAATCACAGAGAGCTTTTAAGATACACCAATAAATAGAAAATATAAACTGTATTGCATCATATCGAATCGCAGAGAGCTCTCAAGATACAGCGATAAGTAGAAAATATAAACTGTATTACATCATATCGAATCACAGAGAGCTTTTAAGATACAGCAATAAATAGAAAATATAAACTGTATTGCATCATATCGAATCGCATAGAGCTCTCAAGATTCAGTGATAACTAGTAAATATAAACTGTATTACATCATATCGAATCATAGAGAGCTCTTAAGATGCAGCGATAAGTAGAAAATATAAACTGTATTGCAATATATCGAATAACAAGAGAGCTCTCAAGATTCAGCGATAGGTAGAAAATATAAACTGTATTACATCATATCGAATCACAGAAAGCTTTCAAGATTCAGGGATATTAGTAAAGTTTATTATATTAACACTATGTACAAAAATGTTTCGGAGTTTTTACGAACATGTGTATAAAAACTTATTCAATTAATAAGGGTTCCCAATCTCAGGGTTTTTTACCTGGTTCTATCAAGTTCGACTGGCAACATAGGGACTTGTGTTATTTTAGGATTGTGAAATAGCACTAAGGTTACCGCTGTGTTTTCTGTGTTGCAGTGGAAGCGTGCGTCCTAACTGCAGTCAAACCTTTCCCAGTTTATCAACGCGGTAACTCTTTAGAAATAATAACATTCGATTTATATTTGCCATCAGTGTTCTAATCATCATCACTGTTCAATTTACTACAATTTAGAGAAATAAAGTATTGTTTTTAGTTCAAACAATAATAATTACTGACTAAAATGTTAAATTTTTAATGCGTGTACTAATTGAAACGAACACTGTCGATAATCTAACAAGTTGAAGCAGTTCGATTCAAACCCTTGGTTTACTCGAAACGGTTTTTGTCACTGACGCTATATTCTCAAACCTTCAGACTGTATGATATTTACGGAACAAATTATGCAAGGAAAATGTCATGTATGCCGAAACATAAACAAAATGCTAAGCTAGTTCATTCTAATAATAAATACATGAGTCTTTGTATGTTATCCCTCTGAGGATGGTTACTTTGTAACTGAAATGTATATTAGGGTAAATTAAAGAAAGTTTGTGGTTAAGAGGTTTTTGTGTATTTATTATTAAATTCAACCACAGTATATTCCCAATAAATAGTAGTTCATTCTAAAAAGAAACCATTCATACAGCTAACATTATGTTAAAATGGTACGTCGTATGTGCACACCATACACCATATGTGTCTACATACTGGGTGAACGACCTGGGTGTACGATCTGGGTAACACGTTACGAGTAAAACCTCTGTACAAGACCTGCGTGTACGACCTGGGTAACACATTACACATACGCACGACCTGGGTGTACGACCGAGGCGTACGACCAAGGCATCTGTCTACGTACTGGGTGAACGACCTGGGTGTACGATCTGGGTAACACGTTACAAGTACAACCTCTCTACAAGATCTGGAATTACGATCAAGGCGTACCACCAAGGCATCTGTCTACGAACTGAGTGGACGCCCTGGGTGTACTATCTGAGTGCACACATTACATGTAAAATCTCTGTGCATGACCAGAGTATACGATCTAGACGTTCTATCACGACGTAGGTGTATGTACTAGGTGCATTCCCGGGGTGTACGACCTGGGTAACACCTTACATATACAACTACTGTGCACGACTTGGGTGTACGACCAAGGCGTACGACCAAGACATATGTCTACGTACCGGGTGAACGCCCTGGGTGTACGATTTGGATAACACCTTACATATACAACCTCTGTGAACGACCTGGGTGTACGATTTGTATAACGCCTTACATATTCAACCTCTGTGAACGACCTGGGTGTACGACTAAGCCGAACGACCAAGACATATGTCTACTTAACGGGTGAACGCCCTGGGTGTACGATTTGGATAACACCTTACATATACAACCTCTGTGAACGACCTGGGTGTACGACTAAGCCGAACGACCAAGACATATGTCTACTTAACGGGTGAACGCCCTGGGTGTACGATTTGGATAACACCTTACATATACAACCTCTGTGAACGACCTGGGTGTACGACCGAGGCGTACGACCAAGACATCTGTCTACGTATTGGGTAAACGCTCTGGGTGTCCGATCTGGGTAACACCTTACATATACAAACTCTGTGAACGACGTGGGTGTACGACCAAGGCAAACGACCAAGACATCTGTCTACGTATTGGGTGAACGCTCTGGGTGTACGATCGGGGTAACAAATTACATATACAACCTCTGTGAACGACCTGGGTGTACGACTAAGCCGAACGACCAAGACATATGTCTACTTAACGGGTGAACGCCCTGGGTGTACGATTTGGATAACACCTTACATATACAACCTCTGTGAAAGACCTGGGTGTACGACCAAGACATATGTCTACGTACCGAGTGAACGCTCTGGGTGTAGGATTTGGATAACACCTTACATATACAACCTCTGTGAACGACCTGGGTGTACGACTAAGCCGAACGACCAAGACATATGTCTACTTAATGGTTGAACGCCCTGGGTGTACGATTTGGATAACACCTTACATATACAACCTCTGTGCACGACCTGGGTGTACGACCAAGGCGTACGACCAAAACATATGTCTACGTACCGAGTGAACGCTCTGGGTGTAGGATTTGGATAACACCTTACATATACAACCTCTGTGAACGACCTGGGTGTACGACTAAGCCGAACGACCAAGACATATGTCTACTTAACGGGTGAGCGCCCTGGGTGTACGATTTGGATAACACCTTACATATACAACCTCTGTGAACGACCTGGGTGTACGACCGAGGCGTACGACCAAGACATCTGTCTACGTATTGGGTAAACGCTCTGGGTGTCCGATCTGGGTAACATATTACATATACAAACTCTGTGAACGACGTGGGTGTACGACCAAGGCAAACGACTAAGACATCTGTCTACGTACCGGGTGAACGCACTGGGTGTTCGATTTGGGTAACACCTTAAATATAAAACCTCTGTGAACGACCTGGGTGTACGACCGAAGCGTACGACCAAGACATCTGTCTACGTACCGGGTGAACGCACTGGGTGTTCGATTTGGGTAACACCTTAAATATAAAACCTCTGTGAACGACCTGGGTGTACTACCAAGGCGTACGACCAAGACATATGTCTACGAACCGGGTGAACGCCCTGTGTGTACGATTTGGATAACACCTTACATATACTACCTCTGTGAACGACCTGGGTGTACGATCTGGGTAACGCCTTACATATACAACCTCTGTGGAATACCTGCATGAACGACTTCAGCGTACGACAACGACATAGGTCCACGTACTGAGTGCACGGCCTATGTATACGATCTGTGTGCACACCTTACACGTACTATCTCTGTGCACGACCTGGATGTACGACTTCAGCGTACGACAACGACATGGGTACACGTACTGAGTGCACGACCTATGTATACGATTTGTGTGCACACCTATCACGTACAATCTCTGTGCACGACCTGCATGAACGACTTCAGCGTACGACAACGACATAGGTCCACGTACTGAGTGCACGGCCTATGTATACGATCTGTGTGCACACCTTACAAGTACTATCTCTGTGTACGACCTGGATGTACGACTTCAGCGTACGACAACGACATAGGTCCACGTACTGAGTGCACGACGTATGTATACGATCTGTGTGCACACCTTACAAGTACAATATCTGTGCACGACCTGGGTGTACGACTTCAGTGTACGACAACGACATAGGTCCACGTACTGAGTGCACGAACTAGATATACGATCTGTGTGCACACCTTACAAGTACAATCTCTGTGCACGACCTGGGTGTACGACTTCAGTGTACGACAACGACACTGGTCCACGTACTGAGTGCACGACCTAGGTATACGATCTGTGTGCACACCTTACACGTACTATCTCTGTGTACGACCTGCATGTATGACTTCAGCGTACGACCATGACATAGGTCCACGTACTGTGTGCACGACTTATGTATACGATCTGTGTGCACACCTTACAAGTACAATCTCTGTGTACGACCTGGGTGTACGACTTCAGTGTACGACCATGACATAGGTCCACGTACTGAGTGCACGACTTATGTATACTGTCTGTGTGCACACCTTACATGTACAATCTCTGTGCACGACCTGCATGTACGACTTCAGTGTACGACAACGACATAGGTCCACGTACTGAGTGCACGACCTAGGTATACGATCTGTGTGCACACCTTACACGTACAATCTCTGTGCACGACCTGCATGTACGACTTCAGTGTACGACCATAACATAGGTCCACGTATTGAGTGCATGAGCTACGTTGTAAAACAAACCACTCAGATCTTTGCATGGGAAGGATAGGTGTTTCTTTATCTCTCAGAGTCGTATTGCGAGACAATGCCAGATGCGTCACGAACAATAAAATAATTGTAGTAATGTGATGTTATAGAAGGAACTTGTTCCAGGTAAAGACGACCAAGTACAGACAACCAGTGATATTGTGGCTTGTACAAATTTGTAAAACAAACCATTCAGATCTTGGCATGTGAAGGATAGGTGTTTCTTTATCTCTTAGAGTCATATTGCGAGATAATGCCAGATGCGTCACAAACAAACCATTCAGATCTTGACATGTGAAGGAAATGTGAAGAAATAAAGATTTACCACGGGAAGAATGGAACTATGTGGTTTTCCCAAAGTGGTAGAATACAAACATTATTGAAGAAAAACTACTTTAGACTGCTGAAATTTTAAAGGAGATACAAAATAACAAAGACATTTATAAAATTGATCTTACAAATGTTTACAAAATGAAAGAATAATTTGACCAATTTTAAACTATTAATCTTTCGACCCATAATATAAACGCGATTCAAAGTTATAGCTAAACTGTAATGATTCGTCAACAGGATACATACATATAATTAAGCACATTTTTCTGCCATTCCTAACTTTTCAATATTCTCTTCTGTTGACGCGTTTCGGATTAACTCTATTTTCAAAACTTCAATAGTACTTTCTTCGATAAGGCTATTAAAGTTTTGAAAATTTGGGTAATCCGAAACGCGTCAACAGAAGAGAATATTGAAAAGTTAGGAATGGCAGAAAAATTTACTCAATTATATCTAACAGAAATGAAGATGAGTATATTAATAATTTCAGGGTACATACACTTTAAAAAGTCATTGTCAACCCAAAATTTAAATATTCTATCAACACTCTTCTTACGTTTGCTGCACGTCTCAACAGGGCACATAAACTTTAAAAGTCATTGTCAACCCAAAAAATCGTTGTTTTTAAATTTTCCATCAACACTTTCTCGTATGTTTGCTCCACGTCTCAACAGGATACATACACTTTGAAAAGTCATTGTCAACCCAAAATTTAAATATTCTATCAACACTCTTCTTACGTTTGCTGCACGTCTCAACAGGGCACATAAACTTTAAAAGTCATTGTCAACCCAAAAAATCGTTGTTTTTAAATTTTCCATCAACACTTTCTCGTATGTTTGCTCCACGTCTCAACAGGATACATACACTTTGAAAAGTCATTGTCAACCCAAAATTTAAATATTCTATCAACACTCTTCTTACGTTTGCTGCACGTCTCAACAGGGCACATAAACTTTAAAAGTCATTGTTAACCCAAAAAATCGTTGTTTTTAAATTTTCCATCAACACTTTCTCGTATGTTTGCTCCACGTCTCAACAGGATACATACACTTTGAAAAGTCATTGTCAACCCAAAATTTAAATATTCTATCAACACTCTTCTTACGTTTGCTGCACGTCTCAACAGGGCACATAAACTTTAAAAGTCATTGTCAACCCAAAAAATCGTTGTTTTTAAATTTTCCATCAACACTTTCTCGTATGTTTGCTCCACGTCTCAACAGGATACATACACTTTGAAAAGTCATTGTCAACCCAAAATTTAAATATTCTATCAACACTCTCTTGTGCGTTTGCTCAACGTCATTTCATTAATAATGTTTTTTTACTACTATGACGGTTGCCTTATATTCAAAGCATGTGGTGAACGAATACAGATCGATTTCACAGAGGCAATGGAAGTAGCGGTGGAGGGAATGGGGAATGTGTGAAGTGTGCTGAGCCGCCCCCAATAGCTCTAAGTGGCGGTCCAGCTGACGCACCCCCTCCCCCTCCCACTGTTTAAGGAAAATTCCAGATTGAGTCGACACCCTGGATTAAACTATAGCCTACACGAGGCAATCAACTTCAGATTTACAGGTTTTCTTTTGTTTAAAACTCCTTCCTCCCGTCGTCTAGCGGACCTCCGACGGTATTTATTTCAATTGGTCCCTTGTGAGACTTGGGTTTGTTTAAAAACTTCTCTTCCGCCTGCAACAGTCAATGTGGCATATTTTCATGCAATATAATTGTTACTTTAGGTAACTTTACTTACTTACTTTCCCCATCGTCCAAGATTAGCTGTATCTCTTTCCAACAGGTTATTCAATCTAAACCCACTCACAAAAAAGATTAACCAATACCAGCCCGTAATAGTAAGAATGCCTAACACGAACCTGACTAGTGTTCATAATAGCTACTGTTGGTAGAGAGCGATACTGGTAGAGTAACACCGGACATGGCATCGGTAAAATTATTTACCTCGTGTTATTTATTCTTTAGCGAAGCTATACATAGTGTTATTCGTTGTTTAGCTTTAGATTTGCAGAGAAAAGGTTTTGAAATACCTAAACTAACTGCCTTTTGCTTTCATACCGATCTCCAGGTACTTTTTGCCTTGTGTTTGTGTGTGTGTGTGTGTGTGTGTGTGTGTGTGTGTGTGTGTGTGTGTGTGTGTGTGTGTGTGTGTGTGTGTGTGTATGTGTGTGTGAGAGTGTGTGTGTGTGTGGGGGGGGGGGGTGTTGTGTGTGTGTGTCAGTGTGTGGGGGGGGGGGGTATTGTGTGTGTGTGTGTGTATGTATGTGTGTGTGTGTGTGTGTGTGTGTTGCAACGGTGCTTCACCCCGCCAACCTTCAACCTGTCGAAAGTTGCCTACCACCTAGTTACATGATGGTTTAAAATCCCATCTAATAAGTATACCCTGGGAACGTTGTCTATAAAGTGTATTTAAAGTCATGGTAAGGTCAGTGATCGGTCATATGGTCTAATTTATGTCAGCTGAAAACACATAAAATTTATCAGATCATAAATTTGCCTTACCATGCTTTGAAGACATCTCTCCACCATGCTCCTGCTTTAGTGAGGTCCGTGCAAGATAGAGTCTTACCATATCCTCCTAAAAGAGGTCCTGTGTTTCATATGGTAAAACCTGCCAGTGAGTATCAACTCCTGGGCTTTAAAGCAAAACCAACTAGTCCTTAAGCTAGCTCATAATTTATAATTTAATTTAATTAATTTCTCTGGATGGGTTGCTCGATTATCTTTAGGTTGCACATTGATTTCTAGCTATTTATTATTATATAAATATGACTAACTCTAATAGGCTGGATTTTACTAATTGTATTGATTTTATTAATTTACTATTATAATTTACTAGTTGGGAAATAATTAAATTTATTATTTTTGTACACAGGATTAATTCAATAAAAATTACTCCTTTGACTGTTGTTGGAAACGGAATTTAATAATAAAGAAATTTGTAACTGAAATAAATTGAATATGTACTTTCAAATGTTACTATCTTAAAGTCCTTAGCTAACAAAACATAAATCAAATTTTCCTTAAATAAACTAAAATTACTTTGATATTTATTGCATGGAGGTTGGCTAAGTTCATTTCAATTATTATAAATTTCAAATTTAATTTATGATCTTATTTTGTGCCAGCAGTTAAATGACATTCAATAAATTTACATATTGTATTATTTAAACCAAATTTGTTACTAATTCTACTGCCACAGAAATCAATGATTTACAAGATTATGAATATATATATATATATATATATATATATATATATATATATATATATATATATAATTTGAAATATTTTAACTAAAACTAAATTTCAAATTTTATCACTCATTTAAAAATACTAAATAATTTGTGATTGACTTTGTTTAATAATTTCTGGTTGAAAAATTATTTATATTTTTCTACAAGTTAAATATTGATCAATATTTTTTCCCAGTTTATTTAACTACTGGTTGTAACAAACTTTACTGCATTTCCTTAGATATTATGAATGAATTTATCTTATAACTATGCCTAATCTTCTTTCTATCTTTTTCCATATACTTTACTATTTCTCTATTTGCAAACATTTGAACATTCTTACATAACCATTTTTATAACTAAATAATTTTGTAATTACCAATTTTTATTTAATTTTCAAGGAAATATAGCCATTACTTATAATTTTACACATTTAAAGCATTTATTCGAATCTTTGAATCTTTGGAACGTATTTCAAGATCAAATTTTATTTAATTACTAAATTTGTATAGAAATCATGACTTGCCCAAATCTCGCACTTTTCATGATACGTCCCAAGGTCCAAGGAGATGACTTTATGCTTCCAGACTGGTAGTTCTCGTCTGGAATTTGGTCATCTAGGAAGCAGGAACGGACAAATTCGGCGAAGCCAGTTTCTTGACAAATGAAAATTTTAACCGTGATTTTTCATATTTCGATGTCTAGTTTTCACTAGACATAAATTAAGACATACTACATTATTCCCGCACTCCGCGGCCTCGAGTTTAAGCTCTAGAAATCCATTTTGGTAATTTTGCTAATTTAACAGAAACTATGACCTTTCTGGTCAGTGGCCTAATTACGAGAGAGCGCATAACTCTCAGCGACAGTTATCGTCTCTATTCCCCCACCCTCGATTTGCTTGTCTGACTTGGATTTTGCCGTTTTTTCTTGTCTTAACTGTTTATTTAAAATATTGTAGAAACCTGATTTTTACGTAGCACACAAAACACTCCCGAAGTCATGATTTTTGTACAATTACAATTTTTTTTAGAATTATAGACTTAATGATCAATATTCATTGCTTGAAAATATTATTTAAACTATATTTTATAAATTGAGATTATTTCAATTTTTTATTGAATTGTAACGGGACATTTCAACCCGTTTCAACGTGTGTGTGTGTGTGTGTGTGTGTGTGTGTGTGTGTGTGTGTGTGTGTGTGTGTGTGTGTGTGTGTGTGTGTGTGTGTGTGTGTGTGTGTGTGTGTGTGTGTGTGTGTGTGTGTGTGTGTGTGTGTGTGTGTGTGTGTGTGTGTGTGTTGTAACGGTCTGACATACCGTGACAAATAGGAAATAAATAATTTCCTGTTTTTAAGTAATAAAGTTGATTTTTAAATTAATCAAGTTTGGAGTTATAAAAATAATAAAGAGTGAAGAATTAAATAAAATCATAAATAGAATAATTAAGCTAAATTAAGAAGTATTAGAAAATAAATTTGTAATAACTAGCTAAATTTGACCATCGGGAGTGAGGCGAAAATTTTCTAATTGCTTAAAAAAGCTATCTTAAGAACCAAACCACATAGAACTTTCATCGACATTTTAGAAGAACCAGAATAAGCCAGAATAAACATTAGTGAAAACAAAATTTGAAAAACTTAAAAAACAAAAAAGTTACAGCAGTTTTAATAAAATAGACATTTTTCGGTGTTCCAAAAATGATAATCAAACTCTGCAGCTAAAACGGATTCGTTGCCCGACTTGCCTGTACAAGGAATAAATCGAAAGCTAGCAAGTATTGCAGGCGGGGCGAGGTAGGTTAAATTCACCTCTATATATACTAGGTCTCTAAGACCTTAGAGACAGTCTGAAATAAATTTTTAATACGAGGTGCCGCGGAACACTATGCTGGACCGCGAGTAAGACCGCCATCAGGCCAGATGGACCAAACCTCAACGCTTCCGACGTCTAGGACTACCAAGGGATGAAGGCTCCTGACTCAGCCGCCAGGACGCAGAAATGGAGGAAAACCACCACCGACGAACTAGGGATGGCGACTTCCGATGTCCAAGGACCAGGAAATCCAGACGAGGGACTCTAGGACCGGCAGGAACATCTTTGGCAAGTCATTTTCTCTATTCGATACCAATTACGTCAAATTTAGTCAGTTAATTTTATTAAATTCAAACAAATATTCAAGCTTAAACAATGACTTCACTCTTTATAAAAATTAAATAAATTTTATGCTTAATAAAAAGAATTTATGTGATCAGAATATTTCAAATGATAAATATTAAACTTACAAAGGGTTTTTGGCCATGAGCCATTTATTTTCAAGGAAATAAGAATTTTTTGAATATTATAAATTTAAAAATTATGTGTCATAAATATGAATTTACCAATTTAATATAGAAGATAAATTTTTATTATGTGTAATTTGGGAAATAATTTTATTTTTATGTAAATGTAATTGATATATATGGAAATTATAAGTTTTTAAAGTATAAAAACAACAAGTTATTTAGTGAGTTGTTTTGTCAATATAATTGTGTTTTATTTGAAAGGATAAATTTTCTTTTTTATTTAAATAAATAAAATTAAATATGTTATAAAAATCAACAGTATTTGCATTTCATCCTGTGTCGAATAATCAATAAAAACTGTTTAGCTTTTTCCAACTAATATGAAAATGATCATTAAATCAGTAAACAAGTTTAATTAAATTTCATTAATTGATAATAGTTAAAGCCTAATGTTTTTAAAGAGTTTCTCTCAACTAACTTCATTGAGCTAGCCTAAAGATTAGTGGGTTTTTTGTATAAAAGTCCAGAGATTTATCTACTGGCAGATTGTGTTTAAAAGGACACAGGAGCCTTTTAAAATAGGTAATTTAAACACGATCATATTTTGCACGTTCCCTTGCTGTCTCTGCAGATCATCATCAAGTGGTAAGACTCTGTGAATATTTTCTGTATTATTTAAAATGTGTTTCTTTCCAGCTGACTATTGAAATGACATGTGTGACTATATCTAGACCCTACATAATTGATAAACCAATTTTGGGGAGTTTATACTTATTTTAAATAGTAATCAGCGGGAATAGGCCTGTTTTGGGCCTGGCCCTATGAGGGAGATATACACAACTCAGGGAGTTTAGCACGGTTTAACAAGCGGGGTGATTGGCAGATGTTTGGTTTGTTTATAAATAAGTTTTTTAAACAACAAAATTTGGTATTCTGCGAGAATGGAAATCAAATAAAGGGAGGGACGTTGCAGTGTGTGTGTGTGTGTGTGTGTGTGTGTGTGTGTGTGTGTGTGTGTGTGTGTGTGTGTGTGTGTGTGTGTGTGTGTGTGTGTGTATGTGTGTGTGTGTTTGTGTGTATCTGTATGTGTGTGTTCAAACGGGCAAAATGCCGTTTGAAGGGCTTAAAAGCCAAAATTTAATAATATTAATAAAAACAAAAATTTATTTAAAAATATATTAAAATAGAAATGTAACCAAATTAATGAAATAATAATTGTAAGACAAACTGTACGGTAAAGCCAAATCATTTTCAAAGATTTTATAAACTAATCGTAAAAGAGCAAAGATTAGTCTAGAAAGATAAAGTGAGGAATGGGAAAAGAACGTTCTGGAAGTAGTTCGATTAAGGCAGTCTAATATGAATTAGCGAGGAGAGAAGTTGGAGTAGCGACTGGAGCAGTTTATTTAAGACAGTCGAATTAGGCGTCTTTTTAAATTTTCTTTAACATCATCCTGGCGGGCTAAAGAGTAATCCTTAGCCCTGCCAAGGACAAAAACCGTTAGTACGAAAATTCTCAATGCAATATAATCGCAGCAGAGTCAATACGGCCGGAACTATATATAAAGCTTTCAAAATTAGAAGATAACCAGTAATTAATAATACATATTTCACGCGTAACTGTGAGATCCGGGAAGAAGCAGAGGTTGAAGTATGCAGCCAACACACTGGAGAAGAGGGACTCGCCGCCAGGAAACAGGGGAGGAGAAGGAACCTTACCGAACCATTCCAGACGGGATCAGCATCCACATGCTGGCAGAAACCTGAGGCTGAAGATGACGTTTTACTTCAAAGGCAAGTCCAATCCAGTCATGCTTAACTTTGCTTCTTAAAATTAAAATTCGAATAAATTTGTTTAATTCAAAAAAACAGTTTCAGATACAGATTTGGCTTTACTAAAGTTCATTTAAAATTTACTAAAATTCATTTAAACTTCACTAAAAAAATCATTGAAAAATACTTAAATATAAAATTAAAGAAATTCATTATATTTTAAATTATAAAGGTTATGCAAAGAAAAATATTTCACGTAGATTCTTGTACATTATAAAAAAAATAATATAGTATATTTTCATTTCGAAAAATTGATAATTTTTTTAACAAATATGTGCAGAGGAAAATAGAATTAGTGGATAAATAAAATTATTATGAATTACAGAAATATAGGATTGTAGGATAGGATTGTAGAGAAAATAAGATGTTAATGGGGAATAAATAAGAAGTAAAGAATAAGAGTAATTAAATATTTAATGAGGGGAATTTTAGGTAAAATAAAAGCTAAGTTATACATATAAAATAATTTCTAGTTTATTCTCATAATATATAAAATCTTTTTCTACTGGGAAAATCCTAATGCAAAAGTAGGAAGAATGTTAATTTAATTTGTTTATAAGTATAATTAAGCCAAAGAGTGGCAAGAAGTTAATTTAAATTTTATTTTTATACAAGTGGTAAATTTCTTATGTGAACGATATTAATATTATAAATAATTACAACGAATAAATTATTCAAAATTTACTAAAGATATTTAAGGAAAAATATTATTGTTTTGATGATGTTATGTTAGGGGTAAAGAAGCTAAGTTAATAAATAGTTAATGCCTGTAAAAGTGTGCATGCTTTACCACCTTATAAACAAAAAATGTGAGTTTCCAATCAGCAGTCATTAGTGAAGTTTAGCTAAATGACATGCAGTTTTACAGTTTCTTAATAAAAGGTTTCCAAGTACCAAACACCTCAAATAGAAGACACCCCACCCCGAGTATTATGCTAGTATAGGGAAATACTCCGCTAATTGGTTTTCATACGAAATCTAGGAATTTATTCGTAGGAGATCTAGGCAGGGATGTTACAGGCTTCGGTTGACTGACCGAAATTCCTCCTAAGTCATTATACCATTGCAGGGCGACTGGTAAGTATTAGAGAAAACTAGGTATTAGGAAAGGTAGGTCCTAATGCTTACCAGGTAAGTAAGAGTCTCGGAAAATAATAGGAAATTGTTTATTGAAAAATGAAGGTTGAATATTACTAGGGGAAATATAAGGGAGTAATAAGTAATAAAGGGGGGAATTGAAGGTTGAAGGTTAATAGCGGAAATAGGAAAAGGAGTAATTGAAGTAATGAGGAAGATAAATGAATAGTAAGTAAGGAGTAAAGATGTAAAAGGAGTAAAAATAAAGATAGTCGTGTACAGATGATGAGCGGAAAAACGCCTTTGCAATAGGTAAAAATGCTTCCGAACGTAGGGCGTGAAATCTCTTATAGATTCATTTTGCGTTCAAAAATGGGCAGGTCATTGGTGACCTTTTTAGACTGAAGGTAAGATGAGTGTACGCTCAAAGGCGCACTCTATAAAAAAAAAGAACGGTTCCATAGACAAAGGGGTGACTTGTTGACCTAAGAGACTGTGAAAACTGTAAATAATTCATACATCTAAAATTAAGTAACCTAAGAATAGGCCAAAGTTATGAATTGTAGGCACTGCGAGAGTAAAGTTTGTCTACAACACACAACATAAACATCAACTTAAAATAATTATAAAATTAAATAAAAAATTAAAAGGGGGGATATAGTTCCGGAAAGCGTGAGGAAGTACTAACAGGTAGGGGACTGAGTAGGGCTATTAATATGAAATAAATCAAGGGATGATAAATAAGACGAAAAAGATAAACGGAGAACAAAAAGAAAGAGAGAAAGTTTAAAATATTGTTTTTATAATTTGTAAAAGAGTTAAATAAATAAATCGAAATGGCGACAGGAAAGTCGGACTATCAAAACTTTTGGGAAATGTGGAAGAAAGAGAGAAAGGAAGATAAGGCAGAAACGATGAGAGAGAAGGAGGAGGAGAATGCAGAAAGATTGAGAGAGAAAGAGGAAGAAAGACAAAAGGAAAATGAAAAGAGAGAATTATTAATGGAAAAGATTCAAACAAGCCTTGAAAATTACAAAAAGTCAATAGGTAAAGAAACAGAAGAAATAAGAAACAGGATGGAACAATTGGAAGGATGTATAGAGAGCATCCAAGACAAGATAGAAGAAAAAACGAAGGAAACTGCCCAAAATAGGGAGAAAGTTAAAGAATTAAAAAATCAGGTTAAGAAGGTTGAACGTTACGTAAAGAGAGTTGAAGAGAAAATACAAGAAACAGGTATCAAAGGAACCAGTGTTCACATATGCCGACCAAGGATAAATGATTTTATGGATTCGACTTGTTTCCGAAAAATTGAATATGGGGGGGTAGAGATAATGATGACCCGATGTCATTCCTAAAAGAAATTGAAGGGCTGTTTAGCGAAATAGACCTAGACATAGGTCCTAATACTTACCAGGTAAGTAAGAGGGGGCTAGATCAAATGACCAACGTTTCAACTAAACAACATTGAAAAACGAGCTCATGCGAAATTTAACTAACCAACTTACACCAAGTTCAAATAATCAACTATTACACGAAGTTCAACTAAACAACTCTCTGGACGTGCAACACACGGATTACTATCGCTTTGCCGGGTGTATAGCAAATGACCAACGTTCCAACTAAACAACATTGAAAAACGAGCTTACGTGAGGCTTAACTAACCAACACACACGAGTTTCAAACGAACATTTACATCAGGTCCAACTAATCAACAGTCTGAACGTGCAACACACGGATTTGTATAGCCTTGCCACTCTGCAGGCGCTCGCAGTCCGATTTGATACGTGTTACATGTTCTATTTACGACTACAGTTTATATGGTATATTTAGTAATCCTTCAAAGCAATAAAATGTATCTTTTTCAATCCTTTATTTATATCGTAACTGGTAATACAACAGACTGGTTTGAAAGGTTTTTTTTACATAATGTTCTAGATTTAAGAACGTACTGACCATTAAATAACAAACGAAGAAAGTTCTCGTTCTTTTTTTCACTCAATTCTATTATTACCTATACTTGTAAAATATAAATATTGTCAATACCTATATATTAGTTAAAAATAATATATAATTACTTAAATAGACCTAATATTAGAGGAGAAGTTATAGGAATGTCTTTTCTAATTATATAAAAGATAATTTCGTGATTAAATTTTAATATTGTCGTTTTTAGTCGTTCATTTAAGTTAACATAAAAAATCGGAGATTTTAGAACCTAAAATGTATTTTCTTCCATCCCTTCATTTATTAACCGGTTTGAAAGATTTTTTACGAATTATTTTAGATTTAGAAACGTGCGGACAATTAATTAACAAATAAAAAACGTACTCATTGTTTTTTTCACTCATTCCCATTATTACCCATATGTGTAAAATATAAATATTGGCAATAACTAACTATCAATTTAAAAACAATATATAATTACTTAAATATACCTAACATTAGAAAAAGTCATAGAAATTTATTTTCCAATAATATAAAAGTAAATTTCCTATTTAATATTGTTCTTTGTTAGGAATTTAATCAAATAAACGTATTTATATAATTATATTATTACCTATACTTGTAAAATATAAATATTTTCAATACCTATTTATCAATTTAAAAACAATATATAATTACTTAAATAGACCTAATATTAGAAAAGTTATAGAAATTTATTTTCCAATTATATAAAAAGTTTATTTACTAATTAAATTTTAATATTGTTCTTTGTTAGGCATTTATTCAAGTAAATATTAAGAAAAACGTAATTTCTATCAACTAAAATGTATCTTTTCGTCAAACCCTTACTTCTTTAGTAACTGGTAATGCAACTGGTTTGAGAGGTTTTTTACATAATATTTTATATTTAACAACGTACTAACAATAAAATAACAAGCGAAAAAAGTCCTCTTTGATTTTATAACGACACTTAATTAACAAATGAAAAAGTAATCTGTTTTTTCAATCATTTCCATTATTACCCATATTTGTAAAATCTAAATATTGTTAATAACTATCAAATTAAAAACAATACATAATTACTGAAATATACCTAATATTAGAAAACGTAATAGAAATTTATTTTTCAATTATATAAAAGTAAATACTCTAATTAATAATTTCCCTTGTTAGGAATTTATTCAAATAAACGTAATTATATAGAATTTCAGTTTACAGTTTAACTACAGTTGATTAACGATAGTAAATATATATTCCTGAAATTGACAATAGTTTTTATTTTCTCTTGAGAAAACGTTAAAATCGCATAAAGCTGTAGATTTACAATTAAATTATTTTGTAACTAATATCCCTATATTTGTTTTTAATGTGACTCATAATATTTCTCAACGTTCAAACCGTTCAAAACAAAATTTAAAGAGAATTAAGCTTCAAAACCGCTCATAATTTAAAGTGTTTGATGCTTAAATTAAAACTTTGATAAATAACAAGTTGTAATTACAGATCTGTAATATTGCATGTCAGTATGTAGTGGTGATAATCTAAAAACCTTAAAAGAAATAAATATTTTATGTTTATACGCCACGACGTTTGCATCGTAATATTTGTCATTCAGATTTAATAACTCATAGGAAGATATTTCTCAAGTTATACCTGTTTCAAAAACATCGACCAGGATACTGAAAGTAAATTTCAACACTGTTCACTGAACCATTGATCTGTGCTTTTCATTAACCGTGTAAGCCGATGCACTGATATTCCGTTATAACGAAATTTATTTATTATAAGTAATAGTTAAACCATTTGATACAAATTATTATGTGTCTGAAGAAAACGAAATATCAAAATACATTACTCTTGTACATTTCCAGTTCGACTTATGCATGATTTGGTTGACATTAGTGTTATTACAATGCTCACTATTAAGAAATGTACTTTTAGCATTATTAATTTCACCAAATAACAAATAATCTACTCTCATTAAATAGTCATATCTAGCTCACAGTAATATCAATTTATAAAATAATATAATTACTGTTTCAATTTATAAATAAGTACTTGTAAATATTTTACATATTTGCCTATAGTAGCACTTACTTATACATGTTAATCTATAAGTGGATATACTCCCAAACAAATATAAGCAAGTGCTACTATAGGCAAGTTGGTAAAATATTTACGTGTTTTGTAAACTAGCAACTTACGTGAAGATGGAATCAATAAATATATATATTTATATATGTGTGTGTGTGTGTGTGTGTGTGTGTGTGTGTGTGTGTGTGTGTGTGTGTGTGTGTGTGTGTGTGTGTGTGTGTGTCTGTCTGTCTGTCTGTGTTAATTTTCACCCAATTATCAGAAGCATCAATGTCACAGATAATCTGTGCATATCTTGTTACAGCTGTTTAAGAAATTAGTGATTTTCACTTGTGACGTAAATATGTAGAAGTTGGTTTACAAATAGTTTTGAAATAGTGTGTTATATTACAAATAAGTGTTAAATTTCATTAAATTATCTGAAGTATCTATGTCACATATAATTTGTGCATGCCATGTGACAGCTGTTTAAAGAAATTAGTGATTTTAATTTGTGAATTGAATATTTAGAATTTGGTTTACAAATAGTTTTGAAAAAGTGTGTTATATATACAATTAAGTGTTAATTTTCATTCAACTATCTGACGTATCTATGTCACATATAATTTGTGCATGTCATGTGACACAGCTGTCTAAGGAAATAAGTGATTTTAAATTGTGACATAAATAATTAGAAAACAGTTAACAAATCGTTTTTGAAATAATGTGTCATATTAAATTTAACCAAGGGTCTACTCATTCAGAATTAAAATATTTATTAAATGTCATTTTAATTAATGTATGCAGTTTGTGTTTTTAAGCTCCTTTAGTAGGTTACCAAGTATAATGCAAACACTCCTTAGCCATAGGTCTCCAACATACCTTTTGTAAACTAATCCTGATTGAATAATTTTAATTCACCGACTTCTAGTCATCATTTTAAATGTTTAGTTGCATGTAGGCCTATGGCGTGAACCGTCCATAGCTGCAGCGCACTGCACTACGTCTAGATTTATAATTTTTTACAACATTACTAAATACCTATATTAAAATATACCTACAAAGTATCTAGTCAAAATAGATTTGGTAATAATTGTATTTAACATTACTATCTACCTGCGAAGTATTCAGTCAGGATAGACTTGGTTGTAATTTTGGTAAATATTTAGACTTATTGCCGATGCAGAAAATTACTACCAAATCTATCATGACTGGATACTTTTGTAGGCATATTTTAATATATGGATACTTTTGTAGGCATATTTTAATATATGGATACTTTTGTAGGCATATTTTAATATATGGATACTTTTGTAGGCATATTTTAATATATGGATACTTTTGTAGGCATATTTTAATATATGGATACTTTTGTAGGCATATTTTAATATATGGATACTTTTGTAGGTATATTTTAATATATGGATACTTTTGTAGGCATATTTTAATATATGGATACTTTTGTAGGTATATTTTAATATATGGATACTTTTGTAGGTATATTTTAATATATGGATACTTTTGTAGGCATATTTTAATATATGGATACTTTTGTAGGTATATTTTAATATATGGATACTTTTGTAGGCATATTTTAATATATGGATACTTTTGTAGGCATATTTTAATATATGGATACTTTTGTAGGCATATTTTAATATATGGATACTTTTGTAGGTATATTTTAATATATGGATACTTTTGTAGGCATATTTTAATATATGGATACTTTTGTAGGTATATTTTAATATATGGATACTTTTGTAGGCATATTTTAATATATTCGTGTTTTACACATTAACACGAGTAATATAATAACAACAAAAAAATTTTAACACCAACGTCATTACGTTTTTTACCGAATTTATTAATAATTAATATGACTTGTTCCTATCTTCAACCTGAGCTGCAACATTACTATTATACACATATTTATGCTATAAAAGACCCATATTTGATCTTATTGCAAAGTATATCCATTTATATAGTTCCTTAGCTATATTAATACAGTTAAGTTTCATTGAAAATTGTTTTTTATGACAAAAAAATTATTTACATTCTGCTAGGTAAACAATATGTTTATTTTTTACAAAGTACTATATAAGTTATAAAAAATTTATTTATGAATAATCTGATCATTTTACGTATTTAATCAAAATGGCTGATATTAAATGACAAAATATTTTAAATTATTACTATTAATTCTTGTAAATAAATTAATGTTTTTTTAAAGTTTAGGCCGGTCAAAAATTCTAAATGTATGTGTTACTATCTGAGTATTAAAAGTTAAATTCAATTTTCAAATAATTTAAAGGTATTAAATAATTAATAACTAAATATTAATAACTAACTAAAAAATAATTAATATAATTACTTAAATAGCCCTAATATTAGAATAAGTTATAGAAATTTATTTTCCAATAATATAAAAGTTAATTTACAAATTCAATTTTAATATTGTTTTTTGTTAGGCATTTATTTATTTATAGCAAAATGAGTCCTCTTTGATTTTATAAAATCACAAACTAATTTCAAATAAGTAATCTCAGTTTCTACCAAGACATAATATAATATTGTTGTAAATAGTGACACTCTTACTAGAACAAAATTCAAGGTAGAAGCTGTGTTGTGGCTAAAATAACTTAATTAACAAGAAAATCTTGTGTGCTAATTTAGTAAGGAAAAAAAGCAATTTCTATAAACTAAAATGTATCTTTTCTTCAATCCTTTACCTCTTTAGTATCTGGTAATGCAACTGGTTTTAAAGTTTGTTTACAAATTTTTTTACATTTTATAACGTAGGCTAACATTGAGACGTCGTTATTTAAATTCTAGACATAACCTTTTTACTATTTACCTAATAATTAAAAAGTAATAAATAATTAATAACTAATAAATAAATTTAATATTTCTCATAATGCCGCATAAGAATACGAAAAAAGTGGTAAATACTCTGGCCATCAATCCTAACATTTTATTTTTAGATCTTATTTCGTATAACGGTAGATATAAGTGTAAACGAAATGGTCAAACCTCTTCGCAAAATTTACATCATAATCTTTTTAACCGCGATAGCCCATTTTAAAATGTACTTAACATTTCTCATGTCGTCAAGGAAAAATGGTAAATACTCTGGCCATCAATCCTAACATTTTATTTTTAGATCTTATTTCGTATAACGGTAGATATAAGTGTAAACGAAATGGTCAAACCTCTTCGCAAAATTTACATCATAATCTTTTTAACCGCGATAGCCCATTTTAAAATGTACTTAACATTTCTCATGTCGTCAAGGAAAAATGGTAAATACTCTGGCCATCAATCCTAACATTTTAATTTTTAGATCTTATTTCGTATAACGGTAGATATAAGTGTAAACGAAATGGTCAAACCTCTTCGCAAAATTTACATCATAATCTTTTTAACCGCGATAGCCCATTTTAAAATGTACTTAACATTTCTCATGTCGTCAAGGAAAAATGGTAAATACTCTGGCCATCAATCCTAACATTTTATTTTTAGATCTTATTTCGTATAACGGTAGATATAAGTGTAAACGAAATGGTCAAACCTCTTCGCAAATTTACATCATAATCTTTTTAACCGCGATAACCCATTTTAAAATGTACTTAACATTTCTCATGTCGTCAAGGAAAAATGGTAAATACTCTGGCCATCAATCCTAACATTTTATTTTTAGATCTTATTTCGTATAACGGTAGATATAAGTGTAAAAGAAATGGTCAAACCTCTTCGCAAATTTACATCATAATCTTTTTAACCGCGATAGCCCATTTTAAAATGTACTTAACATTTCTCATGTCGTCAAGAAAAAATGGTAAATACTCTGGCCATCAATCCTAACATTTTAATTTTTAGATCTTATTTCGTATAAAAGGTAGATATAAGTGTAAACGAAATGGTCAAACCTCTTCGCAAATTTACATCATAATCTTTTTAACCGCGATAGCCCATTTTAAAATGTACTTGACACTTCTCATGTCGTCAAGACCTTTACAAATATATTTTTTCTGGTTTAGGTTAGGCTAAACAGAACAAATTTTGTTCAAATCGCACCAAGGTTATAGACATGCTTAATAGGTAAACATAGGTTTACCTCATCTGCTTTATCCTAATTAATGGTCCACCTTGATAATATCCAATTATAATTGTAGCAAAACTCCTAATCATTGGTAAAGAAATTAATCCGGTAATCTGTATATTTCAATATTCAATACCAATTGCTACTACTTTATTTGGACACCCTTAAGGAACAATAGAGTCATTTCTTCTGAACATTTTGTAAAAATAATCTCTACATATGTTTCAACCCTTTGTAATTTTCAAGGTAAAAACATATGCGCTGGAAGGAAACGTATAACACTCTATTCAATGTACTTCATAATTAAAAAAAAACACTTGATTAACAAGATATGACATTCTTTAGGTTAGGTTTGCTAGGTTGGACCTTGACACAATAAATAATTGAATAATACTGCCTAACTTCTAACAACCTATCACCAGCGTTATTTGTACCATTTACCTGGGATACAAATATTTTTTATATAACCCCAATAGCCATCTTTGGAATAAATTTGGGCCACCTTATTAAAATTCAATGTCAGAGTACCCACTACAGAAACACCCCCTCCCATAATAAATTATCACAACTTGTAAAGATGGATCCTATAATAATTTAAATGATCTTGAAATGCAATTACTCCCAAACTTGGATGTTGTATTTATACACCTTGAATGGATTGCCTAACTTAACTTCATTTTGGAAAAAAAACATTAATTTTCAACACTTCATAACCCAAATCGGTTAACATGCACATTGGACATAACCTTAGATAAAAGTATAAAATTGTTTATCGCAAGACCTTATATGCAAGAATTTTAGATAAAAGTATAAAACTGTTTATCGCAAGACCATATATGCAAGAATTTTAGATAAAAGTATAAAATTGTTTATCGCAAGACCATATATACAAGAATTTTAGATAAAAGTATAAAATTGTTTATCGCAAGACCATATATACAAGAATTTTAGATAAAAGTATAAAATTGTTTATCGCAAGACCATATATGCAAGAATGTTTTCAACAGGAAAAGTTATTTTTCTATTAAATTGAAGTTAGATGAAAAAATTAATTG
>JBAIZL010000007.1:30731946-30744446 GCA_036971475.1 Prosapia bicincta
GAACACAATGCGAATCTATGGTCGATTGTGCGTTTTTTAGGCTTTTAAATGAGAAATCCATTTTTTGTATAAATCGCAATATCCATGAACTTCATCCTTTTTTTCGAGCAAATATTCGATAATTGCGATAGCTCCTATAATACCTATATTAGGTCAATTCTAAGAACACAATGCGAATCTATGGTCGATTGTGCGTTTTTTAGGCTATTTAATGAGATATCCATTTTTTGTATAAATCGTAATATCCATGAGCTTCATGCATTTTTTTCGAGCAAATATACGCTAATTGCAATAGCTCCTATAATACCTATATTTCATCAATTCTAAGAACACAATGCGAATCTATGGTCGATTGTACGTTTTTTAGGCTATTTAATGAGATATCCATTTTTTGTATAAATCGTAATATCCATGAGCTTCATGCATTTTTTTCGAGCAAATATACGCTAATTGCAATAGCTCCTATAATACCTGTATTAGATCAATTCATAGAACACAATGCGAATCTATGGTCGATTGTGCGTTTCTTAGGCTTTTATATGAGAAATCTATTTTTTGTAT
Organism: Prosapia bicincta; assembly: GCA_036971475.1. Classification (NCBI taxonomy): domain Eukaryota; kingdom Metazoa; phylum Arthropoda; class Insecta; order Hemiptera; family Cercopidae; genus Prosapia; species Prosapia bicincta. The sequence continues at coordinate 30,732,508 of JBAIZL010000007.1, forward strand.
AAATCGCAAAATCAATGATCTTCATGCATTTTTTTCGAGCAAATATACGATAATTGCAATAGCTCCTATAATACCTGTAATAGATCAATTCATAGAACACAATGCGAATCTTTGGTCGATTGTACGTTTTTTAGGCTTTTTAATGAGAAATCCATATTTTGTATAATTCGCAATATCCATGAGCTTCATGCATTTTATTCGAGCAAATATACGATAATTGCGATAGCAACTATAACACTTATATTAGATCAATTCTATGAACACAATGCGAATCTATGGTCGATTGTGCGTCTTTTAGGCTTTTTAACGAGAAATCCATTTTTTGTATAAATCGTAAAATCAATGAACTTCATGCATTTTTTTCGAGCAAATATACGATAATTGCGATAGTTCCTTTAATACCTATATTAGATCAATTCTATTAACACAATGCGAATCTATGGTCGATTATGTATTTTTTAGGCTTTTTAAATGAGAAATCCATTTTTTGTATAAATCGCAAAATCTATTAACTTCATTAATTTTTTCCAGCAAATATACAATAATTGCGATAGGTCCTATAATACTTATATTAGATAAATTTTTAGAATACAATGCGAATCTATGGTCGATTGTGCGGTTATAGGCTTTTTAAATGAGAAATCCATTTTTTGTATAAATAGCAAAATCATTGAGCTTAATGCATTTTTATTGAGCAAATATACGAAAATTGCGATTGCTCCTATAAAACTTCTTATATATCAATTCTAAGAACACAAAGCGAATCTATGGTCGATTGTGCGTTTTTTAGGCTTTTAAATGAGAAATCCATTTGTTGTATAAATCGCAATATCCATGATTTTCATCAATTTTTTTCGAGCAAATATTCAATAATTACAATAGCTCCTATAATACCCATATTAGATCAATTCTAAGGACACAATGCGAATCTATGGTCGATTGTGCGTTTTTTAGGCTATTTAATGAGATATCCATTTTTTTTATAAATCGTAATATCCATAAACTTCATTCATTTTTTTCGAGCAAATATACGATAATTGCGATAGCTCCTATAATACTTATATTAGATAAATTCTAAGAACACAATGTGAATCTATGGTCGATTGTTCATTTTTTAGGCTTTTTAAACGAGAAATCCATTTTTTGTATAAATAGCAGTATCCATGAACTTCATGCATTTTTTTCGAGCAAATATAAGATAATTTCGATAGCTCCTATAATACCCATATTAGATCAATTCTAAGAACACAATGCGAACCTATGGTCGATTGTGCGTTTTTTAGGCTATTTAATGAGATATCCATTTTTTGTATAAATCGTAATATCCATGAAATTCATGCATTTTTTTCGAGCAAATATACGATAATTGCGATAGCTCCAATAATACCTATATTACATCAATTCTAAGAACACAATGCGAACCTATGGTCGATTGTGCGTTTTTTAGGCTATTTAATGAGAAATGTATTTTTTGTATAAATCGCAAAATCAATGAACTTCATGCATTTTTTTCGAGCAAATATACGATAATTGTTATAGCTCCTATAATACCTATCGTCTGGTGGGACAGGGCACAGAAAGAAACAAGTAAAAGAATGCTGGACCGCGCGCAGGGGCTCTTCCTTAGAGGCATAACTGCTACAAGGAGAAGCACACCATGTGCGGCCATGAGGGTTATGTTGGGTTTTCCATCCTTGAGTCTTCAAATTAGGATGGAGGCAATGAAAACTGCATACCGGCTAAGCTGTACTGGGCAGTGGAAGACAAGTAGCAAACTTCATAAACAGCTATTTGGGGATTCACTGAAGGAGCTCTGGATAGAACCTCAGGATAAGATACTGTCTCTTAAAAAGGAAAAAGGAAACTACAAAATCCTTATTCCTGCAAGAGAGGCATGGGCGGAGTATAGACCCAGACATGGTGAAATCTGGTTCACCGATGGGTCCAAGATGAAGGAAGGAGTGGGAGCAGGATTTAGTGGACCGAGACACCAAGACAGATTTTGTCATCGCCTGGAGGACTACAACTCTGTCTTCCAGGGGGAGGTGCTCGCGATCAAACTATGTGCTGAGGAAATAATAGAGTCTGGCAGGAGGGGCAAGACCATCTGGATTTGCTCGGACAGTCAGGCAGCTCTGAAGGCTTTAGGTAAGGCTAGTACCAGCTCTAGGTTGGTGGCTGAGACTATGGCTTCTCTAGCAGAGCTGAGTAAGTATAATTCACTCAACCTAACCTGGATTCCAGGACATTCTGGCTGGATAGGGAATGAGAGAGCTGACGCCTTAGCAAAACAAGGGTGTATAACCCAAGGACCGTTGCTGAGGGCAGTGGGCATGCCGCCTCGGGAGGGGCGCAAGAGGATCACGGCACATATAGACAGGTTGTGCAGGGAAGAATGGAATGTAACCTTGGGGTGTAACAAATCCAAGGTACTGTGGGGTTACTCAGGAGATGTGTGGGGCAAAGAACTACTCTCCTTAAGTAGACATCAACTCAGAGCTACTGTAGAGCTGGTTACAGGCCATGGGAATCTGAGGGGGTTCCAATACAAAATTGGAAAATCTAGGTCCCCTGTGTGCAAGAGATGCGACGAGGACCAAGAGGAAAGCCCAATCCACGTACTCTGTGAGTGTCCTGCTTTGGGAGCTGCAAGGAGAAAGTGGTTTGGCTGGCAGGTATGTACACCAGAGGATATCAGAAGATCTAGCATCAGGTGGGTACTTGATTTCTGCAAAGAGGTAGGTATCCACTAACCTAGTCCTGTGGTAGGGATGGGAAGAGAGTACAAAGGCTACAGCTAAGTGCTCTACACCGATAAGGTCCCTCCGAGTTTTAGTAATAATAATAATAATACCTATATTAGATCAATTCTAAGAACACAATGCGAATCTATGGTCGATTGTGCGTTTTTTAGGCTATTTAATGAGATATCCATTTTTTGTATAAATCGCAATATCCATGTACTTCATGCATTTCTTTCGGTCAAATATACGAATATTGTGATAGCTCCTATAATACTTATATCAGATAAATTTTAAAAACACAATGTAAATCTATGGTCGATTGTGCGTTTTATAGGCTTTTTAAATGAGAAATCTATTTTTTGTAAAAATCGCAAAATCAATGAACTTCATCATTTTTTTCGAGCAAATATACGATAGTTGCGATAGCTCCTATAATACCTATATTAGATCAATTCTAAAAACATAATGTAAAATCTATGGTCGATTGTGCGTTTTTTAGGCTTTTTAAATGAGAAATCTATTTTTTGTGTAAATCGCAAAATCAATGAACTTCATGCATTTTTTTCGAGCAAATATACGATAATTGCGATAGCTCCTATAATAGTTATATTAGAACAATTCTGCGAACACAATGCAAATCTATGGTCAATTCTGAATTATTTAAGCTATTTAAATGAGAAATCCTTTTTTTTGTAGAATTCACAAAATCCATGAACTAGAGTTAATGCGTTTTTTTATAGCAAATATATGATAATTGCGATAGCTCCTATAATACTTTCATTAGGTCAATTCTAAGAACACAATGCAAATCTATGGTCGGTTCTTCGTTATTTAAGCGATTTAAATGTGAAATCCATTTTTTGTAGAAATCGCAAAATCCATGAACTATAGTATTTAATATATTTATTCTAATATAAGTATTATAGGAGCTATTTCAAGTATCATATATTTGCTCTAAGACAATGCATGAAGTATGGTTTAGCGAACACAGTGTGAATCTATGGTCGATTCTGCGTTATTTAAACTTTTTAGAAGAGAAATCCATTTTTTGTAGAAATTGCAAAACCCATGAACTATACATACATAGAAGTTCATACATATTTGTTACAGCAGAAATATGATAATTGCGATAGCTCCCGTATTACTTATATTAGATCAATTCTAAGAACCTATAGGTTTCCTAACGAGGCGAGCTACAAAGTTCTAGAGAATCATGTTCTCCTTACCTTAACCCAAGCTATACATCACCGTGTGTCTCTCCCAACACATGTCTGTGTGATGATGCCTTTTGTTTCTTCTATTTGGTGGTTAGCTAAAAGGTTTCTTAACGAGGCGAGCTATAAATTACCTCATGTTTAAGTTCCAGAGAAACATTTTATACCTACCTTAACCCAAGCTATACATCACCGTGTGTCTCTCCCAACACATGTCCGGGTGACAATGACTTTCTCTCTACGATGTGGTTGATAGCTAAGAGGTTTTCTGACTACAGAAGCAACGAATACTCTCAGCTTTAGGTTTCGGAGAAACACTATCGTGTGTCTCTCCCAACACATGTCCGGGTGACAATGACTTTCTCTCTACGATGTGGTTGATAGCTAAAAGGTTTTCTGACTACAGAAGCAACGAATACTCTCAGCTTTAGGTTTCGGAGAAACACTATCGTGTGTCTCTCCCAACACATGTCCGGGTGACAATGACTTTCTCTCTACGATGTGGTTGATAGCTAAAAGGTTTTCTGACTACAGAAGCAACGAATACTCTCAGCTTTAGGTTTCGGAGAAACACTATCGTGTGTCTCTCCCAACACATGTCCGGGTGACAATGACTTTCTCTCTACGATGTGGTTGATAGCTAAAAGGTTTTCTGACTACAGAAGCAACGAATACTCTCAGCTTTAGGTTTCGGAGAAACACTATCGTGTGTCTCTCCCAACACATGTCCGGGTGACAATGACTTTCTCTCTACGATGTGGTTGATAGCTAAAAGGTTTTCTGACTACAGAAGCAACGAATACTCTCAGCTTTAGGTTTCGGAGAAACACTATCGTGTGTCTCTCCCAACACATGTCCGGGTGCCAATGACTTTCTCTCTACGATGTGGTTGATAGCTAAAAGGTTTTCTGACTACAGGAGCAACGAATACTCTCAGCTTTAGGTTTCGGAGAAACACTATCGTGTGTCTCTCCCAACACATGTCCGGGTGACAATGACTTTCTCTCTACGATGTGGTTGATAGCTAAAAGGTTTTCTGACTACAGAAGCAACGAATACTCTCAGATTTAGGTTTCGGAGAAACACTATCGTGTTTCTCTTCCAAAACCTTATCGCAACACGATGCATTTTTGCACATCTTCTTTAGTTTACAAAATATGTAATAATAAATACATTACGACATTTAAAAAGAAATGACATGGGGGATTTAACACTGCCATTTTTTATACAATTTAGATTTCAAAACTAAGTTCTTTATGTAATTGTACAAGTGTAAAAGTATGTGAATTCTCATTTTGTTTGTTTAATGCGGTCACAATTTTGTTGAATCTCAGTTGGGCCAAGGTGGTTCCTCTCACTCAAATTTGTTTACTTGTTACCTACGCGAAGTGCTTTTTCGAAACGGTAAAGTTTGAGATCCAAACGAAAGGAAGCGGTTAGCTTTGAATACGACAAAGAAAAGTTTAATTTCCGCGACCAGAGCTGTAGCGGCTGCAAGGGAGGTGACAGAAAGGGGGCTGACTGTCGGGATTGATTCCAGAGAGGGAGTAGGTAGCAAATGTAAGGGAGTGAGAAACAATTTGCACATGCCAGTACGCCAGCTCCTTCTCTGATGTCAGACGCACGGCTTTGCCGTGGGCAACGAATTAATGTGTCACCGTTTTTAATCGTCACCAATTATATACATTTAGTTTTGAAATGATTTCCCCCGTGTATCTATTGTTGAGGCGCAGCTGGTGTCTATATATCTATCATCATCAGTCACAATGCGTATAAACACAATCAACGTTGAACAAAATTCAACGGCACAACAGATTTGTTATATATTACACGTACAAAAGTAAGAAAATAACCCAATTATTTTTTAATACATGTATAAGTAACTACAATTTCTGGTATCAGTCTCAATTAGCCGTAGAATGGATTTGTGCTCCTTTTAGCTGTGCTGCAACCATCATTAAATTCGCATTGCGCTCAAATTATCAATACAGCTGGCATGTATGTCAGAAAGATTCATTTTAGTAAATCAGTAAAATTACAATTACAAATTACTGTGCCATTTCAAAAATCGAAAATTACCTACTCGAAATAGCCATTTGGAGACCGATAAGTTTCTTCAATTAACTTCATGTTGAAACCCACACACAAGTGTGTGTGTGTGTGTGTGTGTGTGTGTGTGTGTGTGTGTGTGTGTGTGTGTGTGTGTGTGTGTGTGTGTGTGTGTGTGTGTGTGTGTGTGTGTGTGTATGTGTGTGTTTGTGTGCGTGTGTGTGCGTGTGTGTGTGTGTGTGTGTGTGTATGTGTGCGCGCGTGTGCGCGCGTGTGTGTGCGTGTGTGTGTTTGTGTGTGTGTGTGTGTGTGTGTGTGTGTGTGTGTGTGTGTGTGTGTGTGTGTGTGTGCGTGTATATGTGTGTGTGTGTGTGTGTGTGTCTGTGTGTTTGTTTGTGTGTGTTTGTGTGTATTTGTTGTGTGTGTGTATGTGTGTTTGTTTGTGTGTATGTGTGTGTATGTGTGTGTATGTGTGTGTGTGTGTGTGTGTGTGTGTGTGTGTGTGTGTGTGTGTGTGTGTGTGTGTGTGTGTGTGTGTGTGTGTGTGTGTGCGTGCGTGTGTGTGTGCGTGTGTGTGTGCGCGCGCGTGTGTGTTTGTGTGATAGAATCTTTCCTGAATTTATAAAACACCTTGGTGAGACATCAGAGCAGTGTCTCCTCAAGCTCATAAACTTGACGTGTATGAAATGGCTCCCCCACCAGTGGAAAAGAGCTGAAATTATCTCCATCCACAACAAAGGCAAACTCCGTAACAACCTCGAAAGCTTTCGGCCGAAATCGCTAACCAATGGCTGCTCAAAAGTGGCTGAAAAGATGATCGAGCAAAGACTGAGAAACATCTTAGAAGAGAAAGGGGCAATAAGCTAAGCCCAAGCCGGTTTTCGCCATAACCACTCTACTGCTGACCAACTGGGGGAATTCAGTCAAGCTGTAAAGGATGGTTTCCACAAAAGATAGTCCACCCTGGCCGTACTAATTGGTTTTAAAGCTGCATATGATAGAGTGTGGAAGCAATTGTCACTATTGAAACATGCGAGACTGGGGGTGGTAAACAATATGATGAAGTGGATTCAAAATTGCTTAACCCAGCGCTTGATAAGGGCGAGGTTCCTGATTGCTGTCTCCAGTTTTAAAGCCCCAAAACAAGGCTTACCTCAAGGAGCTGTGTTCAGTTGCCTTCTCTTCAACACAATGATTAACGACCTCACCGCCGCCGTAGCCTACCTGCTATACGCCGATGACGTCATTGTATGGAATACTACTAACAAGACTGACCAACTTGAAGAAACCATGAACCTGGTGTTAGAAGAACATAGGCCATGGCACTCTCTCCACCCAGCCCCCAACTATTGAGCTCAAATATAAACGGAGTTACCTACCAAAATCTAAGTTGTCCAAATACCTAGGCGTTAATGTGGATGCTAAACTCTCATGGAAACACCACATACAGGAGGTTGCTGAGCTTACCAACAAGTGGACAAACCTGTTAAAAAGACTAACCGGTACAAAATGGGGATGCACGCAGGACGTTCTTGCCCCTGCTTATAAGACCTATGTCAGACCCTTCATGGAATATCCTTCGGAAGTTACGTCACTGGCCAGTCAACCGAATCTACAAACGTTAGATAACATCCAGAACAGTGCCCTCAAAATCATCACCGTCACAGACTTCTCTACGCTCATTTGCACAATGGAAATGCAAACCTGCATAGAATCATTACAAATAAGTCGCAAGAAACTAACCCTTAAGTTTTGGGGACGCTCGAGAAGAGAAAATCACCGATACTGGACTAATTATAGAAAGGCTGCAAAGAGACTGAAAACCCAGCTAAGCCCACTACAACATGCTGAAGAAGTGAGAAGAAACTATAACATCGGTTAATCAAACCCAACCTCGCTCAAAACTTTCAACAGGTCGCCTCTCAAAAGATTATCGTTACTAAACTTTAAGACCCACAAGCATCTTGCACTCCCAGAAGAACTAAAAATTTCTGTCCTTGAGACAATCCACACTTTATATCCTGAACTACACTGGCTGCACGTCTACACCGATGGATCTACACTTGTTCCTACTGGAGCTGGCGCTGGAGCTTTCTAGAAGCTGTTAGAAATCAGCCAGGGCGTTGGGGTAAACGCAAGTAATTTTGATGGGGAAGTAACGACAGTACGACTGGCTGCAGAGGCGCTTGTTGCTCATCACCCAACAACAGACCCCCAACGAGCTGTTTTCTTTATAGACTCCCAAGCCGCTATAATTGCAATAGCCGACAGCTCTTCAACAGATTGTTCTAACATATTCCACTGCCGAGAAGCAATCTCATATCTTCTGCAAAATGACTGGTTAATTAGCCTTCAGTGGATCCCAAGTCACGTCAGCATTACAGGTAACGAAAGAGCAGACGACCTAGCAAAAAATGGAGCACAGATGCAACAAGCCAGCCTCACCTCTGCCAAACACCTTATCGATGCAACCCTGAAACACTTCATGAAACAAGGACAAGAGGCAGCCAGTAGAAGAAAACTGTGAGTCCCTTAGCAGTCGCGGTCCTCTGGTGCCCACAAGCGATAGGGCAACTGCCGTGGCTGACTTTCGACTCCTGACAGGACACGACTATCTCCAGGCCCACCTCTACTATTTTGGCCTAGCAGAATCCGATACGTGCCCGGTCTATCTTGATGGTGTCGTGAATGGGGACCACATTTTAACCTGCCCTGAGCTGGATGTCCAGCTGTCCAGAATCGGTCATTACTGGTTCAACAGCCAAGCGCGGGCATTGGCTAAAGTATGGTAAAGTAAGCAATAATTAATAATCTTGTTTCAGAAGCCAAGTGTAACGGGTTTTTTTAAATTTTCTTCACAAATCCGTTTCTAGTCATCACAACCCGAAAGTGTTGTTAACAATTAAATGTCAATATAAAATAATTAAATCAACTGTAATAAACAGGTAAAGCGTGTTTCACTTTCTCCGGTTTAACTTTATTGACTTCATTCTAGTCCCAAGTTACAAAGGGAGCCAGCGGAAGGCGCAGTAAAGTGAAAGGAGGGAACGCACGATTTCACGCTCCGACGCGCCCGTTCCCGACGCTTGGCACTGAGAACTTACTCACGCTGTGAAATATTATTTATTTAACGACCTCCCCCCCCTCCTCCACACCTCGCCGGCTTTATAACAACCCCAATCAAGTCAAGTAGGCAACATATGATAGAAAATCCAGTCAAATAAAACTTCTATGTGTGATTTATGACGCCGCTTTAAAAATACGATGCAACTTTTAAATCTATCTGAAATACGTTTTCCAGGTCATTAATGGCGGAAGTTTAACACGGAGCGGTTCAAGTCTTCTAGTAATTCAAAATGGCTGCCGGTACAGTAACAACGTTCTCTTACGTATTCATCAGGTATATTTGGATCTCGATCAAATGAGTGTTATTAATTTTGCGTTTCTCTCTGGTTTGTTTGATATAAACGCTGATTAATTTAACAGCTTGGGGCAACCGAGGTGTAATTTTTTATTATAAAGAATGAAATCCTAACAACTACAAAAACTCTATCTATGTAAATCTTGTACAAATACGTCTTATCGTAATTTTCTCTGCAGAGGATTGCTTCGCAATCGAAATGTACGAGATTTAAATAAAAACTTTTTATGGTAGAGAGGTTTTATTCATTTATATTTTTAAAAACATTGTTTAATTTGTTTCTCTCTGAAGTGCGAACAAAAAACGAAAGTTTGTTTAATTTTTAATTCGCAAAGTATCAAAACCTACATAATATTTTAAGAATAACTGAATTCATTTATTACTTAGAATGAAATGTAATTGAACTAAGTGGACATTAAAATGTAATAATATAAATGTTATCGCTTACGCTACGTCGCAGAGAGATTTAACCCCTCTGGAGCTTCTGCAGTAACAAAACATTAAAAACGATTCACCAAAGCCCCTGAGCCGAATTCATGAGCTCGTAATAACGGCTGGAGCTCATTCCTCAAACTTACTAGTATATATACTTACTCGTGGAGATGATTTTAATACGTGTGTAACGTGGTGGATAATTGGTATATTTTCTTAATGAATTATGATATTAAATGTTGCAGTAGTTTTGTTACACAATTAGTTATTTGATCTGCAGTGTCAAGAGTTTAATCGAATATAAAAATGGTGGGTCCAATAAATAATTTAAACAAAAAATACTCGTATGAATTTAAATAAATCAAATTTTACCGCACAAAAAAAGAAATATGAAATACAAAACAAAATTACATTTGAAATGTTACGCTACTTTATGTTTTTACATTGTTGTATATACTTAATTTATAAGAATTTTATATGAATAAAAAAAATCTATGGCATGGCACATGACATCCATTTGAGATTGCTTTACGTTATTTAAAATACATTTCAATTTGTCTACTTGACATTAAAAATTTTGTTATACATTACACAAATGAATTTACACTTCCCATATTTTAAAAAAAAAATGAAAACTAGCATTATTATGCCGTGACAGGTTAAAGTTTAGGAGTTAATTTTTTTTTTATCACTATGTCTTAAAATTATGACTTAGCTGAGTTGAAACAAAAGGTGTAGCAAACATGGTTTCGGATCAGATCTCGCCATTCTGCATGTTGTATTGGCGTTGCTCGGGATTTGGAATCTCGCCCGGTGTTGTATCTTAACGTAGCAACATTTCTTCTAACAAAAATAAATAAACTTTTACATTTTAAAATAAAAGCGTCCCTTGATTTTCGGATGTTTATTCGTCTGTCTTGCTTCACATTTCGCCAAGGAAGAGCACTACTTGAAGCGACCTCGTGAGTGTTTTAACTTCCGCGCACCGTTGCTGCAATTCAGGTTTTTTTCTGTACATGGATGTCTGTCTCAACCAGGACCTTTATTTTATAATTTACAATTTTGTTATAATTTTATTTTACATTTTAATATTAATATCACATTTGTTTTCTGAAGCTGTTTTTAATGTGTAACATTACGTAAAATAATGTTACACGCGTTTAAGGAACTCATTAATGGTTGTGAGTTTTTGTTCCTTGGTGTTAAGTTCAGTAAAATACTATCGTTTAGTTCGAACTCAATATTAAATCTACTTTTTATAGTTTTTCAGTTTTGACCCTCCGTTACAAGCGTAGAGAAAGTAACACGGTTACACGCATGGCGAGGATTCCCTCACTCTAATTTATTTTTATTTGTTTGAATTATTTTGCTTTAACAATAACCATAATAATTGATTTTACAATTTTTGGAGCCTCAACTACCATTTGGTCAAAAATATTCTTTTGCTTATTAATAGGTAAAGTGTGATAAATTATTTATCTAAATACCTCAAATTCCAATAGCAAATCTTACGTGGTCAGAAGCGTTAGCGGTTAGTCCCTCGCCGATTCAGGTTTTCGATAAGGAGTTCTACTGAATACTCTCTGAATTAATAAAGTCTTTCTAAATAACCGTCCATGATGACAAATAAAACTAATAACTTGAGTTACAATTAATATACCGTACGTGACTAAACCAAACGATAATGTGTTTAACATAAAAGAATGAAACAGTTACACGCATGGGTAGAGATTTCCCGCCAACACAACTTTAAACTGTATTTGTGTGTCGACTATCGCCTCAAGGACAACTTAATCGGTTTATTCTGGTGCGTGGTGGGTACAGGGAAGATAGAATCGCCGCACGTTTAGCAATATTACAAAATCAACTAAAAAATCGGGGACTCGCCGCTCCGTGTAACCCAGTGTTAATAAAAGTTGTTGAAAGACATTGTTTATGATTTGTATTTTAGTGAGTTTATTGTTATTACAAATTATTTAAACAATAATATATTTTAACAACAAATGTTTTTTTACGATTTTGTAATTCGTTGTGGTGTAATGGTTAGCTTTCTTAGCAAGTAGCTTACCCCTTGAAATA